>CP136069.1:137305394-137662894 GCA_032622095.1 Siphonodentalium dalli
GAGAGAGAGGGAGAGAGAGGGGGAGAGGGAGAGAGGGGGGGAGAGGGGGAGAGAGGGGGAGAGGGAGAGGGAGAGGGAGAGGGAGAGGGAGAGGGAGAGAGGGGGGGGGGGGGGAGAGAGGAGAGAGAGGGAGAGGGACACGGAGAGAGAGAGAGACACGGAGAGAGAGAGAGACACGGAGAGAGAGATGGAGAGAATATATAGATTGAGATAGAGGGATTGAGATAGAGGGATTGGGGAGATAGATAGATTGGGGAGATAGATAGATAGATTGGGGAGATAGATAGATAGATTGGGGAGATAGATAGATAGATTGGGGAGATAGATAGATTGAGAGAGAGAGAGATATAATGAGATTGTGCGTGTGTAGGGTGTGTCCACATTGAAATTTCCAACTACACCGCCCCCTTGAATGAGACCAAATTCCTGTTTGCGAAATTATGGGGGGGGGGGTAGACACCCTGTTACCACGTCCATGTGTGTGTGGTAGTTTTTCTCAAGGGCAATTTAATTATACCATTTACTTACAAGTTGGCATACAATGTCAATACATGCATGCGTCCTCTTCGGATGTTTTGTATGATTAACCCTTTACCCAAACAGAAGGGCCCTGTGCCAATGCATTCTCTTATATATGCGAGTCGACCATAGGTCGCCTCGCATATATAAGAGAATGCATTGGCTTAACACATTAAAAATTATAAAATTGTTAAAGAATGTAAGAAAAAATGGTAAAAAGTGTTAAAAAAAGATTTTTAGGCCAATGCATTCTCTTATATATGCGAGGCGACCTATGGTCGACTCGCATATATAAGAGAATGCATTGGCACAGGGCATAACTGTAACTATCACAATGTGGTCAAGGAGCCGGTTCCAATGATATCCATATGTGTATGGTTATATTGAGACAGACCGAAGATATTTTAGGCTGTTGAAGCTTTATTTGGCCGATTTTGGCCGTTTTGTTGGGTAAAGGGTTAAGCTCCTCATGATTTTTGTTAGGGATAAACCACGAGAAGCTTAGGAATTCGGCCACATAATGTTACCGAATTCCTAAGCTCCGAGGCTGGTTTGCTCAAGAAGTATATTCTAGGTAAAATGATATGTCTCCGCTAATTCCCGTTGTGGATTATTTATTATTTGTGTGTGTTTCGTATTCTCTTAACGGGGCACCGTACACTAAATCCGACCATTTATGGGACCACCTGCTAGTCTACTCAACATACTATATGCAACAAATGAATGCACTTGAGCCATGGATGAATGCAGAATACACTCATGCAGTATATGAACAGTGTAAACAACATGGTAATTATAATGAAACTGAGTTTATGGCTCGAAACATTAATTCATTTTCATTATAAATACCATTGTATTTACACCGTTCATATATATGCAGCACATGAGTGTATTATGTACTCATCCATGGCTCAAATTCATTCTCTCGGGGAGAGCTTTCCGATGAGTGGCAACAAGCCATATTTCCGACTAAATCCTGAAAAGTTACCCATAATTCTGCTGTGTTTAAGGAGTCGATTAATTAGAGCATTACTGTACGAGGCCTCTTTAAAAGAGACGATTGTCGGATTATTTTCTAGTATGCCAAAAATTCAGAACGAATTAAAAATTCCGTTGAAAGTCGACACCTCATCATACCTGACAACCAAGTCCTTCTTTTAATCATTTTATACATCTTATAAAGAGCGTCTCTGCTTCTGTCACACAACATAAGTATATAATAAAGAGCGTTCTCAGTTATGAGCTTTATGATCGTATTCGACGTATTAAATATGGAGGATTGTATTGAGTTTTAATAATGCATGTGTATGTTAATTTTCTTTTGCGTGGTAAGCTGAATGACCAAAGGATTTTTTTCACCAAGTTTGTGTCAACTCGGACCATGAATCTTTAATTAATAAATGAACATTCATCTTTATATTTGTTTGTTCATTTCATCATGTCATTTCGGAATTTATTTTATGCAACGAGCTGCGTGAAATGAAACTCCTCAATTCGATCGTGCACCAGTATCAACAATGAATGCACTTGAGCCATGGATGGATGCAGAATACACTCATGCAGTATATGAACAGTGTAAACAACATGGTATTTATAATGAAACTGAGTTTATGGCTCGAAACATTAATTCGTTTTCATTATAAATACCATTGTATTTACACCGTTCATATACATGTAGCACATGAGTGTATTATCTACTCATCCATGGCTCAAATTGATTCATTTGCTGCATATATTTTGTTGTCACATCGTAACTAAAAAAAAACACCGATCGATTTTGCCGGTATCGATACTTGAACTGCCTTTCTAAGGGCATTGTGTGTCCCAGAAAGACTCATTGAAGTCATAAAATACAACTTTGAACACGGTGTTTGGGTCCCAAAACAGATAACAGTCATGGACGCGACATGAACCAATAAAGAGTGTTCCGTGTTAGTCTATTCCTGATATGATATTATAGAGAGCGTTTGTTTTACTTTTGTGCGAAAAATTGAAAATGGCTGTGACCATGGAAAGTATTTGTTCAGGGCGGACGCATAATGACATTTCACACTAAGTCCAACAACAAAATACAAAAATAATCGACAAAACCCGTTGTATGTAAATACCTCACCCCATTGTGATTCACCAAAGAGCATTAAAACCCGACCACCAATGGCTGAGAAAAAGATCTCACGGAACCCACGCGGAAGATACAAAATCAACAATAACGCTCCCTATTTTAGCAACATATCCACATGCAAATAGGTTCATATTGAATGTATATCTAAACTCCAAAATACGCCCATATTTGCGTTATTTTAATCTGAATTACGGTCTAAATGAACTTAAATGAGGCACGAGCACAGTAGATTCTGATATAGGTCCATAATGAGCGGATACCCGTTATTCAGTTGAATGACGCGGGCCGCAGTGAACACACATTATATACAAAGAGCGTGAATATGGCAAGTCGTGTAGATGAAAACAGTTAATATTAAATAATGCCAAATATGGGCGTGTTTCGTATGGGTGTATCGAATACGCCCGATATTGACGTATTTGTAATATGAATACGCTCATGTGTATACGACTGTGTCCGTGCCCATTTACGTTCATCTATATATAGTGCGTAATTCAGATTCAAATAACGCCGATATGGGCGTATTTGGGTTTTTGAAATAGGTCAATAATGGACGTATTTTCAGGATAACAGGCTGATTTTAGATTGATTACCGTTAGTTGTCCACAATATTAAATATCAGTATTAGATACACAAATTGACGATATTAACATTGATAAATGCTTGTTCTCTTATCTCCAGCAGAGCTGCTCGAACGGCTATATCAACGTATTTGTTGTTGCATTTATGGTATTATAAAATTGTAAATGGCCAAACATACTGTAGAAATTTGCGATGCGAAAGTATACCAAGTATGTTGTTCGGCCATTTACAATTTTATAAGCACATACATGCAACAACAAATACGTTGTTCGGAACGTTCTATTTTCCTCAAGTTCTGATACACACCATTCATTTGTGTTAATGGCAGCGCTAGCACAGCATCCTGTTATTTAGGAGTATATATTACACCTGTGCATACATATGAGAACTGTTGGTTATTATGTGTACTGCTGCGAGTGTCACTACATATACTTTAAAACCCCATTTAAGATGTCAAATATAATATTAATGCAAAAAAAACAAAAAACAAAACAAAACAAAAACACAGGGATTGCGAGTTACCTAATGTAGTGCTGTCAGTTCGCACGATATTTTGGGACTACATGTAGATAAGAGTTCACGAGGGTGGCGACGCTCGTGGGGGGGGGGTGGGGGCGCTAGGATATCATCCTATCACAGTGTAATCAAATTTAGATAGTTCCTATTAAGGTATCAATATTATATACAGAAATGACTGTTTAAGGCCGAAATTTATACTTATAATAGTCATAATTGATTCAAGTAATTGCCAACGACAGTCACCTGAACATTTACACAACAACTACATAATGTTTTGAAGTTTTGTGTCCAATATGTAGCATAAGGAACATGTAGCAAATGTGAATAATCCAATCTTCTAATGACCGAACGACCAACGTTATGCAGGCAGTGGGAGAATGGGATTTTCCTGCACGGAATTATCTTGTTTAGATTGAAGCCAATTCAGCGGATGTATTGTCGTGTGTGGACATCTTGTCTTTTTGTGTCTATATAATTAATGTGTTAGCAAGCAAGACCTTTATATGCGACCTACATTGTACATAACCAGTAATACCCACAGTTGAAGCTACCATTACATGCATACATAGTCGCCAATATTGTACAAATAAAAGGTCGCTGACCAAAATGTCCCCAGTCGAAGGTGGAATCGGAATTCTGAAGGAGGAATTGATTACACCAATATGATACAAAGAGCACATTCACTAAATATGTTGCACGCCTTCAATGTGTCAAGAAAGGATCAATAACTCTAAAATAATAACTCTAAAAGTCGAAAAATGATAACTCCGCCAAAATGACTATGACAGAACTCAAAATCGCAGGTGCGCAGGTTTCCAATCTGGTTTTAAAACAATTGAAAATGACGAAATACAGGCCCGGACAAAAGACGCATCCCAGGATGTACGATTCTATGTAGAAAGGGGGAAATAATTCCGCCACAATAAGTTGGACCGAATTCAAAATCGCAGGTGCACAGGTTGATATATGTGCCAAGTTTAAAAAACAATCACCAGAAAATGACAGAATACAGGCTCGGAAAACGTTCCGGACGGACGCACACACGGACGGACGAGGGTCATTACTATAGTCTTCCGACGGAATGTCGGGGCACAAAAATCAATTAAGCAACAACGTATATATTGAAAACCATTATATTCTAGGTTTTATATTTATTTTAACCTGGTCTGAGTGGGGTGGTCATGGTTAGAGGGGGATTTTCAGAAAATGAAATTACGAATTATCTGATTACCACAAATACGACTCATGATCAGATCGAATAACCAAGAACCTGACCTCCACTCAAGATGTGATATGGAGATGACCGATTATTACATATAATTCTTGTTAGGTATGATCTACATGTACACCATTTTGACACATTCCTAGAAACAGGAACCTTCCCGTCGAAAACCTCGTGGAAGTCGAAGAACAAAATGCACACAAGAAAGAATGAATGGATACGCGACGTCTATATATGCGGATGATAATTTGCATGTGTTATGGGTTAACCAATACAGGTAAGTGGGTGCCTGACAAGGCGACACATCTGCCCGGGTCAACGAAAATCACACCTAGCCATCCGGAATGACAATAACAAGTCAGAATGGAGCACTGGCTGACGGACCTTACGGCCATTCCGTTTGCCAACATATGTACGTATAGTGAAAGATATAATGGCTTACAACCTATCCGTCATATAATTTCCCCACATAATGAAGGTGGTGCATAAATGTATGGATGTCAATAGAAAGGGAGGTTGTCTGCTAAGCATATTAAAGAAGATTCGAGGCTAACTATGAAGATGACCAAGGTCCCAATTTCTCGCAGACAATTTGCTCCTCGTTCTGTTGACATGAATTTTTAGGTGGAAGCTGGACCCTGGAGCGGTTTATTGGAATTTTGAAAATAGTTTTAGAACGTACCCAACAAAAACAAGATTACATTTTATGCCAAAAGTAGAATTTATACATTTTTGGAAAATGTTCCCAATGAGTTACAAACATGCCCAAATGTTTTGATATGATCATCATCAATTGCAGATTGCTGACAATATGCCATGCTAAGCGCATGTCACATAACGTTTCGACTCGTTACTTATATATGCGGATGATAATTTGATTGTGGCTCGGTTTCCCCATAGTGAGACTCTTTCAGTGTGGATTGTTTGGCGTTTGCTAAAGAACCATCCATCGTTTTCTCGACAACTTAGAAACTTAGTGCTCCTGTTAAAGAAAACAACTTACCAAAACAGACTAACGTGTTTTTCCTGTGGTCAGTGTTATGACAGCGAGCTGGACCATACATTGTTTTCATGTAATGCAGCGACTTTATACTCTATGCGACACCGATATTGGGAACACATTATGGTCACTTACGGAACGGAAATTTTTCTTGTTTACGGACAGACTCACTGAAACGGCACTACAAGCTTTCATTCTCGGCAGCAACACTATTCTAATGACAAGTGTTATTGCGCAACACACAGACGCAATTGTTATTGACACTTCTGTTTTCCTCTTCCCGATGTAACACCAAAATGTATTCACTAATGCTCTCCGACAAGGGAGGCCAATAACGTATATATAGTTTAGAGGATACAAAGCCTCTGTCAGGTTTCACATACGCGAACTTTATCCCTACTGTAACACCCGATATCGGATTAATGATCACAACTCGTGGATGTAAACTAGATATATCACTACTAAGATTAAAACGCTGTTTAAATTTCCACGTACTGCGTAGGCGCTATATGTACATATAGGACACTGATTCATTCTTTTCGGGAAGTTTATGGAGTGGACATTCGATCAAAATGCTACGGGTAAGGATTCCACAATTCAATGCGTAACGAACATGTGTAACGGTCGTCGTTTGGAAAAATATGTAAAGAGATTCTCTGACGTCTTCGATACCATAAAATGATTATATCGTGTCAATAATCTCGTTAATATCATGTTCTGGAATTCAGCTATCGACTTTTAAACAGTGAAGTTTACAGCCTGTTCTCCCGAAAACCCGCACATTACCTGCCTATAATATAACTTGTTTTTGGCAGAGAATCTGCTTAGAATCGCCGCATTTTGAGTCGATAATGTTCTGAAAATGAGAGAGATTTAGTCACATTATCGACTCATAATGAGTCGATTCTAGGTAGATTATGCGCGGACAATGACAGAAATAGGCCAAACTCACGACTCTTCAGGTGTACGCCCTTTAACATGTGTTTTCACTTTGGCCCGCGCCATAAACAAAGTAACGGATTACTCCATTATATGCTTATTTCAGAATTAAATAATGTACTTCTGTTCGAATTTCGGCGAGGATATGTTGGCTCAATGATTTGCTTGCCATTTATTTGCATGCATTTCGATACAGAAATGCATGTCACTAACCCTTTCATGGCTGGAGCCTCCTGATTGTTTGCGAAAACCCTGTGCCAATGCATTCTCTTATATATGCCAGTCGACCATTGGTCGCCTCGCATATATAAGGGAATGCATTGGCCTAACACATTTAAACCATTTTGTTATAATTGTTTAAAAATGTAAGACAAAATGAAAATAATGATAAAAAATTGTTCAAGAATGATAAAAAAATAACAATATTTTTTAAAGAATGTAAGAAAAAATGATAAAAATTGACAAAATTGTTAAAGAATGTAAGAAAAATAAACAATAATAACAATTTGAAAGAATATAACAAAGAATGATAAACATTGTTAAAGAATGTAAGAAATATGAAGTTTAAACACGTTTTGATTTTTGTCAGGCTAGTAAAAATTCCAATGATTCCGGCTGATACATTAGTTGTCCAATAGCATCTATCAACATATATAAAAGCCAAGTGTTTGTCTGTGTATCTGCGTTTATGTCACGATTTTGGCGCGTTTAATAATATATCGCCCCGTCTCAGATTGCGCCCAAGTTTTAACCATGTCCTGGTGTATATCCATTTCAGGCAAATTGCAACAAGAGAACCTGAGATATAACGCGTTTCCTAAAGGCGATATATTTACTTATAAAATGCGTAACCTTCTCTCAAGACGAATGTGGTTTCAGTGGCGTCCGTCATAAATTTCGGACAAACTCCAGAGGAATGTCATGTGATAGGCGCCTTCGACCTCAAATGACTTAACGGGTATAAGTCATTTATATGCATCATTAATACTAGCAATTATTATCAGCTCAGAAAATGTGTGGAAAATGGTGCAAAAAGCTACCAAGACCTGGGAAATGTCACGGAATAGGTGCCGTTGTCATCAAATGACTTAGATGCACTAATAATTAGCAATAAAGAGCGTTTGTGATCAGCTCAAAATAATTTTTCACACGATATTCCCGTATGTCATGGTTGTCACACGTCATTTTGATGGGCAATCGCCTAGTAGATAATTACGGGCGCTATCGATTTCTCATTTCTAACATAAAACTGATTTATGCGTTTTGTGGATGTTCGTGATGCCTACCTGTGCCATACACATGATAGTGAATGAAATTATTTTTATTTTTTGCCGGTCACCGCGGCTGAAATTACCTCAGGAAAGATCAGCCTGTTCGTTTGGAAATAACCTCGCAGTGAACTTATTCCGTGGGACTAAAATAAGCTCGGGCTGGCGTTATTTCGATTTAAAATAAGCCCTATATATGGGTCTGACCGCTGGTTATTAAAACAGCCCTATGACGAGTTAAATGTGAAGTAAGACCGTATTGTGCTTATTTTGGCTGAAAATATGAAAATAACATGAGTAAAACAACCAACGATTGACCAGATGTACGCTCTTTATAACGTTTAAACTGTGGCCCGCGCTATCCAACGGGTATAAGTCCACTATGGGAATAAAAAAAGTCCCAATGTGAAAATATGTGAATATTACAGTCCAACGTGAACCTATTTGCACGGGGATGATGGAAAGTTGGACTAATTTGGGTGGTTTGCAGGCCCAAAATGTTATACTTACATCTAGTATTTGCCTCTTGGGTCAGATGCCGTCCCGGGGATCGAAATAGTTCGATAACTACATGAAATATTTTACCTGGAGTTTTTATTCCACAGAAGACTTACTCGCCATAGAATCAGAGAAATCGGGTCCTGATTTTTCTTAAAACATAGTCGTACAAAACGACGTACTTTATCGCACAGGGTTATAGATGCGTAAACTTAAACCAAAATTTGGGTACAAACATAATCATGTTTGATCACGAGATCTTTCACTCGTATAGATCACTACATCATACCGCATGACATTTCAGATAAGTAAGCTATACACTGATATTGCGAAGTACTTAGACGAAAATAAAACATAATTATAAAGTACAAGTATTTTGGCAGTATTGCTATTTAGTTAGCGAATGGGGATAATTTGAAGAGCAGAATCATAGGAACTATATCTTTGGCCGGGGGATGCGCGCAGTTATACTGCGTTAAACATTCTTTCCAATAATTTCTTTGCCGAAGACAGTCGCTTGTGTTGACAACCCTCCCTCCCTCCCTGTTTTTTGTTTTGGGACATACGCATTCGATAGATGTCTCCCCCTTTGGCCTACATCTGTATAGGCGGTTATTGTGCCTCAAAAATTGTCACCCACATGTTTGTATTGGTTACTACTACATTTATTGTATCGGCTTCCTGTAAATAATTATGATTTTCTAAACAGGTAGTTATAAAACGCATTCCAGTTGTTGTCTTTCACTCTAACCCTGTGGGATAAATATATATTATGTTCTTATTTCAGTGAATAAAAATAATCAAGCACTTTGCCATGCGCAACTAATATTACCGAAAATTCCAGCCACGCCGATGGTACCATTTCAGAAAACACATCGAACTATATACGCAGTAAACATTTACTTCGTAATTCGGGACAAATAATCGGCGGTAAACAAACCGTAATCTCTTTATATCATTAATATATAAGAATGGCGTTGAGCGCTGACAATTTGGATATAAAAATGATATAACTGCTCTATTCCTTATTACCACATATCCGACCATGCATGCACACAAGCATAATGTCCCACATCACTTTAAGAATGAATCAACAGACCGTGGATTGGTTGTCACTTAGAATGACAACCAAAAAAAATTATTTTCTCAAAAAAATATTTATATTGTACATTCTTAGAAGCTCATGTGAACTTAGTCCATAGTTTCTTTCGACGTAAATCAGCTAATGAAATCGGTAGATAATATTGGTTTACGTCGATGTCCGTTTGACTTACTTTTCTATAGCGGACTTTAAGCGCAAATTACCCGCTCATCTAAACAAACCAATGGCCGTATTGAAATAGGTGAAAGTAACCTAGATTATTCAAACAGTATATCTGTTCTGAATCGCACAAGAGTTGTCAATTAATACATAATTTATAATGGAACAAAATATATCTTATCACAATGTTTACATAATTTCAAAGAAATACGAAGTCATTTGACCTCGTGGCTTCGTTGACAATTTGGGTCTTCTCTGAGCGTACACACATGTCAAACGTGAGTTTGATAGATTATAATACACCAGTATGACCATAAGATATCACTATAGCATTCTGTATTAATTTGTATGATAAAGTCGATTGAAAATGAAAAATCTGCCAATGGAGCTGGGCGCAAATTCCGCTATCGAAGAGTAAGGTAACCGTACTTCGGCGTACGTAAACCAGTATTATATAAAATCGCCCAGATGCTTATTATAGAATAATATGATTTTGAGAGTCCATGGAAAAAGCTGTTGACTCTACAGCAGAATCACACGATAAAGACAGCAGTAAAATAATTCATACAAAGACGGATATACATGTATAGTCCTTCACGATTGACTACGCAGTCATTCTTATATATTAAATAAATGCAGTGACTCTCGATGAAGAAATCGTTTTTCGTTAGTTGACTTGACTTGAAACGTATTTTATTTGTAAATAATACAAAAGGGATTGGGGCACAAGTTTTTTCAACTTATGAAGCCCCTCTCCCAATACAGTCGATTTAAATACAAAATGTTTACAAGATGACAGCTGAACATATTTACATGCATGATTGAGTTATTTTATGGTGATTGATGTAGTGCCTTCCAGAGCTATATGGGTTATGGCTGGTTTGGTAGCTATAACATTTGGCGGGGTTTGTGTGATTTTTGTTCGTTTTAACTAATGTTGGAGCAGGGTTTTGTGCAAAGGAGTATTTTCTTCATATATATATGTATATATATATATATATATATATGTTAGTCAAGTGTTAGTCAGCTACTCTGGAAGACAGTACTTACGGTAGATCAAGGTAATAGAGAACTGGCGATTAGGTGGGGGAGTAGGTCCATAAGTGGGTAGCCAGTAGATTACTAAACTGCGTAGTTCCTATATTTACAGGTGTAGTCCTTCCTTGTGAATGGATTTTGTTTTTAAATTCAGTTATCGAAACGCTTTGTTGCTACAATATATTGCTGAATTATATCGAACATTTTCTTATTACTTTGGGACGAGATATATGGTATTCCGAAAAGAATTTCGTTAATATTGAGAATTCGAAGGCTTTCGCGAGTCAATTTATCAGCGAGGGGCGTCTCGCTCGGACTGATACAAGGGGCAACTAAAGAAGAAATGAAAGGCATCTTCGGATGGATTTCCACAAAAGCATACAGGGCTATCGGAGATATAATTGTTATACATATCAGAGCGGAGTTTGATACATCTGTTTCGGATGCGACAGTGTATAATGCTGTTTTTTCGTTGGCCTGTGTAGAAGTACAGAGGAGGGGCAGGTGAGGGGTCCAATAGTTGCAAATTAGTTTTAAATATCGAAAATTGGCCTACGTCAGTGATTATTTTGGGAAGTTTATTCCACTCAGTGGTTGCCGACGGGAAAAAATACTTTTTGTAATGTTCTGTATTACAGAAATATGAATAAAATTTGCCGGGTCGCCTCATGTTGTAGCCCGACACCTCGTTTGCTCTAGGGGGAAGTGTAGATGCTAGATAAGATGGGGCTTGTTCGTTTACTATTTTGTAGACCAGTTGCAGTTTGTGTATCTGTCGCCTTCTATCGAGAGAAGGCCACCCCACTTCCTGCAGAACTGTGTTATTAAACACAGAGCGAGTGATGCCACTGACAATCCGCCCAGCTTCGATGTGTAGCCGTTTATCTAGGAGATATTGTGGAGTTCTGTCCCACACTACATCTGAGTAATCAAATAGGGGTAGTATATACGTTTTATAGATAATTTCAATTATTTTTCTGTCAAGTTGGTACTTCAGGCGCCTTAGTTTATCACCGATATATTATCGAGAAGTAAATCTCAGTGGCGAAGCGAAAAAATAAAACAAGAAAATAAAACTCACAGAAGAAATGTTTACAAGGGCAGTCGATATATACTTCACACAAACCAATCAATCGAAAATTCCAGCGTTTAAAGGGTGTTGTAGCTGATATTGACATTCAGTGGCGAGCAGATCTTCAGAATTTGAAGTATAACGATAATTACATATATCTGTAGTGTGTGATAGATGTTTTTCCCTCAAAATTTGCATGGGTTCTACCAATCCATGATAAATCTGCACAAACTGATGAATCTTTCGGGAAAAGATTGAGATCTTCAAAACGTAAGTCAAAATCTTTCCAAGCTGACGAAAAGTTCTTAAATTTCTACAATTAGAACACATCGATTTCTTCACAACTGATAATCCAGAGACTAAAGCAACTATGGTGGAACAATTCCAAAGAACTTTAAAAACTCGTATGTGGAAGTATTTTACACATAATCGAACCCATCCGAAGTTACTTTGAAAACTGAAGTTCAAATTACGAAAACATAAGCAGAACAGAACATAAATGAAAGTGTCAATTAAACTGTAGTTCAAATTGGGAAGGAGTTATTCTTTTGCTGAGCAATGAATAGAGTGATAAAGAAGGAAAGTAAAACAGAGTAAAGGGGTTGTATTGTGTTGATGAAATTTATTTCATTTCAAACATCACAAATAAGTGTGAGCTAAAGAGTGTGCAAATGGATAAAAATTTGAATTCAAGATGGCTGGTGGTCGCTATATTTTATAGCTAATCGTAGATAATCGATGGCTCCCATCTAGAGGTCACCCAAAATATCCATATGAAGTTTGGTGACGATCGGATGAGGAATGTTGTCGGTTAAGGTGTACCAAAGGATTTAGCCATACAAAGAATAAAATTCAAAATGGAAATAATCGATATCTCCCGTCTATAGGTAATACCGAAGGTCCCTATTAAGTTTGGTAGCCAACAGATGGGGTATGTTTGATGTAAGGTGACCAACAGATTTAGTAATGGAAAAGAGTAACATTCAAGATGGCTGCTGGTGGCCATGTTTATCATCGAAATTCGCTGACATTAAAATTTTGATAGCTCCCATCTAGAGGTGATCCTAACCATGGCTGTAAATTTTCAAAACACATTTTTCAAATACATGCAGGCTGCAGGCTGTGCCTATGGATTCAAATTTGAAATCCAAAATGGTTGCCTTTCGCCATGTTTTGTTTAACGAATTTCGGAAAAAATCGATGGCTCCCATCTATAGGTCACCCCGAAGATTTATGTGAAGTTTGGTGATAATCGATGAGGGATGCAGCCTGTCGGGTAAGCCAAATGAAATTATTGACGGACGCCCGCCAACTCAAGGCAATAGCTCAATCTTGACTACGTCATGTTGAGCTAAAAAGGACAATCTACTTTGAAATTTTGTGACTTGGTTCATATCAACGAAACCATAAGAACATATGAAAAGGGTTATTTACCAAACTGGACTCGTGAAATTCTCAAAATCTAGAAAACTTGTAAAAATGAATCTGATATCATACGAAGTTTCTGATCTTGATGGTGAAGAGATTTGTGGATCATTTTATAAACATGAGGTTCAACGTATAAAATATAGTAAGGTGTATGTAATAGAATCGGTTGTTGACAGAACGAGGAGAGTGGGGGGGAAAACAATCAAAGTAATGAAGTTCATTGGCTTGGATACTCTAAAAAGTTTGATAGTTGAATCCCAGCTTCACAATTTGTATACTACAAACGTTATCATGTCTCAAACTCATTCAGATTCGACCAATCTCGAGTAACCGACCATAACTTCTGGTATGTGGTGAAACAGTTGCTAATAACCAATCGTCTACTTTACACATAAATTATTCGTTACATCATAATAATTACATATACTATACACATTAGATCAAGTGGTGCAAACAAAAACTTGTGCTTATCCTTTTAAGAAGCTCTCTGTGATACATTCTGCAACACCTGAAGTGATTGAAAAATACTGAGAAATGAAAGTGTCAATGACACAGTAGCTCAACTTGGAGAGACGTTAATAATTATATGCTGAGCAGACAATGGAATGATAAAGAATGAAAGTCAAAAAGTTTCAGAAAATGTATCGTATTGTGAAAATGATATTAATTTTATTTCAAACATTTCTCCACTAAATATGGGCTGCCTGGTGTGCCGATGGATTCAAATGTGAAATCCAAGATGCTCCAAGCTCACATGTTTTAAAACAAATTTCGGAAGAATTGGACAGCTTCGACCAAGATGTAACACCAAAGAACCGTATGAAGTTTCTATGAGGGATGCATCACGCAGGGTGCGCCAAGGGATTTAAATAATACAAACTAAGATGGCCGTTAGCAGCCACGTTTTTATAACAATTTCAGGAAACATCGTTGGCTCCTATCTAGTGGTCACCCCGAAGATCCTTATGAAGTTTGGTGACGATTGGGTGAGGGGTGTGGCCAGTAGGTTGTGCAGAAGGCTTGTCATACAAAGAGTAAAACGTCCAAGGTGGCCGCTGGCACCCATGTTTTTGAACGAATTTCGGAAAAAAAAGATGGCTCCCATCTACAGGTCACCGGTTCGAGGTACCAATGTCGGGGAGATCGAAAATGCCGGGTCCAGTCACCATATATTTATTAGTATCACTGCCTCTTATCGACACATAACTCACTCATACATATCACACATATAGACAACGTGCACGCGCACGAGATTGAACTATAGTCACTGCATGTCAGTAATTAATGACTCAACATAATTGATATCCGCGACAGGGTGTGCCAATGGATTTAGTCATGCAAAAAGTAAATTTACAATATGGCCGCCGGCGGTCATGTTTTAATCGAAACATCGATAGCTCTCATCTAGAGGTGATCCTAATCATGTAAATAAAAAAAAACAGAATTCCAGGGGGGGGGGGGGGGTAGTAAACTATTTCCTGATTAGTCTGTCAACCAGCCCATTATCTAACATATTCCATACCACTTATGTTAGTCTACTGGATCAATTAAGTTCTGTTATACTAAACTAGCTGAAACAGGCTCCTGTGGCCTCCTTTGTTGGACTTCGCACGCATTTGGGGGGGGGGGGGGTAGTAAACTATTTCCTGATTAGTCTGTCAACCAGCCCATTATCTAACATATTCCATACCACTTATGTTAGTCTACTGGATCAATTAAGTTCTGTTATACTAAACTAGCTGAAACAGGCTCCTGTGGCCTCCTTTGTTGGACTTCGCACGCATTTTGATCTTGGACAGACCCTTCACTTAGCAGCGGCCCCTTTGTGCAGTTCAAGCACATTTGGTCATTGAAACATTTTGAGTTATATATATTGTTTTAATATACTTTTTTTAAAGATTGAATTCCTTGCTCAATATAACATAACCAATTTTATTTTATTTTGTTTAATTAAATTGTTTTTGAAAAACTAATACCATTATAACATCCGCCATGGTACCCCGAGTCACCACGCCAAATTCGGTTGAACTCGGTCCAGGGGTCTGAGAGAAAACTCCGGACAGATTCTACTTGTTTATATATATATATGACAAGCAGTCACAGCACTATACCAGTCTTGGATACTTTCGGTCTTGTGAGAGATCATCTGAGTTGAAAGACATGCAAATGATTCACTGATTGGATTGATGCACTGATGACAAGATATTTGCTACCCATTTTTGTCACATTAATGTTTGAGACAGTTGCTCGCTCTTTTTCACTGCACATAATGATCTAGGCATTAGTTGCATCAGGACAAGTTTACTTATATATGCAAACTTAGGTCATTGTACAGGACACGCACAATTCCATCATTTCTAACCATTTCCCAATTAGTCTGTCAACCAACCCATTATCTAGCATTATGCCTTAACACTTTTGTTAGACTACTGGAGCAACCTCTGTTATAATAAATGACAAACAGTCACTATGCCATACTTGGATATTTTAGGTGTTGTGAGAGTAACAGATCATATGAGTTGATAGACATGCAAATATTTCACTGATTGGCTTGATGCACTGATGAACAGTGTGATGACAGTTATATTCTAGCCATTGATAGTCACATTAATGTTTGAGGCAGTTGCTCTTTTTCCATGCACACAATGATCTTGGCTTTAGTTACATCAAGACAAGTTTATATATTTTAGTTTTACATTTTTCTAGGTTTCTTTCCGAAGGGTGTCGGGAAGGAATCTTTTCACCCCACAGCCCCATATGCAACATGCCCCATACAGCTTAATGCCATCTCTCATAAGGCACATATGAGGTCCCAGTAACATAAATATGGTGTGTTTGCAGTTATAAATCATTGTAATATGTTTTAAAACTGTTACAAATGTCATATAAGGGCACAAAAGGTCTTTAGTAAAAAAAATTGCATGAGGGTGTAAAAAACGCGTTTTTTGTCCCTCGGGCCACCCACCACCCCGGCATACCTTCCTGCAAATATTTTACTACCCCCCCCCTGGACAATCTGCTTAGAATCGCCTAATTTTGAGTCGATGTTGTTACGGAATAAGAAATAGACTATACGAAACGCCATTTTATTACAATACAACCAATTCCCGGACGTGACGTCACAAACAAACCAGTCCATAGTAACGTAAATCCGTGACAGATTGTGCTGGAAATGAGAACGATTTAGTCACATTATCTAATCATAATGAGGCGATTCAAAGCAGATTATGTCGGGATAATGACACAAATAAGCCAACTCGCGACCTTTAAGACGTGCGCTCTTTACATGTGTTTTCACTGCGGCCCGCGCCATCAAACGGAATATCGGATATGCAGCCTGTTCTCGAGAAAATCCGCACATTATCTACTTATAACGAACTTTGTTTAGGTAGATAATCGACTTAGAATCGCTTCATTTTGAGTGAATAATATGCTTGAAAATGACAGAATTTTAGTTACATTATCGACTCATAATGAGGCGATTCTAAGTTGATTATGTGCGGACAATGACACAAATAATCCAACACGCGACTTTTCAGGTGTAGGCTCTTTAACATGTGTTTTCACTGTGGCCCGCGCCATAAACGAAATAATGGACTATGAATCCATTATCCGCTTACTTCAGAATCAAATAATCACATTATATACCTATAGGTAGATTATGTGTGTATTTGCGCGAGAATATGTTGGAGTGAGTCCATTATCTTCTTATTTCAGAATCAAATAAGCACATTATGTAGCTATTTCACATTATAGGTCGACTATGTGCATATTTGCGCGATGATGTGTTGACATATAAGGAGAGTTGATGTGAACACTATTTGTTCAGGACTTAAGATAAAACATCACCATTTTCAAGGACAATTACCAAAGAAACTTTTCATACTTGGTATCAAACAAGGATATTACTGGAGATATTGAAACAAACCCATTCCATTTTCAACACTTTGAAACCCTTGTGTGGGCCGGGGTAGAATAGGCTTACTGTCCCACTGCGAGGGGTAAGAATCCCCTAATGTGGTACTCGCTGGGTGGATTCAGTGAGGTAGGGGTGTAGGGGCCCTGGAGATACGAGGGCGGGTGTAACACGCGAGGCATCGACCTGCGGATACGGATTAGAAGCAAACCTTCTGTTACACGAGCAGGCTCATGTTTACGTACACGATCGTACGTCTTGACGAAAATATACTATTTACGCGCTGATTATGTTTGGCATATGAGCAAAACTATATATATTTTAATATTCCTTCTGTTGATGGCGATTTGAACAAATATGAATATTTATGCAACGAACGCCGCCAGTACCTTTAAGAGTTATCGACATATATTATGCTGAATCCAAAAGTGATCAATGAAACAAATACAGTAGTGAAAATTCAATAGAATACTATAAAACATAAATGTTATGTTACAAGGTCAGTAAATTACAAAGGCACACTCATGATTTATGAGGCCTGATTCCGTTCATCCATTTCTTCCAGGTATTCTTTATTCTGTTTGTACATGCGCCGATTGGATTATTCGGCCTCGGTTTATCAGGGACCCAACCGACGCAGAACTACACGACCATGAAGGTTCTACTTCCCGACAAATACGTGCTCTATTGGGAATTAAATGATACCCATATCACGTTTGAGACGCACGTGACCACGACGGGGTGGGTAGGAGTAGGAGTGTCAAAGAACGGGGATATGACTCCAGGTGATGTCGCTATCGGCTGGGTCAAGGACGGCGAGCCACACTTCCATGTACGTCATTATTGTGATTTTAAGGAAACCTGAGACGTGGCTATAGGGTCCCCTTTGTGTGAGAGGTGTCCACCTTGGAATTACAACTCCACTCTCATTGAAGCAAACGGAAATTCCAAGTTCCAGAAATTTCATTTGCGCACCCACCTTGAGTGGGAATGTTCCAACTACTGCATTAAAGGACCATTTGATTTTCGAATCACCGATTATTTCTTTATAGTACCTTGATATACGTTTTAATAACAATCTATGCCATAAAATATGATTAAAATACTATAATTCATCACCATTTCGAACGTCTGTGTCTCAGAAGGTACCCATAGAGTAATACAAAATAGTCGAACTCTTAAAATATCCCCCAACATGACTCTCAGAATTCAAACTATTGTTTATTTTCAATATACAAATATATAGAGTTATCATCTTCCACTGAAAATTATAGCCTTTGTTCAGAAACTAGCACAGAACATACATCGATATCTCAACATATGCAACATTTTCACAGTTTATTACATCGAATAAGTAGAAAATAAAATGTTTTGGGTCTTTCTCTTTCAAATGTATATAATATGGCACATGTTTTAGGGGGTTCGAAAATTAAGTGGGCCTTTAAACTTTACAAGCGATGTCCAGTTCAGTCCGAAAAAAAATACCGATTCATCAAACAATTCAACCTATATTTGGTCTGATAATGTTGAGTCAGGCATTACATTTCCAACTATTGAAACTATTGGCCAAAGTGTTTGAGGGGTGGGGTTGCCACATACAAAAGCCACCTCCTCTCGCTACGTCAATGAAAGGAATATACGATGATAGGGATACATTTACCAAAGTGATCGTTTTAAGAATGAGAATGAATACCCAAAATTATCTTTTTAGCTAGTCACGTTACACACTAAATTAGACTTTCACTTATCACTGACATCTGGGTGGAATGGCAATGGAAACTTAAAAATTCTTTGGAGATTTTAATTTATGCTGTATTTTGTAGCTTATGCAAGTGTGAATGCAAGTACTGTTGACCAAGTTTGTGTCTCGGATATGGAGCCTCGTTATCGGTAATGAGTAAGTAATGTATAAACATGTTGCTTTTAAAGGACCGCCATGCTACGGAACCCAGTGAACCAGCTGTTGATAGATATCAAAGTTGGCGGCTCGTGCTCGGAACGAGGAGGACGGGGTAACGATTTTGAAGTCCGTGAGGAATCTTGAAGCATGTGACGAAGACGACATATCAATAACGGTAAATTTGTAAATCCACCAAAGGAAGGCTAAAAACTATAAATTACAAATATAGTGATTCTAGCCTGCAGAAATGGTGTCGATGAATATAAACTTTGATAATTAAAGGGTCATGTACACTAAATATGGCCATATGAAACAAATGAATGAATTTGAGCCATGTATGAGTGAAAAATACACTAATGTGCTCTATGCACGATGTAAACAACATGGAAATTATAATGAAAACGAGTATGACCCGAGTGAATCATGGCTGGATTTAGTGTATAGTCTCCCTTTTAGGTCTAACCGATTTCTTGGAAAGCACTAGATAAAGATATTTCAATCTCCCCCAAATCCCGGACCCTTCAATCTCCCCGAAATCCCGGACCCTTCAATCTCCCCGAAATCCCGAACCCTTCAAACTCCCCGAAATCCCAGACCCTTCAATCTCCCAGAAATCCCAGACCCTTCAATCTCCCCCCAAAATCCCAGACTATTCAATCTCCCGAAATCCCGACTCTTCAATCTCCCCCAAATCCCGGACCCTTCAATCACCCCGAGATCCCGGACCCTTCAATCTCCCCGAAATCCCGGACCCTTCAATCTCCCCGAAATCCCAGACCATTCAATCTCCCCAAAATCCCAGACCCTTCAATCTCCCAAAATACCAGGACCCTTCAAGAGTTTTTCTATTCAGTGAATAGCAGTAAATAGATAGCTCGCCAGAAGATATAAATCCATTTCTAGTCGATGCATGTTGAAAGTTATCGACATGTGCTGAATTCCAATACCAATGAAATAAATACATTGGTAGAAATTCAGTCGAATACAATAGAACACAAATTATAAAAAATAAATTTGGTATTACAAAATTAGTATATTGCAATGGAACCAAGTCTGAGTTTAGTTTGTGTCATTTGCAGAATGAGGTCCCCAGAGGGTGAATATAGTGACGCTATCCCGCATAGGCGGGTTAGCACTACTAAATTAACCATCTGGGGACATCAATTCTTTATTATCAAATTTCTATAGAATCTATTTCTGTTTTAATTTAGTTTCCCTATATCTCAAATTGGCAGACGACACATTGCATAATCGCGGTTCCCAACACCTCTTAGAACAAATGTGTATAAATACTACACAATTTGTGTTACATTTGATCTTTAAACAAAATTGTGTAGAAATGCAACATGACATAAATGTGTCGGTGGAATTTTCTCAACATTGAATATGAGTGAATATGTGAGTAATATTATATTTAATATATGAGATATTTTCTATTTGAGGCATAAACCTCGTAAAGCTGCCATAATAAAAAATTGGCAGCTGCTTTAAAACTTTGTCCTACACAATTATGTGTTGTTCAGTTTTTTACACAAACATAGTGTATAACAAAATTTAAAGCTGCTGCCAATTGTTTGTTCTGTGGTAGCCTTTACGAGTTTTGTGTCTCCAATAGAACATTTTTCATCTAATAACTATGATACTCTCACATATTCAATCATATTCAACGTTGAGGATATTCCACCGACATATTTAATAATTATATGTCATGTGTCATTTCTACACAATTTTGTTTAAGATCAAATGTAACACATTTTGTGTAGTATTTATACACATTTGTTCTAAGAGTGAATGGCTGTACATCACAATATTCACCATTTGGGAACTTCACTCTGAGCTTTTGTCTCCCATAGCATATGAGGCCATGCAGAATGAGGTCCCCAGAGGGTGAATTTAGTGATGCTAGCCCGTTATGCGGGAGAGCGTCACTAACTTCACCCTCTGGGGACCTCATTCTGCAAATGACAGGCACACTATACTCAGACTTGAATGGAACTCTCAAATTGTAAGAAGTATGTTTGATAGTTTGACTATTTGTCAATTACAAATGAAAGAAATTTCTGCAGCCCACTGGGGGTTGTGGTCGGAGACGGTCGATTCGGCCACCGGTTCGTTAATTAGAGTTGGTCATTCCCAAACCAATATATTTTATATTCTACAATTACATTCTTGGGTTTATAATATATGATATTGAGAGCGTTACCATTTCTGACATTGGTTCTCTTGTTTTAACAGATTGAAAATTTCTGACAATTTTCCGCGCTTCCACTGTGCGTTACTCGTATTTTGATACTTTTTCAACTCAAAGCAAACGCCAGCCTGGTCGCAGCGGAGTGTGACAGTGGTATGAGCAGACCGCATTTCAAAGTGGGATCGTACCGTAAACCTGCTGTAAACGCCGGAAGAACGACATGTATAACGCTTGTGCGTAAAGCGAGCGCCAGAGTCGCAGTGGCAGCACAATGTGGACGGGAACCAGTCCATAACACCCCATGACAGCGCAGAAAGAGAGCAATAAGTTTTGGACAGAGCCCCATTGAGCGTATTAAGGACGGGAAAGGCACGTAGTGAGAATTTGATTAAAGCCCCTGTCACACTCAGGCCGGCGCTCTCATTGCGCTGCACAAGTATCAAAGCGCCCACCTAAACGCACTAAGGTCTCCAAGAACCGATTGGTGACGTAGTGGACACTGGCTACAACGGGCGAGGATCTCCATGGTCGCCCTTAGGTGCCAGAGCGCCGCGCTTGTTTTATGCATGCACAAAACAAGCGCAGAGGCTCGGCGTTCTGACCAGGACGTAGTACTGTCGCCGTGACATCGCAAAGCAAAGCGCCAAGCGAGCGACATGAGCGTTATGTGGACGTATCAAGAGCGCATATTAGCTTCTCGTGGTCGCAGCAAGGAATTAATCTTGTCTTTTGCGACTACAGTAAGCTTAATCAAATTCTCACTACGTGCCTTTCCCGTCCCTCATACGCTCAATGAGGCTCTGTCCAAAACTTATTGCGCTCGTTCTGCGCTGCCATGGGGTGTTATGGACCGGTTCCCGCTCATAGAACGTCCACATTGTGCTGCCATTGCGACTCTGGCGCTCGCTTTACGCCCAAGCGTTATACATGGCGTTCTTCCGGCGTTTACAGCAGGTTTACAGTACGATCCCACTTTGAAATGCGGTCTGCTCATACCACTGTCACACTCCGTGGCGATCAGGCTGGCGTTTGATTTGAGTTGAAAAAGTATCAAAATACGAGTAACGTACAGTGAAAGGGCGGAAAATTGTCAGAAATTTTCAATCTGTTAAAACAAGAGAACCAATGTCAGAAATGGTAACGCTCAAGATCATATATTATAAACCCAAGAATGTAATTGTAGAATATAAAATATATTGGTTTTGCAAATGACCAACACAGAATTCCGTTAAATAACAATAACAACCAGCACCTAATTAACGAACCGGTGGCCGACTCGACCGTCTCCGACCACAACCCCCAGTGGGCTGCAGAAATTTGTAATTGACATATAGTTTATCACAAACCAAAAATCAACATTAATCAACGTTGATTAACACAATAAACGAAATTGAATTTCCCCAACTACATGCACCTTTTACGGGACTCGGCCTCCAGCTTGCAGTTTGACTTTTAATCATCCCAAAAATTCCCATTCTATAAATAAAACTAATAAAACACCCATTGATAATGTCAGTCCGCACGCGAAACGAGAAACTCCCCCACCAGTTATACATGCGGCGCGCGTGACAAGCCATGCTCCTATCCCGCTTATCACGTTTTCATCGCGCTCTTTGTACGACCCATTGCGTTCCTGCTTTGTCACGTCAAGTCTCACGCTCTCACGCGCTCTCATTGCGTTTCCTCCACGCCGTAAACGCTCTTAATGCGTTAAAGTCATTGTCATTGCGCTGTTAGTACGCTTTGCGCTGTCGTGGCGACGGTACTACGCCTGGTCAGAACGCCGAACCTCTGCGCTTGTTTTGTGCATGCACAAAACAAGCGCGGCGCTCTGGCGCTCTGGGGCGATCACGGAGACCCTCTCCCGTCCTAGCCAGTGTCCACTGCGTCACCAATACGTTCTTGGATACCTTACTGCGCTTTGCTTGGCGCTTTGATTATTTTTCAGCGCAATACAAGCGCCGGCCTGATCGCAGCGGAGTGTGACAGTAGTTTATTCGGACAGCTAATCTATTGCGGAGTATTGGGTATTTTCCCCACAACATAAAAACTGACTATGACGGGAGAACGCAGGTGGCGCTATCTATACTCTCCGCGCCCGCGCAGAGAACGTTTTGCGAACTTATTGAGAACGTACTAGCATCACAATGACAGCGACTTGAACGCACTAAGAGCGTGAGACTTGACAAAATACGAACGCAATAGGAGCATACTTTGTTTTAAAAGTTTGACAATTTTCGACAGTTTTCGGCGCTCCTCCTGCGTGTTACTCATATGTTGGTACTTTTGCAGCGCAGTGAGAGCGCCGGCCTGAGTGTGACAGGGGTTTAAGCTTACTGTAGTCGCAAAAGACAAGATTAATTTATTGCTGCGACCACGAGACGCTAATATGCGCTCTTGCTACGTCCACATAACGCTCACGTCGCTCGCTTGGCGCTTTGCTTTGCGCTGTCACGGCGACAGTACTACGTTCTGGTCAGAACGCCGAGCCTCTGCGCTTGTTTTGTGCATGTATAAAACAAGCGCGGCGCTCTGGCACCTATGGGCGACCATGGAGATCCTCGCCCGTTGTAGCCAGTGTCCACTGCGTCACCAATCGGTTCTTGGAGACCTTAGTGCGTTTATGTGGGCGCTTTGATACGTTTGCAGCGCAACGAGAGCGCCGGCCTGAGTGTGATAGGGGCTTAACACGTCGAAACAGGGTGTAGTCAGGTTGGCCGAAGTCGTCATCTCCAGTTTAAACCTCCGACAGGTTTAAACCTACATTGACGATCCAACCAAACCGGTGACATTAGCATGAACCAAACTACCTAGATACCAGGCGGACCACAAGCTAGCGGGCAGAATGGTTGTTGGCGGACCACAAGCTAGCCGGCAGAATGGTTGTTGGCGGACCACAAGCTAGCCGGTAGAATGGTTGTTGGCGGACCACAAGCTAGCCGGCAGAATGGTTGTTGGTGGACCACAAGCTAGCCGGTAGAATGGTTGTTGGCGGACCACAAGCTAGCCGGTAGAATGGTTGTTGGCGGACCACAAGCTAGCCGGTAGAATGGTTGTTGGTGGACCACAAGCTAGCCGGTAGAATGGTTGTTGGCGGACGACAAGCTAGCCGGCAGAATGGTTGTTGGCGGACCATAAGCTAGCCGGTAGAATGGTTGTTGGTGGACCACAAGCTAGCCGGTAGAATGGTTGTTGGCGGACCACAAGCTAGCCGGTAGAATGGTTGTTGGCGGACCACAAGCTAGCCGGTAGAATGGTTGTTGGCGGACCACAAGCTAGCCGGTAGAATAGTTATTGGCACGCTCCCAATTAACACGAACAGGCGCTGATAACCGTCGTTTGAAAATTAATCAATTGTGAAATGATAATAATACCAAGCTGCCCCTTTCACCGTAAAGACACTATTTTTGAAGGTCCAAATAAAATAAAACAACATAAATATTATTCAACCAAAAAATTAGTTCTTGCAAATGGCTACCAAAAAAAAAACTACAAAATAAAATGAAGGCTTTCTTATTTATTTTCTCGCAGACATTCATGTTTTCAGATAGTAGACCGAGTGTAGACCCTAGTTGGGATAATAAGATAATAATGCTGTGTTTTCCCAAATACTTCCTGTCAAACTCTCAAGTGACCTACATTACATATTGTTGTATTTTTTTAAACCACTTTTTTATGTTATTCAAACATATCTCCTCATATTGTGAGGATAAACATGTGCTGTTGTAGTACTATAGCATACATTGATAGTTAGAAATTACGATTTTTTGAAAATTCACGAGTTGGGCGGCTCTTTAAGTGTTCCTGATAAATTGCGATGCGGTTGAATTGCTATGATGCGGGAAGTGGCAAACTGGTGCTGCTAAAAAGTACCGCAATTTTGTCTATAAGTTATCATTTTCGGGTTGTGCGGTTAATCTTAACGAGTGGAGAAAGAGCCGTTATGTGTATGAAAGAATTTAAAACTTTGACTATAAATAGATAGAACCGCATGAGTGTCTGAATTTTGACGAAATTATCGCACGAGATTTGTTGGCAGAGCGATACATCGAGTGCGGGACGCAGTTCCGCACGAGAGGTATCGCGTTCCGCTATCAAATCGAGTGCGATAATTTCGTCAAAATTCAGACACTCGCGTGGTTCTATGTTTATTACATATCTACGTATCATAGTAAGTTGACTCACAATCGTACATCTCCGGTACAGAAAATGTGAATTTAATTGAGTTTTAAGGGCATTTTAGGGTTAACGCAACAATCAGACAGGGAGCCTTCTATCCGCGAGTGAACTTGACCAATCTTGACCCGGGCAAGGTGTATTTAGGTTTTCCCAGATTTTCCAAAAATATAACCCAATCAGCGCGCTGCGATTTCGGCAAGTGGGTTGTCGCCCTTGCGTTGAACAGTTGAAAAAGTAAAAATAGTAACGGCGAAAGCCAGTCTAACAACACTGAATGAAATAGTTCCGTCGACAGATTGCACTAGTGCGATTCTGAGAATTATCACACGCCTGGAACGTCGTGCGATCATGCGAATTACGTTGATAGATATGTAATAATATATTTAATGCCGCGCATGGTCTTTGCGGCGGTTATGCGGTTAATATAGTCACACCCATTAAAATTGCCATACACAGAAATAATATTAAAATATAGACATATTATTTTCTTATACCAATCATATATATCGCGTAAATATTATGTTATTGTCAAGTTCGTATGCTATGTTATGTAAACAAAAGCCAGGTTCTGTTACGTTTTTGGCTTTTGTTTACACAACAAAGCGTACGAACTTGACAATAACTTACTATTTACGCGATATGTATTATCAGTATAAAAACAAGGTGTGTTTATAGTTTGAGATCAAGATATATAAAGAACTATTACTATAAAAGACCCAATACATTGAAGCTAACCGACCTATTTAATTGGGGTAACAAACGAACTCTTACCAATCTTGCTCTATTTATTAAGAAAGCCCAATCAATAACGATGATATCCTGAGGCACACCAAACAACTACCAAAACCGACCCAACCCCACTGATTACTGACCACATATCCGAATATTATATTGTCGTATATTTATTCACTGCACGCATGCACAATACATAAATATTTTGAAATTTAACACTGTATATGTTCCACTCTATATGTCAAAACGACAACGAGTATATACCAATAAATTGATTGATTGAATTGATAGTTTAATACTCTTTATGTTTATGAACGTTTTAACGATCACTGCAGTTTTGTAAATGCAAATGGGGTACCTGTCTTAGAACTACTCATGCTATGCTGAACGCGCATGGTTTGTTGAATCAGTGACACGTGTTTTGCTTACGTTATCATAATTCTTCATGCGTGTCGGTGCTTTCCCCACAAATTCTACGAACATGCAACTGATTACAGTCTATACACCACGTGTGCACGTTAATAGGAATATTTCATATATGTGTTGCTATTATTGATCGAGTTATTATAAAAATAACAAATCACAAATTGGCAATATGCTATTTATAGACAAGGGCATCCATTACAGGTCGTAAGAAATGGGTTAAACCTGTTTAATTTGTATTTTATGATTAGAGTGTTGATCTAGAATTGATCCAACACTTTTCTAAAATAACATTTAAAGCCATCTACATATTTCAAGCGAAATAACTAATAATTTAGTGAGATACCAATACACAACCGAATGTTTTGTATTATCTTTGGATATGCACAAATGAACCATATGCATGAATGTTGACTCGGTTTCAGAATGACTTGTCACACGTGATCTGGGCGTTTTCGGATGATGAACCGGACGGCGATACCGGATTAGTATATCACATGGCCAACAGAGGCACCACACAGATTTATTTTCTTGACCCACCTAATGATAAACTAGATCAGACAGATGATCTCAAGATCTTCGATATAACATCCATTAAGGTATTGTACTTTATAATATCCATTGAGGTATTATACATGCTTTATATCATACATTGAGGTATTGTAATGCTTTATAACATCCATTGAGGTATTGTACATAATCTATAGCATCCATTGAGGTATTGTAATGTTTTATAACATCGATTGAGCTATTGTACATGCTTTATAGCATCCATAGAGGTATTGAACATGTTCTATAACATTCATTGGTGTATTGTACATGCTTTATAGCATCAATTGAGGTATTTTGTGTGCTTTATAATATCCACTGAGGTATTGTAATGCGTTATAACACCCATTGAGGTATTGTAATGCTTTATAGCATCCATTTAGGTATCTTAATGCTTTATAGCGTCCATTTAGCTATTCTACATGCTTTATAACATCCATGTAGGTATTGTACATGTTTTATGACATATTTTGAGGTAATGTACCTGCTTTATAACATCCATTGAGGTATTGTAATGCTTTATATAACATCCACTGAGGCATTGTACATGCTTTATAACATCAATTGAGGTAGTATACATGCTCTATGACATACATTGAGGTAATGTACATGCTTTATAACATCCATTGAGGTATTGTACATGCCCTATAGCATCCATTGATGTATTGTAATGCTGTATAACATCCATTGAGGTATTGTACATGCTTTATAGCATACATTGAAGTATTGTAACGCTTTATAACATTCATTGAAGTATTGTACATGCTTTATAATATCCATTGAGGTATTGTACATGCTTTATAGCATCCGTTGAGGTAATGTAATGCTTTATAACATCCATTGAGGTATTGTACATGCTTTATAGCATCCATTGAGGTATTGTAATGCTTTATAACATCAATTGAGGTATTGTACATGCTTTATAGCATCCATAGAGGCATTGAACATGTTCTATAACATTCATTGGTGTATTGTACATGCTTTATAGCATCAATTGAGGTATTTTGTGTGCTTTATAACATCCATTGAGGTATTGTAATGCGTTATAACATCCATTGAGGTATTGTAATGCTTTATAGCATCCATTTAGGTATCATAATGCTGTATAGCGTCCATTTAGGTATTCTACATGCTTTATAACATCCATGTAGGTATTGTACATTTTTTATGACATATTTTGAGGTAATGTACATGCTTTATAACATCCATTGAGGTATTGTAATGCTTTATATAACATCCATTGAGGCATTGTACATGCTTTATAACATCCATTGAGGTAGTATACATGCTCTATGACATACATTGACGTAATATACATGCTTTATAACACCCATTGAGGTATTGTAATGCTGTATAACATCCATTGAGGTACTGTACATGCTTTATAGCACACATTGAAGTATTGTAACGCTTTATAACATCCATTGAGGTGTTGTACATGCTTTATAACATCCATTGAGGTATTGTACATGCTTTATAGAATCCATTGAGGTATTGTACATGCTTTATAGCATCCATTGAGGTATTGTACATGCTTTATAACATCCATTGAGGTATTGTACATGCTTTATAGCATCCATTGAGGTATTGTAACGCTTTATAACATCCATTGAGGTATTGTGCATGCTCTATAGCATCCATTGGTGTATTGTACATGCTTTATAGGATGCATTGAGGTAATGTACATGCTTTATAACAATCATTGAGTTATTGTACATGCTTGAACTATTCAATTTGTACAATTTATGTCATAATTGAAGATTGCTCTGTATATATTTTAATTTATTTGGCTGATATTAGCAGAATACGAAAAGAGTAGTTAACGTTTAAGGTCTAAATCTATGTGTAATATGTTCCTGCACAAATCTATTAAATCTATTAAATAGAATGGAAATTCTTAAAATTCACCTTATCATCTTCTCGTCATTGGTTACATAGATTAAAAGTTTATTTGAAGATGGTGGATACAGTTGAGAGATTCAAAACTAGTTTACACTTTTTCACACGATATGTGCCAAGAACGTCTGGGATTTTAACAAAGAGGTAAAAGTGCAAAATATCAAATTGCCATTTCTACCATAATCATCTATCATATTGAGTGTGTAACGCCTATGTTGTAAATTATACTATGTGTATACGTTTCTACTGTGGGTTAAATTTTCAAACGTCATTTCGTAGGTTAGACGTTTATACCCATAGTAGAACTACATCGTAGTTAACAAAATAATTCTTCCATACATTGATTTAAAATTGTAAGTTGTTATGATAGCACGTATATATGAGGAAATTGCCTGTTATATGAACAAGGAACAATATGAATGGGACTATCAGGTGACTGATGACTTAGAAACAGGCTGAAGTCATGACGTAAAAGTATGCATAACTACGCGTGACGTACATTCCTTATTGCGTCGTGTTTGTGCATCTCTGTGGATATATACATATTAAAAGCAAACGGCGTCGTAGTTGAATTCGCAGAACAAATCAAAACTAATAATTATGGGCTAAATAAAATATACCCATAGTAGCCGAGAGTACCAATTGTTCACCACTCGGGGTATTGTATTGCTACTATGGATGTATTATATATGTTTTTATACAAGAGAGTTTTGTTGATATCAAATTGTAATACGATCCTGCCTAAAGATTGATAAAGGCTTGTCCTGATTGGTTAGTACCCCGCGGTACCATGGATATCTCGTTCCAGTTTTGTGGTATACAATTCTACTTTTTCAGATTGTACCATAAAATATATATTAAGATCACCACGCGCGATGTTTCCCGTTTTTCTAACTCCGCGCACACGATGATCGAATTGAGTCCACCGGTAACCCCCTTTTCTAGTATTTTGTCTAGTAATTATAACGAATTATGAGTGCAAATGACTATGGGCCAGATGATGTTATGCATGAATGGCACGTTGATATAATTATGTTACGACAAAAGGAAGTTAATTGATAAGTGTATTCAACAATAACTTAAAAGTAATTTCCACTCTCCGCATTCGTCTCGGTCGCCATTCGTCTCCAGTAATTCGCTATTTTCAAAATCAAGTTAAAAACATTTAAAGCCTGTGCGGCGTTTTTTAAGATGAATATATTAGCTATATCATTTAGATCATATCTTGGCAACGGTCTATAATCGGTTATCATATGTTGTCCCAACAACGTTCATCACAGAACAGAAATTATCGCAATTCTGTTTCCTTTACAATTTAAATGAAAATTATGATTTATTGACGGCTGATTAGACAACACAAGAGCTAGTTCAACATAAATAAAACACAATAACAAAACAAAAGATACAAATGATGAGCAAGCACACATTGACAATTATGCAAATAATTCAAATCAAATTGAGTCTAATTCATGCAAAATCAATTAAATGAGTAATGAGTAAATAACAACTAACTGCAGTGTCATTAAGGATAAATTATGTTATTATCTTGTCGACAATAAAGGAATAAAAACAGCTGCATATAGTTATGATGATAATATACTCTAAAATAGGGTTGGGATGGGTGGGTGTATCTTTTGGCTTTAAAGCCAGTCACACTCAAATCAATATTGGTCCAGTTCTTGTGAGGTCAAATCAATAAATGACTAAAATAAAAACCCGCGAAATCAAGCCGCAGTAAAACTAATTAATTACTACTCACATGAAAGAACACCAATGAAATTACGGCTAAGTAATAATAATCTTGGAGCAATTGTGTAATAATTGATCATGATATTATACTGAATCTTTGTTAATGAATACGGAAATGATATCCACCTATTGCTAATTGTGAATTACATTATTTGTATCCAAATAAGACCAATTCACTGCATATTGCCCGGAAACTATAAATTTAAAAAGGTGACACTAATTAAATTAATTATGATTTATTGACGGCTGATTAGACCACACAAGAGCTAGATCAACATAAATAAAACATAATAACAAAACAAAATATACAAATGATGAGCAAACACACATTGACATTATGCAAATAATTCAAATCAAATTAAGTCTAATTCATGCAAAATCAAATAAATGAGTAATGATTAACAACAACTAACTGCAGTGTCATTAAGGATAAATGATATTATTATCTTGTCGGAAATAAAGGAATAAAAAACAGCTGCCAAGCCGCAGGCCGCCAAAAAGAAAGACCTAGAAAAATGAAAGCACGAATCCCCATGGCGACCAAGCTGGTGGTGGAATCAAATTGGGAAACCTGATCACCAGAAGACACACATGCGCCAATGCTACCATGCAGTCATGCCTCCAGGGGAGAAGCCCGCTTTCTAAAGAATTGGTCTAATTGTTCTAATAAGCATCTTGTTAACTCTACAATTAAAATTTACTTCCTATCAAACCAGTTATTTCCCAATGGCACTGCACATATTTTCAGTCGGCTAGTCACTGATTCAGCATAAATAGGAACAAGCTGGAATAACTTGTTGGCTATATTGACAAGGCCTCATTCCAACCTGTCAATGGCCTGTATTGAAAATGAACGAAGCCTTCTAGTACCTTCAAAAAATGTAAATGCAACCATCTGATGAATACAGCTCATTCGTTATTGATCCTTTACCAAAGAAAATTTTGTAGGTTTTTAAAATTGGAAATTTATTTTTTAGACAAATTTCTGGCAGAGCATTATTAACTTTGTAAACTTTCTCGCCAAACGAGTCAAATTCCTTTGGCCGTGGTACAATAGCTGACATGACAATTGTAATGGCCTTAATATGAAAAATCGATTTTTATAAGACTTTTGTACTGTAAAGTAAATTCTTGTACTGTCATCCTCAATATTGTTTGTTCCAACATGTATAATCATGTGAGAATATTGTGCAATATTGGTACCTCTCAATTTGGTGTGGTCAAACCTCCAGGTCAAACCCTCTATACCAATTCACCGAAAGGGGAGGACATCCAGACCATCAATATCTGTCACATGTTTGCAAATAGAATCAGTGAATATCAACAACTTCCTGCTTCTTTTTGCTGAAATTACGAAATAATATCACCTAATATACAGAAGATATGTGATCTCTCATTCTCTTTGCAACATGAAGGTATCTAAAATAGGCATCACTATTAATGTTATCATTTCTGCAGGCAGTTATGCAGCGAAAGTCCAACTGGCACCTCCTCGTCTATAATTGTGATTGAAAAACAATTTTGGGTCTTCGCCAATAGCACCCACTTCCTTCCTTAATTTATTCTGAAACTGCTTATATGAAATTGGTAACCCTTTTTTGTTCATAAATGCTGGTTTGCACTCTGAGCCAGGAATTAACTCTGTCATGTTTTGTAGGCTTTCACAGGACATAAAATTGAGCCAGGAATTTCAAGCAAGGGCAATTTTTATATTTTCTGACCAAATTGAATGGTCTTGCTCCGTGTGCAATTAATGATAGGAGCCTTGGCGTGATTGAGGCTGCTTGCTTGACCAGATGCGGATGATCCCTGGCTGTCCCTAGCAAAGTTAATTTCAGTTCAAATGCTTCAAATGCCTCTATACTAAACCCCCACCTGATGTGCAAATATTGAACTCCACTCAAATAATTTCTAATTGATTCAGTAGATGAAAAGGATCTACTTAGAAACTGAGCAAAATAAATAAGTGTCTCGGAATTTGCCGGCAATGGATTTCTATAAAATTATGTGCAAATATGTGAAAAAGGTATTCCATTGTGTTTGTGTGATTCTTGCTAATTCCATGAGTAAAGGCTCTCATCATTGATTGTTTGGTATATCTTCTCAACAGCGAGATTTAAAATCCTAAAGATAAATATAGTGATAAGTTACCATTCATGTGAAAAGAAAAACTGTTCATCGTCTGGGATTATTTCTGATAACTCCACCCGAATGTTTCCCTCTCAATTAAGATTATGTGAAGCAGTGCCTCACCCACCTCGAAAGATGATCAGGGAGCCGATTCTCAGAGCCTGATATGTGAACAAAATACATTTCAAATTATCCCAATGCATACAAAAAACACATTTCCATTGAACAGGACTGTTGAAATGAGTTTCTAGTGACACCTTTATTCACTACTGCCACTGAAGTTTGGTTGTCACATTTCATGATCACTCTTTTGCCAAACAAACTACTCTTCAAAGATTTGAGACCTGCTACTATTGCTAATAATTCCAATTCAGTTATATGTAATCCTAGCTGGAGTATTTGGTCGGGAAATTGCTTGTGGAAGAACTGGTAGCAATCAGTACCCCCACAAGCTGTCAAAGTTGCGTCTGATGCAATATTTTCATCAGGTTGAGACCAGTCAGACCACGGCATCATTGAAACCCCATTGTACAAAGGCAAGGAATTCTTCCACCACAACAAATCCTTTCTCACATATAATGGAACTTCCAAAGATATGTCTCTTTTTTCTTTAAAAGCTCTCACCCACCGAAGAAGTCTTGAAACAAACATTTTGCCTGGTCTCACGCAACTTGACACGAATGGCTATTTCCATAGAAGTGACAGATAAGCTTATTTATTTAAAGTCTTTCATGTGTGATGCTGAGAGTTAGACTGACGGAATCAAATAATACTCCGAGAAATACCATATTAGAATTTGGAAGGCATGATTTATCTATTGCCTCTAGCAGACCCAATCTACTGAATGTTGATTTTAATACCACAAAGCCCTCATCAGCATGTTCTGCGCCTGCTAGATCATCTAAGTAATTTATTAAATTGCATTTAGCCATTCGAGCGGAATATGCAAATTCATTTGTGACCCTCTGACACATTGCTGCTGCAGACCTGAGACCCATACTTAACACTAACTCACAATATATACTCTTCAATTCTGTAGGTCACCAAATTGCTATCACCTGGGTCAATAAAAATGTGTCTATAAGCTCTGTATAAATCTGCTTTAAATAATTTTGCACCAATACCTGCATTCTTAATGAGATCCACCAAATTATCAACACTTGGATACAATAGAGTTGTTTTTCCCCCAAGATATTGATCCTTTGGTATCATGTCATTAATATATCTTCTCTGTGGATAACTAAGATCAAGAATAACCGTTCGGTCCTCTGAATGAGGTCTTGGTACTGAATTGAGGGGGTTAATCCGAATATTGTTCCAAAGGCATTCCCCGGCAAAGGACATAGAACAGTGTGATGCTGTAATTCCTTATTAATAAATTTCCTAAGATCAAGAGGAAAACCTCTAGCTCCTCTATGATTCATTACTGCATCACAATGATCCAAATCTCTTGAACCGGTGAACCCCAAAGGAAAACCAAACTCGAGGAATTGGATTACCTGCTTGTCCTCGTAACTTCTTAACATTTCCTTGATTTCATTTATATTTAAGTGTGTTTCTACAGGAATTCTACATCCTTCAAAATTGTATTTGCCTGAAACTTGAATCATTTCATGCTTCTGTAACAAATTTTCAATTTCCTCTTGACTGGAAATTGAGATACCGGTACTCTCACCTATTGCATAAAGATAAGGACAAGAGTCCAAGTTTTGATTTGAGGAACTCGCCAAAGTAACTTTAATACCTGTGTCAGTACGTTTCCATACTGGTACAAATACTACTTTGGAATGAATCATCTACATGTTTTACATCACTTTTGTCACAGGTTGTTATTTGTGACTGTCTACCAGCTATTACAAGTTTCTGAACACTTTTATGTGCATTTTCTGGGTGTGAAACCTTAGCAACATTACAATTGTGAACAATTCTGTTATGCACTTTCAAATACTCAGGATAAAAAATATTAGCAACATTATGGTTTTCAACAACATAATTCAACAACTCTTTATTATATAGTCATGCTCATTGATTGGTATCTATCTGCAATGACACACTGGAGATGATTCAGCATGAAAGGCCTTATCCTTTTTTACCTGCCAGCAGGTTGCACAGAAATGCTCAACCGACCTTGGTACCCCCTAATAGTGCCTCTGTGAGTAGCGGCTCAGAAGCCTGGTACATTCACTTTCACCTATTGAACAAAGTGCAGAACCACGGTCCCTGTGTATCATTATCAAAACTTGGACTAGATGTCAATTGTTTTTGCCCACTAGAACTTAAAAACCTTATGTTTTATTCTTACACATTTGGCAAGGATAGGGGCCTCTATTATAGGTGAATCATCTGCCCATGTGTTCACCCCAACTCAATCCTGCGAACCAATCGCCATAAAAGGTTAATAAGGCTTTCCAGTCATATGTGGTATAATAATATACTACTTTCCTCAAAAGACTAAAACGCCCATTTTGCTCAATAACATTGATACCAGGTTTTTGAATAGTTTCCAATTTCCCCGCTTTAAATTGCTGAAAAGTGAGGTCCCTGAAAGCAATATATGTCCCCACATATTCATGTTGCAAAGAAGAATGTGGGAAAATCTGGGGAAAACGAACCCTCGCCTTGGCTTTAAAGGCAGTCACACTCAAATCAATATTGGTCCAGCTCTTGTGAGGTCAAATCATTTAATGACTCAACACCCCCCCCCCCCCCCGCGAATTCAAGCCGCAGTAAAACTAATTAATTACCACTCATATGAATGAACACCAATGAAATTACGGCTGAGCATCAAACATCTTGGGGCAATTGTATAATAATTGATCATGATATTATATTGAATCTTTGTTAATGAATACGGAAAGGATATCAACCTATTGCTAATTGTGAATTACATTATTTGTATCCAAATAAGACCAATCACAATCGTTTATTTACAAATGCAAGTTACCGGTGTACTCCGTGCAAACAAATGTGTTTCTTGTCTCACATGAGACCGTATTTGCACCTAATACGCACACGCTTGACTACCAAAAGATAACTAATCGTGGTTCACGATTAGATGGCTATTGGCATATAATCGCGACCACAGGAGGCACGCCTGGTTTCGATTGAGTATTTTATTTAATCTGAAGGGTAATAACTCCATAACGAATGTACCTTTACTAAATAACGGCGATTTTTGTGAGAAATTGCAACACCACAATAGATCAACTCTGGTGAAATATAAGTCAAATTCTTATATTGGGTGGGTGGTTTTGGGCGAGGTTCGGGTTAAGCTCTTTAAAACACGTATTCAAATGTTTCCTTTACTTTTGGAAAAATATATTTCCGTTATTTCGTCAAAAACACTTCTTCACATATCTCCGTTATTTAGTTAATAAAATTATTTCCTATTTCTATATTTCGCCATTTCGCTGCATTTTTTATTCCGCTATTTCGCTGTATTTTCCTATCTCGATTTTTCGTTGTATTTCATATTTCGATAATTCGCTATATTTGACATATTATGGGATTATATGATACCCTACATTTTGATATTCAATCGAACATCACGTGCCACCTGCGCTCGCGATTAGATGCAACCAGCCATCTAATCGTGAACCCTGATTACATATTGTTTGCTGTAAAATCATTGGCGTATTGGCTGGTATTTGGGACTTTCCACGCAGTATTTCACCGACTATTCATTCGAAATTTCGCCCAAAACGTTACAAGAATAAATAAATACACGGTGTATCGGTGCGTATGGTCAAGTACCACAACGAAACTGATCGTAGGGCCCCGCTTCGCGTCGTCCTACAATCATTTTGTTTGTGGCACAACTTGACCACACATATCTCTGCACCGTGCATTTATTTCTTGAAGGCACAGCATAACTAAACGTTATAACTCAGCGTAAATACTATTGAAATTCAGCAAACACACAGGTCAAAATAGCATTGTAAATTCAACTCAGACATTAAAATGCGATACCGGGACGACATTTGATAATTTGTTTTGCTTCTAGTTTCCAGTACCTGCTGCTACCACTACTTACCAACATACGTATATCATCGTGCCACCGCTTGGTCCAAAGCAACACGTAGTTCGGGTAAGTCAGTTCATGCAGTAGACACAAGCTGATAGTTGTGTTAGTAAGGTATAACAGTGAGTGAGTGATATGACAGTGGTTGATTCCACAGCCAATCATAATGAAAAGGAAACTCGGGAAGTTTTCGTCTGCTCAAAAATACATTAATTTATTTTACAGACAGTGATTATGGTGTTTTATCATATCTTGTTCTCGTCTTTAACTGACATATTTTATGCGTTACGCGAAACAAAAGACACTGTTATAACCAATCAGTTTTTAACACCAGCATAAACTTTTCATTTGAAGCATTTTACCAATAAATTTGGGCTGCATGGTGTGCGCATGGATTCAAATTTTAAATCCAAGATGGCTTCTGGCAACAATGTTTTATAACGAATTTCGGAAATAATCGATGCCTCCAATCTAGAGGACACCCGGATGATCAATATGAAGTTTGGTGACGATTGCATGAGGGATTTGGCCTCTAGTCTGTGCCGAAGGTCAAAGAGTAAAATCCAAAATGGCCGCTGGCAGCCATTTTTTCTACAAATTTAAACAAAAAATTGATTTCCCTCATCTATGTCACCATGAAGATCAGTATAAAGTTTGGTGATGATCGGATGAGGGATGTGGTTTGCAGGGTGTGCCGAATGATTTAGTCATGCAAAGATTAAAGTCCAAGATGGCTGCCGGCGCCATGGTTTTTGTCGAAAATCACTAAAAAGTGATAGCTCCCATCTAGAGGTGATCCCAAACATGCCTGTAAATTTTCAAAACATTTCTCCAATAAATATTGGCTGCAGGGTGTGCCAATGGATTCAAATTTGAAATTATAAATGACTGTCGACTGCCATGTTGATCAAGAAGAAACAAAGTTACACTAACGGTCTTGTATTGTGCAGATGAAATTATTTTCATTTGAAGCATTTTACCAAATAATGTGGGTTGCATGGTGTTCGGGATGGATTCAAATTTGAAATCCAAGATGGCTGCTGGAAACCATGTTTTATAGCGAATTTCGGAAAGAGTCGATGGCTCCCATCTAGAGGTCGCCCCGAAGATTCTATGAATTTGGTGATGATTGGATGAGGGATGCGGCCTGTAGGGTGAGCCAAAGTTAATTGTTGCCGGACGCATGCACTCACATATATACGGACGACGGTCATCAACCCACGGCAATAGCTCAAAATATACAAAGTAAAGTTGAGCTGAAAATGTATTCGAATGTGCAGATATAAGGAACTATATGAGTTTCCTCGATTGTCTATTTGGAGTCCTATTGCGTGTATTTTATTGTTAATTTCCGGTATGCCACCATTCATGTGGTTAGAAAGTGCTCAACTTTGGGAATCTTCATTTGCACCCAATGAGTTGTACTTTGTTAACTGATACTTCAAAGGTTCCAACCTGACACCCTCCATGGTAGTAACATTTCCAACCGATGGCCGTTTCAGTCTATGTTTTACTGGGGATAGGAAAATATTCGTTTCTTGTTCTAAATATGATATCAATTACACTAAATGTTGGTTGGAAATATTAAACTACCAGAAAAAAAAATTCCAGCTATTTTAAGTCGGAACATTTCCAAATGATGCTAATTCGGGAATGGAATTTCCAACTGTTGAAATTATTGAGACTCCATCCACCAGAACGACATGGCCATGCCCATCACTCGATGTTCCATGTGTGTACGTGCGGCTTTACCTGAGTTGGGAATGTAATTTGTCAAATTGCCATCTTCTCTATTCACTTGAAACGTAATTATAAAGTTATTATACAATGTTGTGTACAGTATGTGTTTTACTTGTACGAGTTCAAGTTGTGGTGAAAAGTCATATTGGACGAGACTTTTCACCACAATCTGGACGAGTACAAGAAAATCTCATACTGTACACAACATTGTATGACAAGAAAACCAATGTCAGAAATGGTAACGCGCTCAAGATCATATATTATATACGCATGATTATAATTAAAGAATATAAAGTTATTATACAATGTTGTGTACAGTATGTGTTTTCCTTCCACGAGTCCAGGTTGTGGTGAAAAGTCATATATGACGAGATACGCAGTGTCGAGTCCAATATGACTTTTCACCACAATCAGAAATATAGTTAGTTAAGGAATGGATAATAATTGGTTGTTTCAAGAAGCCATTTAAGCATGGACACGCGAGATTTAATAGCAACTCTGACTATGACCTGATAACAATATAATTAAGTACAAAATAGTCACGGCAAACAGAACCATATCACCTTACTGTGAGTCGCAAGAAGTTTGAGCGGCACTAGTTTATCCTGAACGGACTCGTATTAGTCAATTCTGCGAAAAGTGGTAGTTCATTATCACGCTGGTCATCCTGTAATCCCCGCTGCGGGCAAATAAACGCCGCTCTGGGCAAGTAAACGCCGCTGTGGGCGTCAGTAAAACGCGAAGCGGGCTCGCCTATTATTTCCCACAACCATGCAGGTTGGTTTCATTAGTTTCAAGTGGTTCATTTAATAGTAGTGTTGGAAAATGGCCCCGGTATATATGGGGAAACAATTATGTAGGCTGCGACAGAAGTCCTGTGATAATTTAGATAACCATTATTCAGAAAAACCGAATCTTTGTCGAGTGAATTCCTTATTTCAAGGTTAATTCGACTTTCATCCATCGAAATTTTCACTAATAAAAATATTGGTCACATGTTTGAAGCTAGTTGTCTGATATAATCATATATTGACTTGTTAAGCTCTCCGAATATCAATCCAGTAACCCGAATTATTAAGTCTTCCCAAACATACCGTACTACGATTTGATAAACCCCGTGGCGGGCGGCAGTTTCACCGGGCCATATTCGCCATATTAGAACTTAGAACTGTTGTTCAATTTAGTGTGTGTTTTGTGAATTAATGTTTCTAAATTTTGGCTATTCCACATTCATCATTAATGTGCTGCCTCCAGTACTTTTCACATGATTTGTTATGTTGTATTATGTATTGTCAAATCTTTCGTCTTCAGGACAATTTTTTGACTTGCCTCTCAGGTCATAATTCATTAGCGTTCAATTGTCATATTAATCAAACCTGTTAATTATGTTGGTAGCTTTTAATTATTTTGCCTCTTGATTTATCTAGTTCATTAATCTTAATTGCTGTATTCAATCAGTCAACATTTTTCATTTCCCTCGACATGTTTTCACTTGTCACCTTTTACTCATTCAGCTTGACATTTCTCACCTCCAATCGTATATAAATTCCTTCATCTTCAAACTTAAAGGAAGAACATTTTATCGAGACTAGTCACTATATTGTTTCACGTCATTAGGATTTAACGTTATAAGGAATACTGCAGGCTTCAATCGACCCCGTAACGGGTTTTACTCGAACAATTGGGAGTGCCATCAAAATAAATTCAGCAAATATTGCTGGAAATGTAGATTTATCTATACAAATGGAACGTAATCAACATGACTCAGATTTATTATTTCATAAACATAAGTAATACATAGGATTCCGGGGAGAGATCGTGCGTCTTTCATTAAAAATAATAAAAGATAGGAATTTATATTTTTCGCCAAAGGGACTTTTTGTTCAGTGGAAAACACTGCCATTGCTATACATATATATTCAACGAATAGCTGCAGCCGTATTTAGTCACAGATAATAATATTATACTGTACCTATCTCAGATAGTTCATGTTATAACACAATTTGAGAACCTTTAAAAAGCAATGTTATTTGCAAATTTGATAATTAAATTCAATGCAAAAAGAAATTAAATAAAACCAAGACTTCTTTATCATATTTTTGGACAGTACGAGCCGGCCATTCAGAAAGAGAACACGGACTTGGTTCACCACGCCATCCTATATGTGTGTGATTCGCCATACGCAGAACCCAACATGACTTCGAAGAACATGATGACAACACCCGCCGAGTGCTACACCCTCTTCGCGTCGTGGGCAACTGGTGGATCGGTGAGTGTTGCATAGTACAGCCTATGTTAATAGGGCTTCTTTACAATATATAAAATACAGGTTCAATATGGTTAAATTTACTAATTGTATTGTTTATGGTAAATTCAGAACGAAAATTAATTAAAGCTGCACATAGTGTTTGAAACTCTGGTTCTGCAAACCTTAAATATTACACAACATCGACCATTTTAGCTGTCTAATAAGGAAAATATTAAGTTCTTCTGAAGACAAAACATTTATTGTTCTTTATCACCATTGTTGTTGCTAAGAAAGCGCATCTTCTCGGACAATAATATGCCAAGGTAATACCTAGTATCGCTGCTTCGTCTTGCTTTGAAGTTGAACTGTGTTTGCTAAAATTGTCAGAACACAACGTGTGCCTTTAAATATTTTATAATTACATGTCACAGGTAAGAAATTATGCCAGGGCATGGAATAATTTCGCTCTTCCATTGAGAGCGTTAATACATGCGTGTATTTTGTCTCCCCCCTTTGTTATTCTTTATTCTCAATAAAATAGGTCGTCTATTGCAATGTATGTACAAGCATATCTTTACTTTGAGCAGGCGCCCAAACGTGATGTATAATTAATCCGCCTGACACTCTCCTGTGATTTCCGATGGTCTTGGAGTTACTGAAAATACGACAATTGTGGTTATATGCATATGAACACACTGACTGATTGGGCGTTGCCATTGTTACGTTATGGGAAAATCAGAAACAGCATTAGGTGTATGCAACAATTGTACGTCCATCCTTATCTCCATACCTCTGTTGAGAACTAAATTAATGAAATTAATCAACCCACTAAACAACCAACGAAACAGTGATAACGTGAGGGTGTCATTTCAAAATGGTCAATGAGGTTGCACAAACTCACCACGTTATGCTATGGAACACAACTCCATTTTGGTCACAAATACAATGATGCAACACCCTATACTGACGATGTTTCGGCCCTGCATCAAACCCTCCTCTTGAATATTTTGCAGGCCGTAAATTTACCTGCTAACGTCGGACAAGAGTTTGGCTCCGCAGATACGACATATTTCATTCTGGAGACGCACTATAATAATCCAAGACACGATAAAGGTAAATAGGGGTTGTAACCACCCTACAGTAATACAAGGCATAACGCAACTAAAGAGTGGTAAGTGACATCCATATGGCGGTACTTTATAACCAGAAAATACTGTACAACATATACAGTTAGGTTGTGGTCTATAATCTGATTATCAAATCAAAATTAATGACAATTGAAGCCCCATGTACGGTGGTTTTACTACATTCCAGCCATGTTATCGTGATCGAAATATTGAGATTAGTTCGTTAAAGCAGTCATAGATTGATTGATTGTTTATTGCAAAGTCGTCAATTAAGGCGAAACATGCTATAACATATATACAATATTTACAATAGGTCACAAAAAAACAATTGTTACACAATCATACATATATTAATATATAATATGATAAATGTATAGATATATCGTAATATGTATTATAATATCTTATATATATTATATTATAATTTAATCCTTTATAATATCATTATCATAATATTTTGCCTGAAATAATTATTCACGGATATAAATAATGCACTTAATCACACGTTTTTCCATTTGGAATAATCGGCTCAGTCATATTTTAATTTTCTTGATGCCAATTTGATAAAAATACTAACATTTTTCAGTAATAGTTGATTTTCCAAAGATAATAGTCTTTCGAATTTTTCTTTCGTGGGATTCTCCCAGTAATATTTCGGGATATAGTCTGCTCGAATTATCTGTAGTTCTTTGCAAATAATAATAAAATGGTATTCATCACCCGTGCCATCACCGAAAATATCACAGGTTTTGTCACCATTATCCACAGATTTAGATTTCCATCTTGTATATTCGACAGGCAGTTTTATATTTGCGGTTCTAAATTTTAGCAAAATGTTTGCTAAGTGAGCCGGTAAGAAACTTAGATAGCGACCCATGCCCGGCCTCGTTTTAATACTCATATAAAAACGTGCTCTAGATGAGTTTGCATTCTGCATTTCAGTAAATAGTTCTGTTGTGTGTCGCTCAATAAGCTCTGATTTTATATTTCTAATTTCAGCCTTTGTTAAACCTGACTGATTTGTCCATGCTCTTTCTATGTTAAGTTCTTTCAGTGTTTTAGAAATAAAAAATAGCCATGGGCTATTGAAGGAGCCATCAGAATTGTGATCCAATTCTTTAACAAGAATATATATATTTTTTGCAAGTTCTGAGCCATCGTGTGATAGTAGTTTGGACCAGTAAGATAGTGCTCTGCACTTTATCTCAATGGACAGAGGGTGTCTGCCAAATTCACCGTAAACCATATAATTTGGTGTACTTGTTTTCAGATATCCTATAATTTTGCAGTATTTAAGATGAAGCGATTCAATAATTTTAGTTCTTTCGTGACACCAAATTTCACTCCCATATAATAGGATGGGTACTATCATGCAGTCAAATAGTTTTAACATAATATCGATTGGAAGCTTGAGAGATCTCACTTTGTTTAGTAATCCATACATTGCTCTTGTGCCAATTGTAACTATTTTTTTCAAATTTTGGCAAAATCTTCCATTGTAAAAAAAGGTTACTCCCAAATATACAAATTCTTTAACTGTCTCGAGTTCTTGACCTCGATATCTGAACGTTGGAATTGGTTTGGGTAACTTATTACTAAATATTATGACTTTAGTTTTGTTTGTATTCACTTGTAACTTCCAAGCATCTGCATAATCTGCAAATGCTTGGAGAGAACGGTGCATATTTTCTTCTGTATCAGACATTAATACTGTGTCATCTGCATAAAGAATACAAAACAATTTTATGTAACATCCCACATTTTCAATATATAGTTCATCTAAATAACTCAAATTTTGTATTGCACAATCATTCATAAAATCTTGGATGTCGTTAATGTACAAGGAAAATAAAAAAGGTGACATTATTTCCCCTTGAAAAAGTCCCACATTACTAACAAAAAAGTCTGAAATGTTGTGACTGTCTTTTACACATGTTTTTATCTTACCGTACATATTTCTAATGACATTAAGTATTTTTCCGTTGATATTGCATTGGGCTAATTTCAGCCATATTGCATCCCTCCATATGGTATCAAAAGCTTTTCTAAAATCAATAAATGTGCAATATAATTTTTTCCCACTTTTTAGGTATTGGTTGATTACACTGTGTAAAACAAATATGTTATCTACGGTTGAGTGGGATTTTCTAAATCCCGTCTGATTTTTTAAAATTAGTTCATGATCATCTGAAAAAGAAACCATTCTATTGTTTGGAATGGCTGTAAATACTTTAGAAAGACAGCTTTAAAGTGTAATTCCCCGATATGAATCCGGCATAGTTCGGTCCCCAGACTTTTTATATATAGGTTTTATCATCCCGACGGCCCATTCCCGGGGGTAGTTTCCAGATTCCAAGATTAAATTGAAAAGTAAGGAATAAATGGGCATCATTTTCTCAACAGAAGCCTTCAGATATTCATTTAAAAGCCCGTCGTGACCAGCGGCTTTACTGTTTTTCAAATTGAAAATTACAGATTTAATTTCTTCTTCGGTTATAGCGTTATTTAGATAACTGTCATGGAGCGACGACTCATTTAATTCATCTATATAATTACCTAGATTATCAGATTCGTCTGAGTCGTTTAAGCTTTTAAAATAATCAGAAAATATCTCCAGATCTAAGTTCGTGGTGTTATTTTGAAATTTATTATTATTGGATAATTTATTTAGTTTATCCCAGAATGCTTTGCTGGAACTATTGCTGTAACTCTTCAGTTCAGAAATATCTGCATCTCGCTGATGTTTTATTTTCGAATCCATAGTTTTTCTATAAAGAGTTCCAGTGTTTTTCATATGTTGTTTGTTTGATAATGATTTTTCTCTATTATATAGTCGTTTTGCCTTGTGAAAAGCTTGTCTCTTTGACTTACATTCATCATCAAACCAAGTTTGATTTGGTGGTTTATGTATTGTTTTCCTGTGATTTGGATTGTAAGTTCCAAATGTGTTTTTTGCGGAATCCAATAAAATACACGTTACATCCTCGCATATTTCATCCACTGTGGATTGATTACACGCAGACCCAGTTTCAGGTCGCCATTGTTCCAATTTTTCAATTACTTGATTAATTTTATTGTGATCAAGATTCACAGCGAAATCATTTCTCTTGTCAGGATCCCATTTTTTTATTTTACGATTTGTTTCGGGATCCACATTTGTAGTTATGAGAGGACCATGGGCTCCCACATCGTGACGAGCGTCAAATTTCAATTCTAAATGGAGTGCGTTGTGAATATCTGAATATAGGGGAGAAAACTCGTTCACCCGAAAATTCTCTATTGTTCGCAATAGATTAATATTGCCCAAAGCGTAATCAATTACACTCTTATCGGATGACGTAAGTTTACCATGGCCATTATCTTCCCAAAATCGTCCGTTAACAATAAATATAGATGTCGATTCACAGAACTTAATCAATTTATACCCGTAGCTGTTACTTTTCCCCTTATCCTCGGAGCAGCGTTTATTTATGGGAATACAATTTGATTGAGATTCGAGGTGTATATAGTCAAAAAGTGATTGAGTATTCGTGGCGTCCGTAATGTGTTGTAAATCAGTGAAGTTAATTGAATTGTTAAGTTCGCACATGTTGTTTGAGCGAGCGTTCATATCTCCGCAAATCAGAAACAGCTCGTCATCGCGACGCAAACGGCGTATATCAGTTTCTAACTCAATTGGCCAATCGTCGTTACAATACCTTGTGTTTGTCGGTGGAATATACACCGCACCTATAAGTAAGCTTCGTGAGTTCAATTCGCGATCCGAATCAACACGTACCCAGGCCGCATATTTAGCTTCCGATTCAACTACTGTGATATATTTGAAAATCTGCGTGTTTGCGGCTATTAAAATACCACCACAACGTACACCGGTTCCAATGTGTTTTCCCTTGGTTACACAAATTTCAAAATTCGGTATACTGATATCATCTTCTATGAAAGCTTTGGTTTCACCCAAGCATAAAATATCGTAGTTGTTTAACATATCCACAAATTCACGATACTGCAGTCTTTTTTCAAGGCCACATACGTTTAACGAAAGCAGTGTTAGAGTTTGACCAAATTCAATTTCATTGTTATCGGTTGATTGGAGGCGAGCACTATTGCGCGCAAGATCAGATTCGAGATCATCCAATAGCGGGTCACAAAGAGAATTAATAATTGGGGCAGGGGGGTCGGAAAAATTTCCAGGCACGTATGATGGGGTGGGTGGGTGTCTCTTGGGTCCAAAAAACAGTTTTTTCCATATGCCAAATTTTTTTTCCATTCCTGCTATTGAGTCTTATTTTGATGTGTTTTGAACAGAAACAGGTCATATATAGTTAATACTAATGCTATACTACATATAGAGGTTATCAGAAGTTGGATCAGTTGCACAATGGCCAACAATAACCCAAATTCAACTTGATAGAACTAGACACTGCGCTATTGGGAAAATAAAATTTAATCAGGATTCCATCTACTGATACAACAAAATAAGAATAACTATGCAGAACTCAGCTGAAAATAAGCAATAAAATGAAAGCACACTTGACCATATGTGACTTGGAAATAAAGATATAATAAATAATGGAATAAAATAGACTTTTGACAACGTAAAACAAAATCTTAACAAATAAATTGAAGGGCAACCGGGCCAGCTTGAACAATTTCACATTGTTTTCCATGTTAATGTGGATCAGCTTGTAATGTTAATCACAGTAACGAAGATTTTATCGTCACTGATATCGTGAGCAAAAAAGAAGTAAAATTGGGCTATCCATCCATATTATTCCCAATTATTACGAAGCCAATTACTTCAGGCAGTGGCTACCAGCCTGCCATTACATGCTATAACATGTTTCCTCAGTTCTGGTTTCTGAGATGCCCCAAGAAGAGTCACGCATGTATATCATGGTTATGTTTGGTATTAGCATTATTCTTCAAACTGGGATGAACTGGGATGAACAGTTGTATTTCCACATGTTTTGATAAACAATTTGATTCCAGCAATACAGTAATGCCCTAATTAAACGACTCCATAACCACAGCAGAATAATGGGTAATTTTCAGGATTTAGTCGGAAATTAAAATTAAAGTACCCATTATTCTGCTGTGGTTATGGAGTCGATTACTTAGGGCATTACTGTATATCACATAGCAAATATCAAAAATATCAAATAATCTGAAATTTGTTGTACCGGTACCATGTATTCTGTAGAATACTCAAATGTGATTATGTGACTAGATCATGCGACTATATATTATGAAAATGAATGTTAATAAAAACCTTGGCACTCTGCCTATATATCCCTAGAAATGTGATTATGTTGACACATTTCTTGATTATTGACACTTATATGATAAATTCAAATAGTATAGTTATCTCATTATGCACTGTTCTATTCAAATATAGCGCAATAAATTATGATAATGCAGGATAATCAGCTATTTGGTTGCTCAATTGATAATTTTTCTCAAATTTAAGAAGGGTGGGTGTCCAAAACTGACCGGAAAAAACTTCCTGAAACGGAAAAAAAGGGTGGGTGTCCAAAATTGCCTGGAAAAAAAGGCCGGAAACGGAAGAAATTGGGTGGGTGGGTGGTCCGAGGCCGGACAAAAAAAAATCATCATACGTGCCTGGAACTTTTTTCCGACCCCCCCCCCTGATTGGGGTAGAATTTACGCCTGTCACCGCCTGGTCAGTGCGACCGCAGTTGATTGACGTATTGTTTGTATCAACATCACAGGTTCGCGGAGTTTCATTAGCTGGGTAGTTGTCGGGCCCGCCCACATGCACTGTAGGGTCACATATACCGTTACAAACACAATACACATGGCAGGTAGTAAAACAATAATTAGTTGTACAACAATTTGTCTCTAATCAGGCTTCGTCCTTGCGCCTGCGTTTTCTGTCACCCTCACTGATGTCTTCCATTTTCTCAGCAAGCCGACCTTTCCCGTCCGGGCTTAGGTGAACACCGCTTGAGTCCTGTTTCTGGAACAACGATTTCACAACGCGTCCCTCTTGTGTGAATATTTCGGTATTGTCAACGAATTTCACGTCCGATCCCACCATCTCATTAGAAATGAACTCACAAACAAATCTGTTCAGACTATCAGTTGCTTCATTTCGCTCCTGTATGTGCATTCCGGTCCCTTTCCGTGGAGGTATACTGCACACGTTAATAGTAGCATTCGGTACAGCCGCGGGTAGTTTTGGCAGCATTGACGCAAATTTAACTTTTGCACTGTCGATGTTGTTTTTCGAACTGGTCACATTGTTTGTTCCTAAATGAATTGTCACAGATTTCAGCGCACTTTCATCTATCGTGTTTCCTTTCTCTTCCTTTGCTGCTTTTAGAAGGTTCGGGAAGTCTTCTATTTTCGCTCCAGACTGGAACACGAGCTCCATATTAGGGTTCCTGATGGGTAACTGGCGCATGTTGCTAGCGCCCACAATCAGCGTGTCAATTGGTGTATTTCCGTCATTGCACGAGTGAACTTCGATCTTTTTACCGTTGTTCGGCTCGGTGGCTTGAGTAGGTGATACAAGGTCGACGTTGACCTTATCCGACGATTGCTCAGCATTGTGTTCTACGAACGATGAGAGGTCCTCATAGCTACAGTAATAACTACGATCAGTTCGCTGGTTAGGTTTGTTGAGTGGACAACGGTAATCCGACGCCTTGTGCCCCGGTTGTCTGCATGCCTTACACACAATGTCATTCTTACACTGATTGATTGAGTGTGAATCCTGGTAACATCGGGTGCAGGGCGGCTTTGAGTTGCGGTTACTCGCCATGATTGGTCGACAGTTTACACTGCAGAAATGCAGCTCACCACAATGTCGGCACTTAGCCTGTGTTTTGTCAGAGAATACTCGCACATCTATATCGTCGATTTCAATCTCGTGTGGGATCTCTGTGCAGTTTTCAATTAAAACTTTTCTCGAGCCTGTCTCGATATGTGTCCCTCTCATTTTGCTTCTCTTCATCGTGTCACGTAACACATTTCCATATTCACCTAGCCTGTCCGATATGAAACTATCATCCAGCTCCACAGGGGCGTCAATAACAGTAACTAGGGTAGCCACTTTTCCTAGTTCTTGCATTCGAATGCGTCTGGTACTAATGAGAATATTTGTCGACAACAACGCATATTTTGCTTGTTCGGTTGTCAGAGTTACATAGCACTGATTTCGCGTTATCTGAATTGCAAATACAGTTTCTCTCTCTATAGCATATTCACAAGCGCTGAGAATATCTTCGCGCGTCAGACGCTGGCGTTCATTTTTTCCAAACGTTACAGTTAATTGCCTTTTCGCTTTGAGGGAGGCTGTCGCCATTTTGTTGTCAATGTAAACAAACACTGTTTATTGCCAATAATTCGACTACTCACACTAGTTTGAATCGTTTTTATCCAATATAACAATCAGAGATCTGAATAGTCCTTAGTAGATCCATTTTTGTGCATTATGATTGCATCAGAACAATTTAATTTCAAAACATTAACGGTGCGAAAAATTCAGCACATTGCCGCCATTATCACGTGAGATAGATCGTGTAAATGCCGCCGAGCATAATGCGGGTTGTATGCCCTCAACACCAATAACCAGAGAAGGAAATCGAAGAGGAAACAATTTCCAACCGCTATGTTCCGAACGGAAGGGGCGAGTGTTGTCAAAATATAATAGCAATACATTTGATTGTGACTGTAAATAAAATACTAAGGCTGCTACCATCAACTAACAACTGTGATTCACCACCACAAGTGGCAACAATGCATTTATATGATATGTGATTATATATAAATGGGTACAAGTCATGGCGACTTAGTCCCCAAATTAGATGATGACGATGGCTGTTTTATGTTCGGATGCATGCCAAAAGTTATTTGGTTTAGCCATTATCTACGTGCACATTGTTTCGCTCTAAACAAAGGTGTGAATATGGAAAGTAAACGCATAAAGCAAAAAAAGAGTGGTGGTATCTCTATAAAGGTGGTAAAAAGTCATAACAAGCTTTTGACAGCTACAGACCAAATACAACCATGCCTGCTTTATACAAACTGTATGAAAAAGTGATACTTGTGCGCCGGCAATCATACTCCCGAAACCACATAGTTGGCTGGAAGTAACCTGGTTTTAAGGCGCCAAACTTACACATTTATGAAATCATTATTCGTAATAATAATTCAGTTGCTGGTGATGACAAGCAGCACCAATACGGATATCGAATTGCTTAAGGGGAGACGCACATTTTGCATAAATCCAGCAAAAATGGCGAGAGATTTTCAACAACGACGTTCTCTGGATCTATCTGGCGAAATATCTTGAATTGCACATATCATCATCACCATTGTATCTATAATCTGAGCAATGATTAAGAGACGATAAAAATCAATGGATTTTACTACATTTGATAGGTTGATAAATACCACACAACACTCCAATCACCAAATATCTTATTGCCTTGGTTCTATGACAGGAGCCTTCATTTCTATCATAATGTTGAGATAGATTTTTAATTGATTTGATATGGCATCATACCCCCATGTTTTATAATGAAGAATAAAGCTGTCAGAAATGATCCAGCCCGATCAAAACAAATGTTGATATGCAGTGTGGTCCACTTAAGCAGGGAACAATAATGGATTTAGGTCACATTAAGATATTCGGTGGCTGGATTTGAGTTGGTTGTGCACCCATGATCCAGATATCACCTCAGTCCAATTTTTCACTGATCAACAGGCATGACATTAAAGTTCTGAAACAAAGAACATTAGTTATGGGTAGTTGCCTTCCTAATTTAAAATAATCATCAAATTTCACGAATCAAGAATAATTAAGTCTCCTCTCATGATCGTCATTTATGACATCATGGATATATGAACAGCACTTTTGAAAACAATCTATTTTACAGAAGTTCTTGCTACCAGAAAACACATTTTAAATAATATCCAATGGGTCAATGGTTCTTTAAAAATGTGTCGCAATAATCGCTTGTACCAAAATTCATAAAGAAGTTTCTTACGGATTTTGAGAATATCCATTTTGAAATACCAAGACATATTGGCAAGACGTCCATCTGACCCATAATGTGCTTCAATCAAAATAAGAGTCCCGGGAAGTAACTCCCATTCTTCCACCAGCACAGCGTTGGTCTTTCTTATGCTACACGTTAGACAAAACACTTCTAAATCGGTTTGACCATGTATATGTAGGCGAAATTGTCACAGACTATGGTGGCGTTCGTCGGCAATGGCATACGTTGCATGTACATGTGGCTGAACCTGACTAATGGCTGCGCTGGTGTTTGAAAAATTATCTAACTAGTCATCTTGATTATGGTCGGATTGCACCAATGGCCACAACCATTATTAAAATATAACAACCAACACAACCGTTGTTAAATATAACAACCAACACAACCGTTGTTAAAATAATTGACAATATATACATGTACGTTCTTGAATGTTTTATACAAATAATGGATTTTCCTCGATTAGTCAAAAGTTTCGAAAATAGCAACTTGAGATCAATAAAGGTACTGTTTCTGAACAGCATCGGTTTATCACACCAACGCACAAGCAATTATAGAGATCATGCTATGAATCTCTACTCAGACTAACGCCCGTAGAGATCATATTCCACTAGTACAAAATCGGGGAGTTTTTTTAAGTTTTTACAGGGAACCATGGAACTCTAAATTTCCAGATTTAAGTGACTTTGTGAGCGATTTTGGAATTCTCATGGGTAATTAGTTCAATGTTTATTGCGATATCGTCTCACAAAAGTCACAGAAAATTATGTGTTTTCGAGTTAGGATCTTCACCGATATAGTAAAGTACATTATTACGGAGCAGATGAAAACTAAGAAATATATTCCCTGCGTTATTTTTCGACATTATAAGGTTCCCTGTCATGATCTCTACGGACGTTAGCATGAATCGAGATTCATGGTATGATCCGCATTTAGCAAGACCACTTAACCGGGGGTACACGACCATTGTAGGTCGAATTGACAGCTCCGGATTACGTATGATATACACATCAAATCTTCGAGAGCACGAATCAGGCATGATGCACGTCGGCTCGGAAGTATATACAACCTTCCTGATTCCACCACATGAACCGGCTTTCAAGACATACGGGGCGTGTAGCCCAAAGTGCACACAGGTATTCTTAAATCAATATTTGGCAATATATGAGTAAGGTGTATCAGCAGAGATCACCAAAAGCTCAAATAAGCGACAAACATATTAATGAATTTCGCTCGGGTTCATTTCGGCCGAAAAGTTAACCACCAATGCCTGTAGTAATAAATCTGTATTATGCTCATACATTTGTTCACTGCATTGTAGTAATATGTGAGAGAGGGTTTTATACCACATGACAGAAGTCAATGGTGGGCATGCATATTATGCAACCGATCCACCCGTCCTCCTTCCCCTATCCACGCACCCATAGCTGGTGGATAAGCATTAAATGCTTGGCCATCCGTACTTCAATCCGACCAAACAGATAGCCCAGCTACTGCGTGGTGGTCGCATCTCAATGAAATTTGGTATGGACGTTCACCAATTCCAAATGAGTGTCAAATTAATGGTCTTCGCGTTTCCATTTTAGAGTCAAACTTGCTTGTTTGTCAAGGAATGCTAATTTTTTGTGTCCGTTCGCACAAATATTCAGTCAGAGGTTATCTGATCTCTTTCAAATTCCCCATGATGTTATTAAATAATAACACTTACACTTATTTGAAAATGAGTGTAAATGTCATTTAATAATAACATTTTCTGTTTTAAAGATGATGCATCTCATACCAGAACTTTCTATATACATGTAGATCCTGGGGTGTACAAGATTAACCGTACCTCAGAGAGAACAGACAACATTCGCTTCTGTCACTAGGAAATAATTTTTCTCCAATTATGCTCTGTGAAAATGCGGTTATTTTTCGAACATTGAATTTTTTATTTTTGTTATCTCTATCTTCTAGAAAATATTGAAATCGTGAACAATGTCCAGCGCCACATGGTTTACTTCTGTGTGGTGGTATTAATTTAAAATGCGTGTAATGAAGATGTGTTTTGTTAATCTTGGAAGTACTAGCGAGAAGATATTACTCTTCCTTGTAATTTGCAAAAAGTTTATTTTCCATTTGTGTAGGTCTCAATCAATCACGGGTCACTGCATGAACCCATTGACATTGTGTATAGATCTTCACTATTAGGGCACGTTTTAAAACTTTGTTGCATGACTTTTTGCGCATTATTATCCCTCTAATGCTGTATTTGGTCATCATAACACCGTACTATGCGGTATGATACGCGGAGCATACCGGTGACAACACAGATCGTGTGATAATGCTGCGAATCTTCAATCATTGCTCACATTACTTCTGTTTAGAAGATGTAACAGTTAGACGCAGTCTATTATATTACATATAAACTTTAAAAAGTGAGTTCCTCCAATACATTGGCCCATATTTCCCAACAAGATTACTATGAACTTTCGCATATATAACCTTTATTGATAATAAAGGTTATATGTTCGGTTACCTTTCTTGTTAACCTTCAGTGGACGCCAGTCTAAGTGGCAACTGTCAAATTCAAAACTCACAGTTCAGACACCAAAAACGTCGCAAAATGGGGTATTGTCCTAATCATGTTGTCAAAGTTACTAACATGCTTTGCAAGTCTCCTCACCATACATACTCTTTCGGGCATGGTATTTGCATTGGTATGACAAGGAGGGTTACATGTTATGCAAATATTATTTGAACATGAGCAGTGCTGGAATGCGCCCATAGGAGTCGCTCATTTTCAGCGTCGTAAACATGGAAGGTGTGTTCAGGGTCTATTCACCATGCCTATTATTGGTGCATCTGTGCTGTTAACCAATGTATCGTCTGTACTGTTATAATGTGACTAACTTACTGTGATATATTTCAAAACTGTCATTTGATTTATTTGTCCCCAAGCCATCACAATTTCTCTCCAGTCCTTACAAATTTTAGAATTGTATTATTGCGTATCCATCCTTGTATATTACTATGAATGGCAATACACGTGCGTACAATATATGAATTCGAATGACAATGAAAGGCTCTAATATGAATAGAGATGCTAGGCAACTTCAATTAGGATTAAGTTTTATTGTGACTGATGACAACAATGGCCGTAGAGTCACACTGGTACAATAGAGCCAATTTACTGAACTAAGCAGATGTGATGTACATCCGTAGGCCTAATTAGCTGGTATGTCATTTATTACATATCTATCTATGATTACCACACAATCGCATGTTTTCCAAGGTGTGTGGTAATTATCAATACCAGCACATGTGTGCTAATCTGTGTGGGACTATTTTATTTAGCAGTTAGGCTGGTTCGCGACGTTACTATTTTTAGCAACATAATTCGTTTTCAATTCAATTCATATCTGGGGAAACCAGAAGGTCAAGGAAATTGCGGCAGTTTCAAAACTCCATCACGCACACCCGAACAAAAAATTATAAAAATACAAATTAAAAACAATCGCTTGGTCCAATGCCACAATTAATCTGAATATAAAATATAATAAACTTATTGTTTGTAAAATATAAAATTGTAAAAACAAAGTACTCCCTCAATATCGTCTGCAGAAGTACTGTACGTCAAAAAATACTACGTTGTTTATGTTTTTCGCTTGAGTTGTACTCCGCCAGTTGTATATCTATTCAAAGCAATTTTCTATAGAAGAATAATGATGGATACTGATGGTATTTTCGATATTGATATGAGTTTATCTGATGATGAGCATGCGGAAATGACAGATGAAGTAATCACACAGCTACTTTTTGAAGATATTGATTTTGATGAAGTGACTGAACAAGAACCTGTAAATGTAATGCTTGATGCTGAAGAAGTTGTCCATGAATCACATGATGTTGGTGGTACAATAGAGTCTGAGTCTCCCACTGTATGTTATAGTACTACTGCTTCCAGTGAGGCTGCCAACACCAGTGCAGTTACCAGAACCAGTCCGGCTACAGCAAACATCAGAGATTTGCGTGCTTACATACGGTCTCCCATTGCATGTTCTACATCTAGTGCTACTGCTTCCAGTGCGGCCGCCAGCGCCAATACAGTTGACAGAACCAGTCCGGCTACAGCAAACCTCAGATATTTGCGTGCTTACATTGACGGTAAGAAGAATAACAATACCCAGAGAAACAGATTTTCTGATTACCTCAAATGTCAAAATGAGCACCGCCAAATAGAACTTATACCGCACAGGGAACTGGGTGGATTGATTGGTGGATTTTTGTTAAGTCTGCAGAAAAGTGATGGGAGCGATTATGAACCTGACAGTTTGACGACATTCCATAGGGGAATTGACAGGTATCTGAGAGACTGTGACTATCAGCATAACATAATAACATATGATATGTTCAAAGTCAGCAGGCAAGTTCTTCAATCGCGGCGGAAGGAATTAAAAGAGGCAGGTCTGGGAAATAAGCCGCAGCAGGCTGATGTTCTGAAGAAGATGAGGAAAAGTTGTGGGAAAGCGGACAATTGGGACTGAGTGAACCAACATCACTGCTTCATCTTGTTTGGATCAACAACACACAACTATTAGGGTTCCGCGGATCTCATGAGAATCAACAGTTGAAGTGGGGAAACATTGAAATGAAAAATGACGGAACAACTGATTATCTGGAATTCAACGAAAGACTGAGCAAGACGAGAGATGGGAAGATGGCAAACAACATTCGTCAATTTCACCCCAAGATTTTCGCGAGTGTTTCAGATGACCGATGTCCAGTTAAGGCATATAAAATGTATGCTGCCAACAGACCATCATCTATGTGTACAAAGGAGTCACCATTTTACATTGCAGCCAATCAGAACTATGGTTTGACGCAGACGGCGCTAATGTTTAAAGCGCAGCCAATTGGTATTAATAAACTAAGAACAATGTTAAAATACATGGCAACAAAGGCAGACATAAACGGAAAAATTACGAACCATTCATTGCGGAAAACCATGTGAACGCGACTGTTGCATGCTGGTGTGAATCCACAAATAATCGCCTAATTGTCAGGACATAAAAATGTCAACAGTTTGAATAATTATGCCATGGCATCTATACATCAACAACAATAGATGTGCAGTATCTTGCAGCCGACATTGAGGGAAACTGTTACATGTACTAGTACACCAGCATTACCAGTGCCAGTTCCAATGAAAGCTATTTGTAATAGTGGTACACCGGACTCGGATATTTCTATCATGAATCAAGTTGAAAAGCGGCCAATTGCATCTGTACAGGAAGGAATCGTACAAGGAATGTTTGCAAATTCCACTATTAACGGCGGCACATTTAAGGTGAACGTTCAAGTTATATCGCAGAGTCAATCTGAAAATTTTTCACGAAAGAAGTATCGACGCTTGGCAATGATCGAATCTGACTCTGATTCTGATTAAAGAATCGTGGATCACAGACAAACATCTTTGAATTGTAATTTAATTTTCTTATCAGACATTGCATCAAAATGTTCCTTTACCAGTGTGCATTTAATAACAGTATATTAAAATTGAAAATGTCTTGCTAATTCAATTTAAATTACTTGAATAATATCATTAATATGGGCAATAAAATGTTGAAAAAGTACTCCATCGCCCTACATTCTAGTAAAAGCTTGACCCCTAAGAGTGTTATAGACTGTAAATTCAATTAGTATGATAAAAATCAGCTGCGAACTTGTGAACTGTTCAATCCACAGAAGTGTTTCAATCAATTCTGACAATTGATCAGCTGATATATATCATAAACTGATAAATCATTAAATGATATGTAATAAATGCCGATTTTAGCACAATATAAAAAAAAAACAAACAGCATAAATACATTTAAGTTCTGGTAGATTTGTTGACAAACTATACTGTATTCATGTGAATCAATGACCATTCACAGTATTTTGTGATTTCCAATTTAAAGTGAATGAATTCCTTGAAATATCCTTTGACGTAGTTTCACTTTCAACAATTTCCAACTTTCAGGGGCGAAAAGTAAATTAAAAATTAAAATCCATGAATGAACAACAAGATACTTTTTGGTGACAGTTGTCTGTATATATTATTTCACACAAAACACAACTTTATTTGAGGATTTATGAACCAAATCAGTTGAATTAAACACAATTATAACACATTTCCGAATCCAGGTGAAGTATAAACAAAGTTTCAAGAGTTCGCCGGTAAAGGAAGTTTCTAGAGAACCTCGAATCGATAGACCGGTTCCTTGATTTGTAACTGAAATTAACCCTATGCGTTTTAAAGGAACACTAATGTGGCAGATTTTGGCAATAAATATCCAAATTTATTGACATCCTAGTTATATGGGAGATATGTAATAAATATAGAACCGTCTTCGTGTTTGTTTTTGTAAATGATTACCACACTCGATAGCCGGCGGAGTGATACCACTCGTGCCGTTCCGGCACTCGTGGTATCACTCCGCCGGCTATCTCGTGCGGTAATCATTTACAAAAACAAACACGAAGACGGTTCTATATATTTACTGCATTCAGTGATATAAAGCTGAATTTAATACTCATCAGGAATTCAATGGTTATCAAATAAACCTTAGTATTTTTTCATTGTATTGGCTGTTGAATCTAACATAAGATTACAAGAATTTATAATTCTTTCTAATGTTTTTTTCATAAATATTATGCGTTAGTTGCAATGCAGTAAGAAAATAAAAAAAATATTAAATAAAATAAATACACATAAAACATTGTCTATTCCAAATATGTTGGTACACAATTGCATGATGAATCATCACCAATACATGTAAAAAGCTTCCGTTGATTGATTGCTTGTGTATTTGTTATGTCGTTCCTTGTTTATGTGATGTTTTTATTCAATAACATTTGACATTTCAATTTGATTTATTTCATTATTTATTCATATGGGATCAAAATGGTTGGAGACAAACAATTGTAATCAGATGTAATCGAAAAGTAATCAGTTACATTTTTACTAAAGTAATTGTAATCGTAATCGATTACATTTAAAAAAATGTAATCAGTAATCGTAATCAAGTAAATCAAAAGTAATTGAATCGCATGTAATCACCCCAATCCTAGATACACCATTCACAAAGTTGATTAGTGCTTTGATTGAAAATACATGTGCCAAATCTCATAACTATAAGGAACCCTTATATTTCGAAGATAAAAAACCCGATATATTAGAGTAAAATTAAATTGCGTATGTGTTTATACACCTGCTAACTATTTCAGGGCCTTGGTAACACCACGATGAACGTTTTCTCTGTAGGACTTCATGCTCATCTCTTGGCACGTGGCATGACGGTCCACATTGAGCGAGACGGACAAGAGCTCCAGCCACTCGGCGAAGACGAAAACTACGATTACAACTTCCAACAATTGCGCATGCTCAGAAAAATAAGAACAGTCAAGGCGGTAATACATATTTAAGGCCGTATGACAAGTCGCTAATACATATTTAAGGCGTTTGATATGGCGGTAATACATATTTAAGGCCGTTTGGCATGGCGGTAATACATGTTAAGGCCGTATGACATGGCGGTAATACATATTTAAGGCCGTATGCATAACTCCATACGTTTAAGCGGTAATACATATTTAAGGCCGTATGACATAACTCCATACATGTAAGCGGTAATACATATTTAAGGCCGTATGACATAACTCCATACGTGTAAGCGGTAATACATATTTCAGGCCGTATGACATAACTCCATACGTGTAAGCCGTAATACATATTTAAGGCCGTATTACATAACTACATACGTTTAAGTGGTAATATATATTTAAGACCGTATGACATAACTCCATACGTGTAAGCGGTAATACACATTTAAGACATAACTCCATGTGTTTAATTTAGTCGATCGTTTAAATGCTCGGATTAACCCTTTGATCATAAACAGAGGTGTATCATCGGGTGACGGATTTGTCTGTGATGCGCTGCAAACTAAATATACAGGGTTTAGCTCCCTTGGTGGTTCGGTAAGACCGATGCTACCGGCGACTTCCGCGATATAAATATATATAACAAGCGAACAGAGCAACATGATGGCCTTATTAAGCACAAAAATATCGAAGAATATTTGTGTCATTTCGTACCTTAAGTTAGGAAAGTCCCGCTATCACCACAGCACTATATTGCGAAACGGTGTGACTTGGTTCTCCGATTATTTTATCAGCACAAAGTCAAGACGCACATGGACGACAACATGCATGGCAAGTCAAACACAATAATTCTAATTTGCTGCCATTTTGCTAAGGATTATGCGAAAATTGTTAACAAAACTACCGCTCTAATTCTCCATTCTGTCAATACGTTTTAGTCTGGGAATTGTTCTCAAAGGAAATTTTTCTTTGGTCGATCGCGGTCTCGCCATTTTGTCTGGAAAAACCCGCGCTAAATATAGAAAACCACAGACCAGAACCCTGCCGGTGAGACAGTCAGAAAGGAAATATGACTGGTGCGCTATGGTAGAGATTGGATGCGCTTGGCCGTTTGTTGACTTCAAACAATCCCGAAGTGAACTGCTGGTCAATAGGAATGTTGTACTCAAATGGTTGACATGCAATTGTCGTTCTAGTCACAGGATAAACATTAATATACCGATATAGACTATACCAGTGGCAAGGTTCAAAAGATCGATTTTGGCTAAAACCACACCAACTATCAAAACTCAAATAAATTCTAGCATTCTATCATTTCAACAAAAATATCCTTCGGTGTTTCTTACTGAAAATCAAATGCTCTCTCATTTAACATATAAATCGGGGAAATTGAACAAAGTGAAGTCGATATATCGTATCGGAAACAACCGAAATATACCGACGAAATTGGGTCGTCATCTTCTCTCTCCGCTTAGAGGCCTTTGACCCAGTTATAAAATCAATACTTTTGAACAATAATTCGTCGCGAACGTGTACTTAATCGCGATACGACACTCGTGTTGTCGCGGAAGGATAGAACTTGACGCGCAAGACGAGAGGCGCTTGCGCCTCGAGTTCTATCCTTCCGCGACAGCACGAGTGTTGTATCGACAAACCCATTTACACATCGTGTCGTTCCGTGTTTATTACACGCTTCGCGTCCTAGAATCCGTGCATTAAAATACAGGCTTAGGAGGTTTATTTAGGCACACAGAGAGCGTGTTTTGTCTTGTGTGATGATATTTTTATTTTATAGATCCGGTTTCATGGTTGAGGCGAACGTCATGTACGTCATTTTACGTCAACGAGATGGGTATGGAACCATACGTATTTGTAAATATGGAACAGCAATAACACTGTACTTCTGGGAACAAGCGTGTAATAACTATGCATATTGACTTTTTCAAGCCAACATTTGTGAACCGTACTTTGGAATATTGTCAATCAATCAGCAAGCCGGTCAAAATTTACTGCCAGTCACAGACTCGTCTTGTTTTTGGAATTCGTTTGATGAACACAGTTGAAAAAAATAGAGCACAAATACATCGGATGAAATAAAACAGGTATAGGCGGCTGGTGGAACACATATGGACATTTATAGATGATGTCATCCGTTTAAGTACACGTTCGCGAGAAATTATTGATTTTATAACTAGGTCAAAGGTATCTGAGAGGACAGGGATTTCGATTTCTTCGGCAGATTTCGGTAGTTTCCGATACGATATCTCGACTTCGCTTCGTTCAATTTCACCAAGTTATATGTCAAATGAAAGGGAATGCTATTGACAATAAGACACACTAAAGGACGGTTTGGCTGCAATTATCGATTTCTAGAATTTATTAGGGTTTTGATAGTTGGTGTGGTTTTAGCCAAAATCGATCAATTGAACCTTTTCACTGGTATAGTCAATATTGGTATTTTATTAATTTTCCCCAGGGGTCTGTGTATGCGAGAATGCATCGGCCTAACAATATTTACATTGATCTTGTAAGATATTGCATTCTCTTATACATATATAGGAAAAGGCACTGGCGCATGATCTTTAAAGTTGCACCAGCTCCCGTCATGAAAGGGTTATGAAGTATTTAGGCCTATGTCCGAGTGTGAGTGCCTTTTTATTTTCAGGGGGACCGAATCGTGACGGAATGTATTTATGACTCGAGAGAACGAACCCGACCTACCCTGGTAAGTGTGCAGACACCAGTGATATACCTAGGCGTAACGACTTTGATCTAAATTTCCAACAGTTGGACTTCTGAATCAACCACAATGGGAAATCTCGAAAATAGGTTGTGGTTTTCCTGATACATTATTTGTCCCAACGTATATTTTATGTTGTAAGCTATGTCGTTTTAGAAGAATGTATTCATGTTTTCAGCCAACGCTAGACTCAAATGGTCATCGCATTTGTTTGGACTTTTCCGATATGCACCTAATACACACACGCTTGACTACCAAACGATATCAAATCGTGTTCACGATTACATGGCGATTGGTATATAATCGCGACAACAGGTGGCACGCGTGGTTTCGATTGAGTATATATAAATATCATACTAGCTGTTGTGGTCGAATTCGTCCGGGCTATTTAGGGATTTTTATTGTGATCGCCTCCGTCTGGGTAGAATATACAGCGTCTGGACAAACTATTGTTCGATCGGCCCAAAACATGCCTATATGAGCGAGGTCAATGTCAAGGTCAAGGATACCGTCGCATGTGAAATTGGACCCGCCCATATTGTTCCCGGGATCAAAGTATGCATACGTTCCAAATTTGGGTCGGATCGGTCGAGTTACAGAAACATGCCTATATGAGCGTATTAAGCGAGGTCAAGGTCAAAAATACGATCGCACGTGAAACTGGACCTGCCCATATTGTTTCCGGAATCAAACTATGCCTACACACCAAATTGGAGTCGGATCGGTCGAGCAGTTTTCGAGTCTATAACACACACATACAGACAGACAGAAGTTCCAAAATATATAATAGATTTGAAGGGTGATAACTGTATATATGAATGTACAATTGGTCAAGTGGTGAAATATAAGTAAAATTCTTCTATTAAATGGGTGGGCGTTATTTCGTTAAAAACAGTTCTTCAAATATCTCCGTTATTTCGTTAATCTGTTAATAATCATAATTCCCTATTTCTATATTTCGCTCTATTTCGCCATTTCACTGCAATTTTTATTCCGCTATTTCGCTGTATTTCCTATTTCGCTTTTTCGTTGTATTTCATATTTCGATAATTCGCTATATTTGACATAATTATTATGTGATATGTGATTATATGATCCTATATTATGATATTCAATCGAACATCACCATGGCACCGGTTACTGAGATTGCCTATAATCAGATACCTCATGTTTGCTATATAATCCTTGGGGTATTGGCTGTGAAATATGTCGATAAATAGCTGAACTACCTTTTCACGAGCATTATGGCCGGATTCGTCATCTCCGGTTTAAACCTCCGAGTTTAAACCTGGTTCAAACCTACTTTGGCGGTCCAGCCAAACCGGGTATAAGGGGGCGTTTTTGTCGTTCAGTTGCCAGCTAATAATAGACAACTCGATTCGGTGATATGAGCATGCAGTCAAACTACCCTCTTACCAATCCACTGTTGCTCATCTGTTCCCCGAAAATCATTCTTGTCCCGTGTTATGTTCCACTTCGAAGTTGATTTTTGTTTACCTTCTTTGCGATTTTTTGACAACATGGTGGCACCCGCACATAAAAAAGATGAGCTGGACTATAATAATAATAATGTTTATTATATGACTATGAATATTCTTCCCTAAATACCATTATTGTTTGACGATCTAATCCAAATCATCGGATCACACTGAGTGAGATTTCCCCGGATCAAATCAGATCACACTCCTACGGAAATTGCCGAGATGTGCCGATTAACGATGATGTTTTATTTATCAGTTGAAAATAAGAAAATTCAACTGCTGAAGTGAAAACAATCGATAATTAAATCAGATTAAATGGTTAGTATTGTAAAAAATGGGCGTCATATAATAAACCTTTTATCACAGCAGTGAGTTGATCCGTGACATCGCATCACGTCTCGTTGAGGTGGCCTGCGGCAGCTCGTTTGATCTGGCAATCTGCCCACCTCAACTCGACGTGGTACTATGACACGGATCAACACACTGTTGTGATAATATGTATGTATAGCATATCTGGTCATGCAGTAGCATCGTTTTGGTGTGAAAATTAAAACGTTGAACCAATTCGTAGAAAATACCAGTATTTGTGATTGCCACAAGTCAAAAAAAAAAACCCCACAAGATAGTGGTAAAAATCCTATTGAAGGAACATGTCCATATCTCACAGTGGCTAAACCGTACAAACATATAATCGGAAGTTGCTTTCGCCAAGACGAAAAATTATATTTTAGAACATAAATACTACTGAAGAATGAAACCAACACCATAAAAACTAGTTTTCAGACCGGATAGACGGTTTGCCCAATAAACGTAAGTATAAATTGAAAATACCCTGTTGTCGATCGCAAGCGGGCTCCATTTGAGCGAAGAACTCTTTTTTATAGATAAAAACGGCCTTTGATCACTTCAAAAAATTAATTTTCTCGCAAAAATTCAGTCTTCAAATGTCATTTTAACACATATACAGCATTTATCGGAAATCCCAATATATTGCAACGGAAAGGCCGTTATGTGTGCAACATACATTGACATTACTTGGCTCGAGTGTATTCACAATCTGAAAGTAGAGACTATTTATTTGGACACCTCACTCGTCAGTCTATGTACGCCTAGATGTTTAAGTTGCTGATCACTAGTTGTCAAAAATTTGTACGTCAAGTTGTGATGATGCGATTTGTGTGCAAAGACGAAACCATGAATTAGGTTTCCATATTAGACATGTTCCGCCTCCCGATGGTCATTATTAACCTTCAATCACACGACGAAGGCACTGTTTCGTTCCACACCCTTTTACCGATTTCTCGACCAAATTTGTTTTTATATATTCAAGCACCGAACGTAACTATGTTTATCAGTAGATACCGTGCTGAAACTTTAAGTGTATTTGAAATCTATTTAAAAATGTATTATGACATTGAATTACTTGATGTAGTTCATCGAAAAGCATGGTACGTAATTGAAGACTTCTGATCTACATGTATATATACATATCATGCATATTACTTCTCAAGTTTTTCGGTGACTCAAGAGATGAAGCTCTATCTTTTCAATATAAGTACCAAACGCATTTCAAATAAAATTAAGTAAACTTAATATAATTATTGAAAAGCATAAAACCTTGAAAAGTCTTGAATGTTCGTCATCAGCACTTGGAGTGATTTGTTGATTTAAGCGACAGGAAACTGAAATATGCATTTACAACCAAAATCGACATCCCATGAGATCTCTCATAATGGGGTACTTCCGTACATAGCACATCTTTTCAGGTCGACATTATGATCAGAAGACATATTTAGGCACAGCGAACCGTAAGATACAGTCTATCTGTCGTTGTTTCTCCAGTTAACGAACATAGACAATTGCGATATTGTCGTCCCAATTGTGACCCAATATGTCTTATCCACACATATCTTAACCAAGTTTACTTCTGTGGACATATGTGGTTTTATTGAATATACTGTGTCTAAAATGTGGGAATATATATATGGTCCTGTATCCAGGGACTTTGTGATGTGCGAGCGCTATCTACCCCCCCCATTGTTTTGTATTTTCAATATGAATCTGAATCGAACTACCAATGGGCAGGGTGGGGTTGGGGATAATTTTCTCCAATCATTTGTTTGTGAGTCTCTGCCGGAAAATTCCAACCCAAGAGGTGCAACTCGAAGCTGGTACTTGAAGGACATTTCGGAACTAGCTATTCAATATGCATGTAGTGATACATAAGGAGGCACTTGCAGGCACAACCAGTTCGTCACATCATCGTAAATATAAGGCGTTGGTGCACATACGACCTGTAGTTTTTATATTAGTAAATTCCCACGCATACGCAATTTCATCACATAATATAACATACAGCCCCCATCCTCAAATGCAGTGGTATTACTTGCGGGGTAGTATAAAAGTTGCTAAATGTTAATAAGAATACCCTGTTTGATTCAGACATTGTCTATAAGTCCAATGGCGTGACATTTCGAAGATATAGTTATGTTTAAATGGATCGAAGGGAACATATCATTACTGTACGATTCCTGTACAACGTCGCAACTGGCGATTGTCGTCGTACATAACTAGGCGTACATAGACTGACGAGTGGGGTCTCCAAATAAATAGTCTCTATTTCAGATTATGAATACACCTGAGCCAAAGTAATATCAATACATGTTGCACACATAACGGCCTTTCCGTTGCGATATAGTTGGATTTCCGGCAGATGCGGTAAATGGAGCCCCCTTTCGATCGGCAAATGGGTATGTACATTGTACATACGTTTATTGCTGTGGGAAAACCGTATATCCGGTCTGAAAACTTGTTTTTATTGCGTTGTTTTGATTCTTCAGTAGTATTTATGTTCTAAAAATAGAATTTTTCGTCTTGGCGAAAGCAACTTCCGATTATATGTTTGTACGGTTTAGCCGCTGTGTATCTGAGAACAGCTCGCGGGTGAATGAATCAACTGTGACATGATAACACCAGTCTGCAGTGACAGTGCAGTCGCCACTTAGACACGCCCTCACTTGAGATTATTTACAGCTCCACTCTTTGACTGATTGTTTGACAATTCTAAACCGCGACGAAGAAAAGACGGATATCAAGTTTAGCCTCGGTAAAGCTGGTTTAGATGGACCGCCGAATTAGATGGTTTAGTTGCCGGTTTAAGCTTATAAAACGCGAAAAAAATATCGAAATATAGACAAAAACTTATCGCCACACACTTTATAGGTGTGAGTGCTTCTCGCTTATAAATTTCCAATCAAAATATGCTCGCTGTCGTAATTATTGATTATCGCAATCTATAAAACGAGACGGTCCGCATTAGGAAAGTACGATTAATTATCTCGACGATACAGAGACACTACGGCTAAACCATTGGCCTGGCTGAACTAGGTTTAAACCAGAGACGACGAATGCGTCAATTCGACCTGTGGTCTCGGGTTTAAACCACGGATTAGCTTAATCACGGCGGTTTAAACCTAGAGGTTTACGTAGACCAGGTTTAAACCTGAGATGACGAATCCGGCCTACATGTCCCACAAAGACGCATTGAACATAAAACCAAAAATATACGTTAGAACGTATTTACGTTTGAGCATACCAGAAAGTAATAAAGAGCGTTTATAAACACGTCGTTTTTGATGGACGATCCTCCAGTTATATAGATAATGTATTATCTTTGTTGTTCGCACAGGGTGGTGCTGGGATATATGAAGAGATGTGCATTGGGTTTTTGTGGTACTACCCAAAGTCAGTGTTGTCGAAGTGCGGATCAGTACCGACATACAACTTCTCAAGCAGAATGAGGTCGGAAGGGGTCAATGAAATGATATCTGATTACAACTGGTCTGACCCACAGGTGCGGAAATCATTCGATGAACTGAAAGACTCGTCTGACCAGATATATCATTGTTATTTATACGGGAAAGAGGTTAGTCCACTACAGTCCCCCACATTTGTGACCCGCCATATCAAATCCAGTCGTAAGTCGAGACTTTTTTTTACCCTGTGCCAATGCGTTCTCTTATATATGCGAGGCGACCATTGTGGGGCTCCCTGCATGGTAATGGATGTGTTTTATTTTATGTCCTAAAAATTGTCAGAAACATTTATTTAAAAAAAATGATAAAAAATTGTTAGGCCAATGCATTCTCTTATATATGCGAGGCGACCTATGGTCGACTCGCATATATAAAAGAATGCATTGGCACAGGGTAAAAAAATACCGACTTCCGACTGGATTTGATATGGCGGGTCACATTTGTTGTAGATGTTTATTTGCATAATATCTACATAGGGCCAAAGAATATAATATTTGCTGTTTGGTTGGCGGTTTTATCCTATTTTAAACCCATACCCTTAATTTCTTTTTTTCTGAAATGTTTTATAAATACAAACAAAAAAACATTTTCAATGTCTCAAAATGAGATGTTATCTGTCATTTTTTGAAGCATTGTTTTTATTACTGTCTAAACAAAGATAACCACAGTTAATGTTATCAAAATCTTGCACAAGATATGAAAATCCATAAGACTATGTCAAAATAAAAAAGAAAAGTAATACAAAAAATAAAATGTCAAGCCCATCTACCGACCCTATTTTTTTGTGACATGTAACCAAAACCCAGATTTTATTTCTCTTTGGCAAGCTCGTTTGTGTTACACTAAATAATGTTCGGTGATTGATCAACTGCCAATTGGGTTTCATACCCCAATAACACATACCGTAACACGAACACGACGTCACAAATTGTTGACATAATCTGACCTAATCACTAAAAGCGCTCAACAGAATAATTGGACATGCTGTTCAAAGTTCAGCCGAATTGCATCTGAAGCCAGTTTTTTTTACATCGATCACGTTATCGTTGCTAGCTTCTTGGAGATCTTAAATTGGGCTGAATTATTGTGTTCTGCGTGGGCTAGTCTCAAATTAGCGGCAAATTTTATGAAAATAAATAAGACTACACTCAGCTTTTCTATGGGAATAAATCATTAAAAAGCTATATAAATAAAAGAAATGAATCTAGTGAGCGGTTCACACAATATACCACAACGAACACAGCGCCGTATCCCACAATAAAACACACACACCCACCACATTAATTTCGTAAATAAATAAGTGCAACGATAATCGTGGCATATGCTCCCAACGATCAGTTTAGAGAGTGGGCAATACTAAATATTTGTATGGATGTAAAATGTTTGCTATTTTCTAAATCCAAGTAGTGGGTATCCCCCTAAACTGGGCTATTAACACATCAAAGCACAACCAAATCCGATGATGCATGCCCAAGTTGCAAGCTGAAATTTTCATACGGACACACAATTAAGAAATTCCATGTCAAACAAGGGATGTATCTGTAGTAATAACGAATCCTGTAGTAAGTCGGTATCCTTTCCCCCGAACTGCGCTATCACCGTACCAAAGCTCAACTGAATCTAATGATCATGCCCAAGCTTCAAGCAAAAATGTTCTTCCGAACACAAAATTCACAAATTGCCAAGTCAAACAAGTGCCGTAACTCTGGTAACATGAATGGACGTAACCTGTAGTATGTGGGTATCATTTACCCCAAGCTGTGCTGTCACCACAAACCACGACCGATGATACATGCCCGAGTTAGAAGCTGAAATGTTCATACGGATACAACATTCACACATTTCCAAGTCCAACTCTGGTAAATATGAATATGAATCCGTAGTATGTATCATACACATAAGAGTTAGAACTGAAATGTTCGGTACTAAGGGGGTACTTGTGTGAACACTTACTTGTGAGATGCAGACAATTATATGTGGGTTGATTCACAGGGTTCGCGCTGCCACTTGCCATGCCAATTGCAAAAATAATTCACATTTGGCAAACATATTTTTATTCGGCAAAAGTTTGGGCAAGTCACTTTTTAATTCCTCAAGCAATTTGAAAAATATTGGTCAATGATTACCATTCATTTCAGGAAACTCTTACACCATAATTACATTATTGGTGTTTTTTAAGGTTTAGGGAAAGTTAACACCTCTATTAAGATGTAATCAATCTCATAGCATTAGTACTGATGGTCGGAAGGATTACCAATCCTCCTGTGATGTGCCCTTCTGATTAAGCAACCGTTCTACCATTGTATTATTCGGTGATTGGTTTATTGTTGTATGATAAACCTCAATAGAGATGCAGTATAATTATAGGTCATATTTTACATACACAATTTGCTAACAGCGTTCTCTTTCACATGTGTTCCCATTTTGTTCCAATTTAATATTTAATACCATATAAGATAATAGCAAATGAAGTAATAGCATATATATTAATAACATATATAGTAATAGCATATAAAGTAATAACATATACAGTAGTAGCATATATATTAATAGCATATATAGTAATAACATATAAAGTAATAGCATATATAGTAATAGCATATATAGTAATTACATATACAGTAGTAGCATATATATTAATATCATAGTGATCCTCGTTTCATGTACGTGTGGCGGAACCTGGCTAAATGGTTTGTTTACATCCTTAGCCAAATATACATGTAGTATACATGTAGGCTGTATAAATTTAGAGCGAACCCATTCTAATATCGCAATGCATTTCTTTGCAGACAATTGGTGAAATGCCACCAATCAGGTTTGAGAATCCATACGTGCCACCCGCTCCACACTTGTGCACGGATTTCGACATCTACAAAGGATCAGCAGGGACCAGTGCACCATCATATTCTACATACGTGTTCGTCATGTTGGTGTTAGTTCTAAGATGGTAAAGCAACAAATGGGCGGTTTTGAAAGTAAACTGGAGTGTTTAACTCTTTCAGTGCCAGGGGCCGATCTAATCGGCCCTAATTTACGGTCTGTAAAATCGGCCCTAAATAAATAAAAAAAATAAAAACAAACATTTTTTTTTTTTTTTAGATTTTTTTTTTTGGGGGTTGAATGTTTTTTTGGTATGCTTAAGCATGCTATAGCAAATTTAAAAACAAACTGGATAAAACTTTAGGGGCATGTTATAACTCAAAACTATCACCAAGTATTCATAGTAATTATTTTGATGCCCATGAAAAACGAAAAAAGATTCCCTAGCACTAAACCTACAAAATATGTCTGTTAAATAAGAAACAATTATTAAAATTGTAAAAATTGTAACAAATAATAACAAATGATGAAAAATTGTTAGGCCCATGCATTCTCTTATATATGCGAGGCGACCTATGGTCGACTCGCATACATAAGAGAATGCATTGGCACAGGGTATATGGGTTGATACAAAAATCGGACCTGGCACTGAAAAGGTTAACAGTATCATACAGCCTTGGAGTGGTGTAGTGAAAATCATGTGCCAATGCATTTTCATATATATTCGAGTCTCCCATACAGCGAACCTCGCATATATAAGATATTATTAATTGCATATGACATGATTGTCCAGAACAGCCTGTTATCGAACTATGCGAATATCGCTTCAATTTGCCCTTAAACCGATAAATCTCAACTACGACATCATCAATCCGAGTAATATCGTTTTACGACATCACAGATCCAAGTAATATAGTTTTACGACATGCCGCACATCTACTTCACTGCTAAAGTAATGTGTAGATATCAATATTTTATGTCTCGTTTGAAAGAGTTATAAGTTACTAAGTGGCGATCTAATTAATAAATAGGGTATTACTTGGTTGGTTTGATATTAGGCAAATATGAGGTTTTCTCGGACTGACATCGGGCCTAATATCAAACCAACCAAGTGATATCCTATAAATTGGCCAAACAATTTTTACCTTGACCTCGTGAGCCAGTGCATTCTCTTGTATACTATCTTATATATGCGAGGCTCTCCATGGGAGACTGGCATATATAAGATAATGCACTGGCACAGAATAGTTAACGTTGCACCAGCGCAGCTCCCGCGTTGAAAGGGATAATAATTTTATTTCTGAATACATGGTATACACTTGAATGATATATAATTCATTTAGAGGAGTGTTTCTATAATACAAGTGCAAGAACACAGGATTCCTATTCAGTCAGATTGACCGTATTATCTGGACATTCGCTGATAGAATTATAGTCGTTTATAAACCATTTCTATACTAAATGGATTCTCCCATTTCGTTATGGATTCTCCCATTTAGTTATGGATTCTCCCATTTAGTTATACAAGTATACATTGGACTGGTTTATTATCCACATGGAGAGTTTTTTTTGTCAGGAATCATAAGCAGCTAGACGACAAATGATAAATAGATACCACAAGTGCAGAAATATTGCTATACATAGGAGGGAACTATTGTGGTACATCGGAGGGAACTATTGTGGTACATTGGATGGAACTATTGTGGTACATTGGAGAGAACTATTGTGGTACATTGTATGGAACTATTGTGGTATGTTGGAGGGAACTATTGTGGTACATTGGAGGGAACTATTGTGGCACATTGGAGGGAACTATTGTGGTACATTGGAGGGAACTATTGTGGTACATTGGAGGGAACTATTGTGGTACATTGGCGGGAACTATTGTTATACATTGGAGGGAACTAATGTTATACATTGGAGTGAACTACTGTGGTACATTGGAGGGAACTATGGTTATACATTGGGGGAACTATTGTGGTACATTGGCGGGAACTATTGTTATACATTGGAGGGAACTAATGTTATACATTGGAGTGAACTACTGTGGTACATTGGAGGGAACTATGGTTATACATTGGGGGAACTATTGTTATACAGTGGAGGGAATTATTGTTAGCCTTTGGAGGAAACTATTGTTATACATTGGAGGGGACTATTTTTATACATTGTTGTGCTATTGGATTCTTAAAGATGCATTCAGGTTCCAGACGTCCAATTACGTCCAATTTAGCGTCGCTTTCTGTTTTGTTATGTTGAGAAAATATTGAACACCATATATGACATGTAAACTAGACTGATAAATACCAAATAATATCATTGTGTTATTGAAAAATAAAAAAATAATATTTGGTGTATCTCTAAAACAACGAAACAAAATGAAACAAATACATAGGAAATTCAATATAAAACAAAATAGAGTCTCTTAGTAATACTTGTTCCAAAACATGGTGTTGTATACACTATAGAACCTAAATTAAAAAGTAAAATAGGTTTCGTAAAACATTAGCCTGAAACCCTGAATTCATCTTTAAAGGATTGATTCATTATGTATTATATAACATAGAGGGTATACAACGAGTTCCCAGTTTGTAGCGAAATTTACAAAACGAGTAAAGTAAATTAGGTTTGGAACGAGCCTTTGGCGAGGCTCATACCTATTTACTGGACGAGTTTTGTAAATTCCGCTATAAACTTGGGACGAGTGGTAGATTCTATTTAGTACATGATCCAAAACCTCGATAACACATACTTAAATCAAAAAATTTACTGAGACGTGAAACTAATACCGGCTTCTATAAGGTCTCCGATTACGTTTCACGTAACTATGCGCTGTTTGCCGGCGTAAATATAAGTCAAAAGTCAAAGGTCACCTGACACTTTTTCCTGTTATGCAACGGCCGTTGCATATCACAATTTATAGAATGGGTTTATTGCATGGAATAAGGATAGGTTCGTATAATAAAATATAATATAGATGATCTACAACTCGTCCCCAGTTTATAGCGAAATTTACAAAATATGTCCAGTAAATGGGGTCTTCCCGTTCACCGGTATGTATTGTTTCGGGTCAAGGTGTCATAATCGGGTACATCGTAGAGATGCCGACTATAGTTTATAACTTAGTTTGGTGGAGAATTCCCAGTCACCCGACAAAATTGTAGTCGACACGATAATTTCAATTTCACACATTATAATTAATAGATAAGAGCAACATGACGTAATTTACTGGATGACTTTTGTAAATTTCGCTATAAACTAGGGACGAGTTTTAGCTTCTATTTATTACTTGATCCAAATCCTCCATAAAACATACTTAGATCAATAAATGGGACATGAAACTAACAGCGGCTTATATAAGACCCGCGATGACATTTTTGGGCCGCGTATAGAAATAGTCCCAGATAAATAAGATTCTTTGACGTCTTTAATTACTTAAATTTAATTAAATAATTTTTCATTATTACATAATGGATTTAACCCTTTACCCAACAAAACGGCCAAAACCGGCCAAATAAAGCTTCAACAGCCTAAAATATCTTTGGTCTGTCTCAATAGAACCATACAAATATGGATATCATTGGAACCGGCTTATTGACCACATTGTGATAGTTACAGTTATGCCCTGTGCCAATGCATTCTCTTATATATGCGAGTCGACCATAGGTCGCCTCGCATATATAAGAGAATGCATTGGCCTAAAAAATTCTTTTTTAAACACTTTTTACCATTTTTTCTTACATTCTTTAACAATTTTATAATTTTTAATGTGTTAAGCCAATGCATTCTCTTATATATGCGAGGCGACCTATGGTCGACTCGCATATATAAGAGAATGCATTGGCACAGGGCCCTTCTGTTGGGTAAAGGTTTAATGCATGGAATAAGGGTTGGATCATGTAATAAATAACTATTACAGCATGTCAAATCAGGTTATGCTTCATTCAAATGGTTAAGACAAAATAAGAAACTTTTGATTTTGTTTGAGTATATTAATTTTATTGTGATGACTCACTTTATAAAAGAAAATGAGCATGGATCATAAATATGATAATTGTTGAACATAAGAAGAATGAAACAATTAAATAGAGTTATACAGCAGTGTTTCCGAAAAGTGACATCATTGCAAAAGGACTCGGATTGCATTGAGTTGTTCATCATCCGCACTGCCCCCAGCTCCGCCCATCATAGAAAGGGTTGGACATTAGGCTTGCCATACCTGGTATCATACTAGTTCTGGTGTTGCTTGTCGTTGCCGGAAATGGAGAGAATGCGTCCTTTGGATCATTGGTGTTGTTGGTTGCCCCTGGAAATGGGACTGGAACTGAGAGAGTTGCCTCTGTTTAGCCTTATCTTGTTCTCGTTGTATCATGTTTGGGAGCTCAGTGACGGTTGCCATCTTTAGGAATTGTGAGTCAGCAGCTTTGGCTGAAAATTAGTATATATAGCTCCGAAGTGGACGAAAATCGTGACCGATTGTCCGACTTGATCTGAGTCGAGGGACATTCCGATCGCAACATGGTCATTTCACCAATTTTGTCATCCATAGCTAGAAGCAACGAACACATCTCACTGGACACGTGTCTAATTCAGACCACACTGACGTGGTAACGTGGGTAGGTTTGTAACTCCCAAACATTGGTTAACAGTTTCAAAAGTTGGGAATTTCATGTCTGACACAATATTAGTTAGAAATGTCACAGTTCTGATTAACATTAGATACAAATATCTCCGTGTTGCAGAGTATAAGGAAAATAGCTGGGATTTCCATTACCCGAACAAGCCTTACGACAGTATCAGTCAGTCACAAAATTTATCAGTATAAAGCGATACAGCCAATGTCCATGCTTTGGTTTCACAAGAACGGATTGAATCATAATATTTATTAATATCTCGACCGATGTAGCCATGCACTGTGCTGGTAGATAATTTTGAACATAAACTTCATTCAGGATAATGATGTTGATCATGATATATTCCCCCAAGGAAAAACACCAGTGAGTAATATTAATGGGGAATGGGCACAAGCTATTACAAGTTAGGGTTCAATATATTAATTTGTAAAAATTGTATAAATGGTTCCTCGGTACACGGATTGACCATTGTGATATTTCCAGCTTCAGTCCAACGCTGGTATCCATCATATTAATCACCAATGGATTTATAATAGATTTCTTTATCTTCGCCCCCTGGTACAATATGGCCACCTGTTATGACCTTTACTACACTACCCCCTCTCTCTATTGTTAATAAGCCCATGTATGCTATGTGCGTAACATACACACACTACATGTTTACATAAACGATATCTGTCATATCAAATACCAGCCAGGGGTGTGTTTTTAGCTAATAACGGGTCTTGTGATAACTTAGTTATACGAATCCCAGCTGCGTGTGGCGATTTTATGACGTAATGATATTATATATGTCCACATAAACAATACCTGCCGTATCAAATACTATCTAAGGGGTGATTTTTGCCATAAATATAGTCAAAACATCGAATATTAGTGAACGTTATTAACTGTCTGGTGACCTAGATCTACGAATTCCAGCTGCGTTCGGCGATTTTATGACGTGATGATATTATAGTCTACATATACAATATGAAATGTCAAATGACATCTATATCGGCAAAACATCGAAAATTAGCATAGACAACGTTAATAACGGATCTCGTGATGACATAGTTCTACGAATCCCAGCTGCGTGTGGCGATGTTATGACGTAATTCTATTTAAGAAATAAATACACGGTGTAGAGGTGTGTATGGTCAAGTTGTACCACAAAAAGCTGATTGTAGGACGACGCGTAGCTTTTTACGAGAAAGATAATGGTCGGGGTTAGAATTTTCTAAAGTGACGCCGTTGTTGTCGGGGGCAGAAAAGGGGGAGGTCCAGAACAAAATTTGTCGCCGATTGCCACCAAACTTATATATAATCATCCCCATAATATGAGGAATCTAATGGCGTGGTTTAAATATGGCAAAAGTCGCGCCGTTCGCATCAGGGGTGCCCAGAAGGGGGCGGGCAGATTTTTTTTCTGTCGCCGATTGCCACGAAACTTACATATAATCATCCCCATGATATGAAGAATCCAAAGGTGTGGTTTAAGTATGTCAAAAGTGGCGTCGTTTGAGTCAGGGATGAACGGAAGGGGAGAGGGGCACCAAAATTGATAAAACTTCTTCATGATACAAGGAATCTAATTGTGCGATTTAACAACGCCAAAGTGTTGTTTTTGGATGAGAGATTGGGAGGGGGTGGGCACTAAATTTGACAATAAGTCGCCGATTGCCACCACACTTATACAAAATAATCCCCATGGTATGAGGAGTCTAATGGTGTGGCTTTTATCTGTCAAATGTGGCCTCATTCGAGTCAGGGTTGCATTGAAAGGGACAGGGGCACCAAAATTGATGCACAATTTTTTTAGCGCCAATTTCCACCAAATTGATACACGTTCTTATCCATGATACGAAGAATCTAATCGCGATTTAAAGACGCCATAGTGGTGCTGTTTGGATGAGAGATGGAGAGGGGAGGGATTGGCACCAAATTTGATAAAATAATTGTTTGGTCGCCGATTATCACCAAAGTTATAAACAATCATCTCCATGATATCAGGAGTGTAATCGTGTGGTTTAAGGATGTCACAAGTGGGCCATGTCGTATTTGTGAACATATATGTGCGGAAGTTTCGGTGAATTTTGTGATCGTCCCATGTGATTATAGATGGCTACTATAAATATAGGAGTCATTGTTTGTCACATTGGGGATTTTCTGGAATTTAGTTTTCGTGGGAAATCGAAATAATCGTTTTTTTTTTCGAGCGAGTTTTCTCGGATTGGTGATTTGGCGGCACGGGTGTGTGGCCCGCCACAAATACCCCTATAAACACCCCACCCTCATCCGGGGATGCCACCACCATGGGGTGGGAATGGGATATGGACCATTTTCGAGAACGGTAAGGATTTCGGCCAATTTGAAGCCATGGTTGGGTGTCCCAACACAGATACCCCATATAAACCCCCACCATCACCCCTCACCCCTGTGGGTGTCACCCCGATGGGTGAAAACGGGGTATGTACAATTTTCGAGAACGGTGAGGATTTCGGCCAATTTGACGGCATCGCGGTGGTCCCCCACAAATACCCCATAGAAACACTCCACCCACCACACCCTCACACCACGAGGGTGCCACCCCGATGGGCGAAAATAGGGTATGGATCATTTTCGAGAATGGTAAGAATTTCGAACAAGATGACGGCATGAGTTGGTGGCCCGCCCCAAATATATTTCAATAAACAGTAAATCATTTAATTTTATGCTCGGAGTTACTTTATTACACGCTTGTTCCTAGAAGTACAGTGTTATTACTGTTACATACACACCTCGTTGACGTAAAATGACGTACATGACGTTCGCCTCAACCATGAAATTGGAGCTATTTAAATAAAAGAATCATCACACATGACAAACGCGCCATGTATGAGCCTAAATAAACCTTCTAATCCTGTATTTTTAATGCACAGATTCTAGGACGCGAAGTGTGTAATAAACACAGAACGACACGATGTGTAAATGGGTGTGTCGATACGGCACTCGTGCTGTCGCGGAAGGATAGAACTCGAGGCGCAAGCACCTCTCGTTCTATCCTTCCGCGACAGCACTCGTGCCGTATCGACAAACCCGTTTACACATCGTGTCGTTCTGTGTATTTACTACATTTACTCTTTTCTCAAATTTGACCCCCACATATATATATATTTGTGATTAGGTTATGAGCCTAGATGTCTCATTAGGCTATGGCTACGAGCCTGGATGTATTACTAGACTATGGTTATGAACCTGGATGTATCATTAGGATGTGGTTATGGGCTTGGTGTCTCATTATGCTATGGATATGAGCCTGGTTGTCGGATTATGTTATTTGTTATGAGTCCGGTTGTCGGTTTAGGTTGTGGTTATAAGTTTGTTTTTCAGAATAGGTCATGGTTATGAGTCTGGTTGTCAAATTAGGCTATGGATATGGTCCTGGATGTCTGATTAGGTTATGGTTATGAACTATGTTGACAGACGATGTTCGGTAAAACAATTTTCTCAAACTTTTCGCAATAGAGTTATCTTTTCTGACAATTTGTATCGGTCGACGTCCATTTAAACTTCACAATGTCCCAATATAATTACACATAACAATATTTCAAAAAATATTACATGACAAATTATATTTAATGATTGAAATAAACAAGCAATTCCAGCACTCATACATAGGGTCCAAATATGGACTTTCAGCACTGAACCAATTAAAGGCCGCATGCATGTCCACCCAGTGGTCTGCCTAATTAAAACACCGAACGTGCCATGATTGAATCGGTGCTTGCCAGATAAGATTTACCGCACACCAATTGACCCATGGATGGTTTTATCGTGGGACTAATTAATTGCAGCAACATGATTGTATCAGAAATATCATGATCTTTCCAAGATAGCAAACTTCGAACCAATCAATATTTCCGAACGACTCTTTTCAATCTTGAGATAAATTTTCTATAAAACTGGGGTGAGTATTGAATTGGTTGAGTATGCATTGGATTGGTTATACCCGGGGAACGTATACGTCTTTGGAGACTCTATAAACGGACGTTCTGAGTGTTCCTGCATGGTGCTTACTGCTCATGTAATTAATATTTAATCGTTTCCGGCCATTATCGCCGAGTTTCTGTAATTATTTGTTTGGTATCTCGTCCAACTTACCATGTTTCTCGTCCTCGTTACAAATGGCTGTTTCGTTAAACACATTGGAGTGTGTCACCCAACCCCATGAATCCTGAATACCAGTTAACAGAGAGGGGTATCACCTCAGCCCTGAATACTGAATGCCAATTAACAGATTGTGGTGTCACACCCTACCCCATGAATCATGGTGATGTCACCCATACCCCTAAATCCTGAATACCAGTTAACAGAGGGTGTCACCGCCTACCCCTTGATCATGGGTACCAGTTAACAGAAAAGGGTACACGTATCACCCTGCACACATGAATACAGAATACCAGTTAACAGAGAGGGGACGTTATCGCCACCCCTTAAATATTAAATACCAGTAAACAGAGGAGCGTCTCCCCTACCCCATGAATCCTGAATAACAACTAACTGAGAGGGCGTCACCACACCCCCTAGATTCTGAATATCAGTTAACAAATGGTATACTAATTAACAGATATAGGTATTACCAACTTGAATTATGAATACCAGTTAAGAGAGGGGTGTTATCCTCCACCCCTTAGGTCATGAAAACCCAAGCTACCTCAAACAATAGCGACAAACCACTCAGACGAAAACAACGAATCATTCACAAACAACACAGACAAAGTAAAAAAATATACATAAAACCCAAACAGGTGACCAATTCAGCGAAAAATTCAGAAAAGATGTAATTGAATATGTAAGACAAAACAAACACACATCCGTACACTTAAAATCACCCATATCTGAGGCAGACGATGCACACACATTAGCAACTTCCATTACATGTGCCACAAGGAATCAAAAACTGCCTTTAGCGAGCAAAACCAAACAAAGCCCCGGGTGATGACGAATAAACATTTGGAATAATCAAACAGGGGCCAAAATCAACTAGAACTTATATACAATAAATGTTTACAACACGGCTACCTACCCAAATCGTGGAAATCGGCTACATGGGTTATGATTCCAAAACCAGACAAAGACCATAAAATAGTTACCAATTTTAGACCCATTAGTTTGCTTCAATGTTTGGGAAAACATAACATGTTTATAGAACAGAAGAAGATATGCGCACATCAACAGGCCGGGCTGGGAGGGGGCTGCCATATTCTTGGATGTAGAAAAGGCTTTCGATTCAGTACTAGTATGGCACCACGGCCTTCGATACAAACTAAAAACAACAACCGACATCCCCACTAAAATTCTAAGACTTATCTCTTCATTTCTCATGAAAAGATCTATCAAAGTAAGGGTCGGGCAAGAAATTTCAGACAGCGTCAACATTAAAGCCGGCACGGGTGGGTCCGTTTTAAGTCCGTTACTTTTCTTAATATAAGTCAACGACATACCTAACAATCCACTACACAACATACAAATCTCACAATTCGCCGATGATCTGGGCCTTTGAACCACAGGAGGGAACCCCAATACGCTGGAATCCAGATCACAAAAGCAACTCAACGACCTGGAAGGTGGTGTTCTAAATGGCGCGTAAAACTTAACGCCAAAAAAAAAACAACACAATTAATCCTCCTTAGCAAAAAACATACCAAATACAAACTCAAATTGTCCATTTATGGGGAAACTTTCGAAGAAACCCACGAGGCAACACTCATGGGCATAACTATCTTTCCAAACTCACATTAAAAACATCTCAACCAGGGCCTACCAAAGAAATGGGCTATTGAGGATGCTCAGGGGGGACATCATGGGGACTCAATCCAGTAACACTAATTAAGCTACATAAGCAATTTATACGACCAATCATGGAATACGGGGCCATTATAACCGCCGATTTACCAAAATCTACACTCAACAAACTCCAAGTAATCCAAAACAAAACACTGAGAATGACACTCCAAGAACATGCACGAACCCCCATCAGGGCATTACATAACACAGCCGACATACCCCCACTCCACGTTAGACTACAAACTCTAGCGGCAAACACTCTAATTAGACTACAAGATAGCACCCTAATCGACGAACTCGAGCTCAGGAAAAACACCACTGACCAAAAACAATCAACAAACAAACAGATAGACCTACATCTTATGAACTTAATAAACACGACGCGATGTCGATCAGGTTACTAGCACAGTCCAGACATACGGATGGTAAGTCTAATAATCAAAATCTCACTTCAGCTATCCACGGAACAACACCCCAAACAGGTAAATTCCACCAGTCATCCCTACCTAGACGGCATGTAATTAGTAATTATGTTTCAGCGGGCTCTTTGGTGCGTACTGACAATCGGCAGGCGAACACAGTGGATTGGTCACGCCCCCTGCAGTAGTGCAAGTCCTCAGTAAAGTCCAATGCTAGAACCCCAGTTTAAATAAGTCACCACGTACTAACCCACATACATGCACAATCTGCAATATCGATCGCATAACAAGACTAACAATAATATCAAACTCTAGGGTAGCGGGCTCACACCCTAGATGGCTCCGGGGGCGCTGATGACTGTCCCCGGGCAGTATAGATACGCTTGTCGTGACCGTAGTATACGCTATTGAGTAATTATATCCATCAAACCACCAACTAACCTTGTAAAAGAATTACCCATCACAGGACAATCAGCTCACAAACCTGACCACAGAACTACTAACAACTGCATATACAAGTTTGCAAATACATGCTTTCAGCCGCGCCCGTGCCTAGGGGAACTATTCCTTGTTTGAACATTTTAATATTTCACTTGAATAAAGGGTGTTGTAGAATGGCCGCTAGGCTTTATTGCCACACGCATGTTCGCAAGACTTATCACGCTTAGGGACGCGGCGACAGGGTTTGGATGTACGTACATATTGCATGGCACAATGCCGGTCTATTTGGACATTTCATGCGTACGTTATCAAGATTGGTGACAGGGACGCGGCGACAGGGGGTTGAGGTGCACTCATACCCATATTATTTGGAACACTGTCGGGTCTATTTTAATATTTCATGCGCATGCTCTCAAACTGGTCACACACAGGGACGTGGTGACATGGGGTTGGGTGTACATACTTATACTGCATGGGACACATTCGGGTCTATTTTATAAAGGCATGTGTATGTTCCAAGGCAGGTCACATGGACCTGTCAGATGGGGTTGGTGTGGCTCGAGTACTTATATTGCATGGGACACTGTCGGGTCTATTTGAAAAGTTCATGTGTATGTTAACCCATTATAAACAACATACTAAAAATCAAAAAGGATCAAGAAAGGCGAAATTGTGAAACAAATTTGCCAAAATTTGGTAAAATACTCAATTTATGCCTTTTCAGAGATGTTTATAAGAAACTCAATTTCACAAGTCTTTCCATTTGTATATCCATTTAGTGGAGTACACAATTCTGATTACAGAGCAGCAAACATTTTCCAATACGTTGAGTATTTTTCGAGTTATGTGCCACCAAAATTGGGAGTTTGTCTAATTGCGGAGACTCATTTTCTAAGAATTAGCTCAAATCCATATGTCTAGTATTTAATATAAGGATATCTTGATGTTGTATTAATTTCCTAACAAAATTGTGCACATAAATGATTACTTTGTGCATCTATGATTGAGAAGACAAAAATGTTCTTAAACAAAATGAGTGTTCCATTGTATAGCAAAATTTGCCTTGTGACACATAACTGGTATGATGAAATACCATATTTGAAGTCATAGAACACAATACATTGATATCCATATACCCTATCTTTCTAAAAAAAACCTCTTAAGTATACTAGGTTGAATACACTGTGTTGGAATTGCTAAACACATTTGTGCAAAAAAAAAAAACCCACTTAGTATTGAATATTTCCAAAAAATTCCATGGACTGTTTTTTGGTGTTTTTGTCAAAACAAGCCTAAAAATAAAAACAACATGTAGTTGTAACAATTATATTGAAGGAACATGTCAATATCTGAGCAAAGCTCGCTCGCGAATTATTCAACTGTGGTATGATAACACAAGTCGGCAGTCGCTACGTAGACACGCCCTCACTTGAGATTATTTAAAGCTCCACCCTTTGACTGATTATTTAACAATTCTCAACCGCGATGAAGAAAACATGGATTCGTCATCTCAAGTTTAGCCTCGGTAAAGCTGGTTTAGCTGAACCGCCGAATTAGATGGTTTATTTGCCGGTTTAAACTTATAAAACGTTTATAAATTTCCAAAGAAAATATGCTCGCTGTCGTAAATATTGATTTTCGCAATCAATACAACGAGGCTGTCCGCATTAGGAAAGTACGATTAATTATCTCGACGATACCGAGACACTACTGCTAAACCACTGGACTGGGAAGACCAGGTTTAAACCAGAGATGACGAATGCGTCACTTACACCTGTGGTATCGGGTTTAAACCACGGATTTAGCGGACTCACGGCGGTTTAAATCTAGATGTTTACGTAGACCAGGTTTAAACATGAGATGACGAATCCGGCCTAAGAGTTTTTGGGTAAACAAACATTGCATTTACTATTTGTACACAAAAACCTTTTAGAATGGGCAGAAACGCCCCGAAATCGCATTTTTTTGAAAAAAGTTAATACTGAGCATTCATTGGGTCATAAGTTGATTTTCTACACAATGTTTTTGGAAATTCCTCCACAGTGTGTTTAACCTCGATCACAGGCAAATTTGGCTATCCATGCAATGGAAGACACAATTTGTTTAAGAATATTTTTGTCTTCTCAATCATAGATGCATAAAGAAATCATGTTTGTTTGTGCACAATTTAGAGCAGATCTTAATAAAACGACAATTTCGATTTTCTTTAGTTTTCAAAATACAAGACCATAAACAATGGCATTTAGCTAATTTTGAGAAATTGCGGCTCTGAAATTAGATAAAATGTCAATTTTGGAGGCAAATAACACGAAAAATACTGAACGTATCTGGGAAGTTTTCTGTTCTGTATTCATGATTGTCTGCGCACTTTACAAAATGGATATACAAATGGAATGCCTTGTGAAATGTTATTTTTTATAAACATTGTTGAAAAGCCATAAGTTGAGTATTTGACTAAATTTTGACAAATTTATTTCACAAAAATTCACAAATTCATCAATTTCGCCTTTCTTGATTCTTTTTTATGTTGAGTATATTGCTTGTGGCAGTTTAATGTACTTATTCGCAATGGGAAACGTTTGTTGCAATTAGTTTGAGAGGAAAGCACAAATGCACTGGACTTTTGACATAATACTAAATTCCGGTGTTGCCATCGATATAATTGCTCTAAGCTCTTACGTCACTGCGCGTGCCGGTAATACACGTGTGTTTTGCTAAATCGCGAGACCGAATTTAGGGGCTAATTGTGTGATAAATAGATATATTAAATTTATAATGCTTTCCAAATATACGTGACTAAATCTTGTAAAATAGTTCATGGGGATCTGATGCATGCATCTCTTTTCTTGTGACTTTCTCTCGCCGGAAACACGCAGGACCCTCACGATTGCGCACTGGATGATTATGAGATTTCGGTCTGATTTAACAGGAGCGTGGGCCCCCAGTAAAAATGAGGCGATTCTAAGCAGATTATCTACCAGAAAAATGATCTATTATAAGCAGAGAATGTACGGGTTTTCGGGAGAACAGGCTTAATTGACAATGATCGGAGAATTTAGTTGGAAGTTTAATATAAAAGTAATCAACCACAGTGCGAAAGCCTTATAAGTATATAATCCCCAACGCGTGCCCCGTTATACTGATAGCTTCGAAAGTCTCCCGTAGATCGACCATTACTTATACAAATACTGATACTGTTACACAGCGTAATCCAATATATCCTCGCGGAAATACGCACATAATCGACCTATAATATAAAATAGGTACATAATGTGATTATTTGATTCTGATATAAGCAGATAATGGAATCTTATCCGTTATTTCGTTTTATGGCGCGGTCCACAGTGACAACCTGTTCTCCCGAAAACCGCACATTATCTGCTGATATATAACTTGCTTTATGTAGGTAAACTGCTTAGGATCGCCTCATTTTAAGCCGATAATGTGCTGAACATTAAATCATTTAGTCACATTTTCGACTCACAATGTGCGGCTCTGAGAAGATTATGTGCGAACAATGACACAAATAAGCCAACTCACGACTTTTCAGGTGTACGCTCTTTAACATGTGTCAAATAATCACATTTTGTACATATTTCACATTATAGGTCGAGTATGTGCGTAATTACGCGAGGTTATGTTGAGAGTGGACAAACCTGCTAAAGAACGTATACCTGAATATTCCTGAGTTGGCTTATTTGTGTCATTGTCCGTTCATAATTTGCTAAAAATAATTATGTCGATAATGTGATTGAAATGTTCTCATGAGGCAATTTTATGCAGATTATCTACCTAAAACATGTTCTAATATAAGCCGATACTGTGCTGTTTTCGGTAGAACAGGCTGAGTAATCAGCTGGCATCCACAATAGTTCATACGATTAAACATACTGACTCGATGTGGACACGTGTCTATTATATAATCAGATGTGAGTGGCAAATGCTTATCACCATCGGGTATTACGTGGTCTGGTAAGTCACCCGTGCGTGCATGAAACTCCGCACATATGTGACCCGCCATATCAAATCCAGTCGTAAGTCGGGATTTTTTTACCCTGTGCCAATGCATTCTCTTATATATGCGAGTCGACTATAGGTCACCTCGCATATATAAGAGAATGCACTGGCCTAACAATTTTTTATCATTTTTTTATATAAATGTTCCTTACAATTTTTAGGACATAAAATAAAAAACATCAATTACCCTGCAGGGAGCCCCACACATATACAGAAGCATATAGAAGAGTGTCGTCTGCTCATGTTTGTCTGGGGCTCTGTATGCGTGAAATTATAAAGTTGTTAAAGAATACAAGAAACAAATATTAAAATTGTACAAAATTGTTAGGCCAATGCATTCTCTTATATATGCGAGGAGACCTATGGTCGACTCGCATATATAAGAGAATGCATTGGCACAGGGTAAACAAATCCCGACTTACGACTGGATTTGATATGGCGGGTCACATATAATTAAAAGTTATCCGTTCTTTTGTCACGCTAATGCCTTCTCAACACTCTCAAATTTATCTCCATTCTTCGTCTTCCAAATGCTAAAATTTCTAGGAGGGATATATAATGATAGAAATATTATTTATGCGGATTGGATAAGCATTTGACCACCGAACTCAACAATTATATATAAGTAGAGCTACCTCGTTTACAGTATAGCATTTTCGCATGACCGTTTTGCATTTTGAGAGAAATTAAAAGACCATACCACCTTTGTTCTTGTCTTTGGTCCGACAAAGGTTTAGATATTCAAAATTTATACCAGGTGAATATTGATGCCGCTTTTCTGTTAGAGTGGTACACTGATATCTGTCTATTCGTGTCTAAATTCGGGTTCTCTAATATTTTGACAGACCCTTGTACATCCCAGTTCGTATATCGGATTGTATAATTGTATCGATTTGTTCGGTTATAGTCAAATCTGAAATAATTGCAATATACTAGCCATGACGCTGTTTAGCCATCTGATTCTCTCTAAAAATGTTTTATCCACATAGAGTGTCGGATTTCGAAAAACAACATTTGAACTAAATAATTATTCAGCACATATAATACATAATAATGATGTCATTCTATATATAGCAACGTGGATTCATCGATATATGGCAGCAGCAGAGTCTCCAGAAGAGTAAGGTGATACTCCACAGTTTCAACAGACAGGTGCCCAGCAATAGGGGGCCATAGATTCATTGAAATTTATCTGGATTATGATCCCAAACCATTTAGACAATATATATATGCCTGAAATTAGTACAGAATAGGCATTCAGAATTTGATACATAATGCCCATAATATATGGGCTATAAAGGGTTATGGCCCTTGATCTTTTGATCGAAAATATGATTTTTATTAAAAAAATGACCAAAATATTGCATTTTCATACCCAAGGGGCACGAATACCAGAATTGTTCGAGCATGGTCACCTATGTTTGTTTAAAGGCCTCTGGTTTCCAACATCAACAAGAAAAAATTTCAAACTTTCGCGGCTTATAATTCCAGAAAATCAATTTTTAATGCAGATGACAAATTTTGGGTGCTAAAAATTGACACAGTATCTAGAGCCACTGTTTCGCAGAAAACGCTACTGTTGTCTATGGGTGTGGTCAAGGTAACTTGAACTTAATGTTTTCATCAGTCTAGAACACCTTCTAAAATTACACAAATTCATATCCCACCTTGTCTCAATATAAATACCACATGAATGGTGCCAGAAACCACTAGCACTTTATATCTATAAAATCACCCCATCTGATCATTCGAAACTGTGAAGTGTTACCTAAGTTATACTACTAGAATGTTTTTTTTTAAATCACAGAGAAATGAACGTATATTGTACAAGTGGGCATTAAGTCTGTTTGTGTATTTGTCTATATATGCATAAATTGCCAATGTGATGTTCTGTTTTGTTCAAATAAATATTGTTTGCATTAAGATGGCATTATATTGTATCGACATTGGTACATATACGGAACAGTTTAATGGATCCTTGTAGATGGGTGATTGGCCGTCATTTAATGATACATGGTGCCAACAGACAATTATCGCAAATGTGTTCATTAATTAATTCATGGGGGTACATACAAGTAAAATGACCCCGCTCAAATGTTCGATAAGTGGGTGGTAAACAAGTTTTGAGCTGATATTTAATTGGAGTGAAAACCGAAAACCATCTTACTGGAGATTACACTGTGACACACCAATAAAACAACATGTAACTAATTCATCAACTTTGAGGCAAGCCCTCATTACTGCTATCAAGCTGCCAAGTTCAGCAGACATCACATTCTGGGAGTCTTTGAATCTCTTGCTGGGGCCTGGTGATTCGTCAATGGTAGTGGATGTGACCACCGATCTCTTTGTCGTAACAATGGTTCTAAGGACTGTCGGCGGTCGCCCGTGGCGAATGTTCTTTCCCATGCGTTCCACACCATCATTATTAGGGTGCCAATTGTCATGGTACAGATGTACCGCTATGCACGTGGTTCGGGAAATGACGGTGCGTTATCTATAAATTCGCATCCGGTTTTAACACAGACTAATTTATAGCATTTATTGGTTTAAAAGATTAGCCGATTTGTTCCATGACTGTGGTGTCTGCAGCACTGATGAAATTAGAATGGCCGCCTTAACCCTTTACCCAACAAAACGGCCAAAACCGGCCAAATAAAGCTTCAACAGCCTAAAATATCTTCGGTCTGTCTCAATAGAACCATACAAATATGGATATCATTGGAACCGGCTCCTTGACCACATTGTGATAGTTACAGTTATGCCCTGCATATATAAGAGAATGCATTGGCCTAACAAATCTTTTTTTAACACTTTTTACCATTTTTTCTTACATTCTTTAACAATTTTATAATTTTTAATGTGTTAAGGCAATGCATTCTCTTATATATGCGAGGCGACCGATGGTCGACTCGCATATATAAGAGAATGCATTGGCACAGGGCCGTTCTGTTGGGTAAAGGGTTCAGGTATCGTCGTTTCACCTCATAGATAACAGTATGCACTAGCTGTTTGTCAGTGACTAACCCATTTCCGCATAAGTTAATGCCCACACGAGAAATAAATTTAGTCACATTCCCCTCGACAACATATGGGTGAGAAAGTCGCCATGAGTTAACATACCGAAGTACAGAGTCTCCAACCACAACATGTATTTTTTCGGATTTGGAGAATTCACTGGGGTTTTCTCTTTGCCCAACTTAGAGGATCCAGGATGTAAGATCATGTAACAAGTTTATCATTTGCAGGTGAATTCGGTTGATCTTCACATTGTAGCATATCGAACGTGTTCGAAACTATAACAACATGTGCAACAAAATATGCATAGTTCTCTTCTGACTCTAATTGTACAATTCCTGATGGCTTCTAATCTTGAACGCAATCCACTATAATATATTTGGTAACTAAGTCGAGTGTTACGCAACGAGGTCCGTATTTGGTTTCCGTTTGATATGTGTTCTCTTCAACGACGTCAACTGTTTCTGTATAAGTTTATCGAGGTTAAGAATGTAAGTTCTTTCACTGTTCCCCTGGTAGACATATTTGCATTTTGTACAAAACAATTTCCGATCCTGGCACCACAATGGTTTTATTTCAGAGCCGTCAATAACATCGAATGTGTCATCAAAATCTCTGTAATTTAATTTTTCCATTATGAATATCCAATAAAATATTCGATCTAATTATCCAAATTAGCTAAGAATATAACATCCAAAATATTTAAGAATGTATTTCACAAGTATTGTGTAGATATCCGCCTGCCTGGTTACGCATGGCTAATCACAGGAGGTAATTGAGAATACGTCCGTTAGGATCGACCGTCAGCTTCATACAATAATCCCACACAATAATAAAGCACTTGGTCAACAAGCCTTAGAGGCTGATTTTGTTTTACCCTGTGCCAATGCATTCTCTTATATATGCGAGTCGACCATAGGTCGCCTCGCATATATAAGAGAATGCATTGGCCTAACAATTTTTTATCATTTTTTTTAAATAAATGTTTCTTTAAAGTTTTAGGACATAAAATAAAAAAAACATCCATTACCCTGCAGGGAGCCCCACACATATATAGAAGCATATAGAAGAGTGTCGTCTGCTTATGTTTGTCTGGGGCTCTGTATGGGTGAAATTATAAAATTGTTAAATAATACAAGAAAAATAATATATGGAAGGCTCCTGTGTGAGAAAAGCCAGTGAAGAGATACACCATCCTATCTATACCTAGCCAACATGTTTCATCCTTATGTTATATACACAATGCCATTACCATACACACATTGACTCATTCCACCTCGCGAGAGCAATGAAGGCTACACGAAACGACAGTCACACCTGAATTAAAATGGTATATCGTACGTACGAAAACGCACCAGGGACATTTGAAACACCACCGCTCCCCCAAATATACAAATACACACCTCGTTATAACGACTTAAAACTCGTTATAACGCGTGGAATAAAGTAGTGTTTAAAAACCAGTCTGCTTTACCCCGCTGGTATCTATTCCAAGATAACTGAGGTAACATTTATGTCCAGATGAAAAGACTTAACAACAGCCTCAAATAATTATTGCTCGATTCTCGTTTGAACAGTTGTATTTATGTTTCATGTGTATGTATTGTTTTGTTGTTGTTCTGCTTAGTTCAAATGGAAGGTTGTTTAAAACAATGGATGCCACTATCATACATGTATATCTTCGAACAATGATTTAGTAGATAACTGGTATCGAGTGTTCACGTTTCATATCACAAGACAACCCACGTGTACGTTCATTCCAGTCATACATGGGATGTGTCAACAGTAAGTGTAATAGCTGTATTTGCAACTCGTGGACTATATACCAGTATCGACAGCTTGGTAATCAACCGATACACCTTCAACCATTCCATGCGTAGTCAATTTCAGTACGCCTCTCCGTCGGTGCATGCGTTGTTATCCATATTTAACAGACCGAACACGCGTGTTATATTCTACATATGAACCGAATCTTTGACTGTTCGTGCTGATTTCTGAATACGAAGGCTGTGTACATTGGGTCAATCACGGGAAAGCGGTCAATGGTTCCACCAACGCCGCCTATCCAACAGATATCTGAAAAATAAGATATTAAAGGTTATAGAGACCCAGTGTCACCGGCCGTATTATTGCGTGGTCTTTTTGTCAATTTGACCAATTGTCCAACATATCCTCAACATATCCTCGTGTAAATATCGGTTCATATTCGACTTATAATGACCACATAGGTTCATATGGAATTGTTTTTATTCTGAAATAAGCCCACACGGGACATGTGTCCGTTATTCCATTTTATGATGCGGGCCAGAGTAAAAACATATTTTATTACACGATCGTACCGTTATTCCATTCAATAAACCCATTCAATAATTGTGATATTAAACGTTCGTTTAATAACAGGAAATATTGCCATGTGACCTTTGACTTCTGGTTTGTCGTCTGTTTACATTCCGTACGCTATGTATCAAAATACTATGGCTTTCAATATTTTTCCAAAAAAACTATAATGAACGAAGAGTTTGAAAAGTTATGTAATTAAATATTCGTCATTAAATACGCCAAAGAGTCCTTATTTATCTGGGACTATTTCGTTATGTGGACAAACAATGTATAGTTACGAGAAATGTCATCGCATGCCTTATAGAAACCGATGTTAGTTTTGCATCCCATTTGTTGATTTAAATATCTTTTATCGAGGTTTTGGATCATGTAATAAATAGAATCTACAACTCGTCCCCAGTTTATAACGGGATTTACAAAACTCGGCCAGTAAATTAGGTCTGGACCTCGCCAAAGGCTCGGTCCAGACCTAATTTACTGGACTCGTTTTGTAAATTCCGCTATAAACCGGGGACTCGTTGTAGATCCTCTATATAAAGAGCGTACATCGGGTAAGTCGTGATTTTGTTTATTCTTGACAAAGAACATAATAAGTCATTATGAGTCGACAATGGCACTAAAATGACTCATGTTAGTTCGTTATGGACTCAAATGAGGCAATGCTAAGCCCATTATGAACATACAAAAATCTAATTATAAGTCCATGTCCACGTGATCTTTTTCACGAAAATATGCTGAGTTGTCACGCTGTGGTAATTTAGAGGGATGTTTTTGAACCAACCGCATATCTGGTCCACTCCGCTCAATCGAATGGAAGCACGCCCCGCATGGCGGACCAAGGGTTGTCGAAATATATTGTTGGAGCAACACACCTCCGTAACGCAGCTCGCTCGTAGAATGGGGTTTTCACCGAAGGAGATAAGAAAACACATGTTTAAGAAGCTGGCTATGTGAGGGACTGCTACTTGAAAAGTGGCTGGGTTTTCTTATCGCATTATGTAAAACGTCCACCGTTCGAGTGATCTGATTCACGGGGGTTGTTTGCATTCAATAATACCATGGCGATAACCATAGATTTGTCCGCCATAAAGGACAGGGTTCCTTTCCAGTGAATGTAGTGGACCAGATATGTGGTGGTTCAAACTCATGTCGATATATTCGCACTGGGTGACAACTGGGTCCAGTTTAAGAAAATCCCACGTATTAAGGCCGATGACATTTCACAAACACTTATCACCCATCAACAGCAATGTTGAACGTCAAAGTTGAAAGTGTTATTTATGTAAATGGAATTGTGTTTAATCAAGCAACATTCAATCAAGAACCTAATATTTGTATGATCAACCACACCTCGTGTCAAAACAATGGCTACTATTATTACATCTTGCCATTTTAAACCATCAGAATTGTTTCAGTCCAGATACCTGACACCTCAATAATTGACCCATGTGTTGTACTATAATCGATCAAAAGCTCTTCATAGCTTGTGTTTCTATACTGATTTACATTTGGTTTTTAAATGAACTTGATCGTATCTTATCTATATCACATTGCGTATTGATAACGGCCAGCATAAGTGTGAATTAGTATCTTGACCATGACGAGATTAGCTGATAAACTGATAAACAATGAAACTTATTATTATGACTATATTATGGTATATTTTATCCCACGTGACTATCTAAGCCTAATCCACGCTTGTGATTAGTTGCTAGTGATTCACTTTTACTGATAGTTTTGTCCACAACACGATAGTGGGCTTCCTAAATGTAGCACATCCACTATCGCTTGGGAGATCCATAAATCTATTTTAGCATGCCCACTACTCTGGGGGGGGGGGGTAACTTGAAAGCTATCGCCGCCTCGCTGCAAAAGTTCAACATATTTTTGTCCAACATTTCCTTGCAATCGACAACTAGAGCACAATAAATGATCGTAAGCAAATTATGTATGTTTGTGATATTTTCCCCATGTTTCGTTTGACGATGTAATATATTTCTTTCTTCGCTGATCGCAATATAACTTTGATATTTTGATAATTTTCCTAAGTTCGCACAACTAGTTTTATAAACGAATCTAATATTCTAAACTAATCTTTTTGAGTTTGTTTCTGGGGAAAAAGTATTGTTTCGATTTGACGCCATTGTTTAACAACGACGCATGCGTTCCAGTGCTTTCGAAATAAGTCAAACTGGCAATAATGACTCAGAACGAAGAAGATTTAAGATTTGCACATTTAGAAGCAAGACAATTTATTGAAGAGAATTAACCAGCAAATGGGACGTGGGGCAGCATGAAGAACGTTTAACTAAATATAAAAAATATTGCAAGGCTTGTCGCTGACTATACCAAAATACTAAATAGTGGTCCTCGCTGGCTCGGGGACTATTCCTTCCCTCGGGCCACTATTTTGGCATAGTCACCTCTAAACCATGCAATATTTATATAATATCATTCTTGATTTATGAGGTGTTAGATCATCAGATAGTCTATATCTCAGTGTGGGACTTAATTAGCAGACGACGAAGATTATGTAACTATTTATCTGGCTTGAAAACCAAATGTGTAAATATTTATGTATTTATAACTTTAAAATGTAGCAGGTGAGATAAAACTCCTTTTTCATTATAAGACCCACCAACCGTGTTTTATGAGGCAACATGTTGTCATTGCGCAAGGTAGGACAACATACTGTAATACTGGAGAATGTCCAACCCTCTGTTCAAAAACAACGCCACGTGCTCTCGTTGTTCTATAAATAGCATAATTCCGCTAGAGTGGAGAGTATTATTAAGATAACCATATTTTGATAGGATTTTTTGAAAGACAATTTTAGACATTTAGACACATCTAATGCACTACTACTACACGTATAGCATATGGCAAACATAAAACCCCAAAAGAACAAGCTTAAAATATCAATATACCATAGGACGAGATTGCCAATATACATAATGACTAGGTCTAAGTTCTAAGTTTTTCCCGCTTTTGTAATAAACATACTTGCGGCACAGTTGATTGCTTATAATTTTGACCCAGGCGACGCTTGTTCAATAATGTTGGTTAGTACGGACACATGGGCGTTTTTAACGTGAACAGTGTAACATTGCTGGTTGCATTATTTGCATAACCGGTCCGCCATATGAATAGGATCGGGTTTCAATCTGTCTCCAACCCATTTCAATTCCTAGATTGTGGGTCCCCACGTTTGTCAAAAATTATTTTGAAATCGAGATTGAAACACTTCTCCGATAATATCGGGATTGACTCCCTGTGACGATTCCCATTCATGACCATGCAAAGCCAGAGTTGTATATATGATCCTTTATGCAGAGTAACTAAGGGCTCTTATTAAGTGTGGAAATCATGTCAATACATTTCCATACACGCCATGTCATAACGAACGGGCACGGCGCCAATACACTATCACTCTTTTCAAAGTTTCTATGAAAAATGGGAATCTATCAATATCAACCAAGACGGCCAAGTTCGATGTCTTTTTTGTACAAAATACAATATGAAAGTTCTCATTTTGATCCTCTTTTCTTGTAATTTGGTACTCGCCCCATACTCCACGGGAATATGTCAAGATGAATGAATAGTTTTGCGATTACCCCTATGATATCGGTGCTGATTCGCCAGAAAGCTTTTGTACTTTGAGAACCGACCAGAAGCCCGTATCTGCAGATATCTTATGGTATGTGCAAATATAGCAGATGCGGTAAGGTTGACACCGAGTTAGGTATAATGCTATGTGTCTTCTATGTCAGGGTCCCCAAGCCGAACGGTTCGTGTTTTATTTTTTTTACCAGATTTATTAACGATGAGTGTCTTCGTTTTCTTAGAATGTATCGCTAGCTGCCATTTGTTGCAAATGTCATTTAATGTGTCCAACATATTGGTAACCCTCCTCCGATTCAGATGTTAAAGCCATATCGTCAGCGTAGAACAAGAATGGGACTCTCATGTTGCCTCTACGGGGTGGTCCAACCTCATCAGTTAATATCCTTAACTCAGTGATCTATAAATATTTTAGGGAGCCTTAATTGCGGCCCCTTTCGTAATCGGATTTGTTGTTACTTGTACGCTATTGACTACTAATATAAGTATATAATATAATAGTCGTTAATGGCGTAGTCAGTAACTTGATGTAATACAGTAGCAACCATTAAACTGTGAACTGGTCCGCTCGAGGTTGTAGATTCCCATTTAGATTGCCGGAACAGTATGATGCATCTCATATGAATGTGTTGTAAATAGCTTTTAGTTCGTAATGTATATCTCAGCATTGGACTTTAGATAACATTAATTTGTGAATGTTTAGTTTGCCTTCAACCAAGGTTATAAAACATCTCACATGGTGGGTATTACGCTATGCGAAGATTTAGTCACCCTTGTATATGTAAGAGCTAGCAGAAATAACTAAGACATACTTGGGGGGTGTGTTTAATTTCAATCTGAGATTTGCCAATTGGCTCCGTCTGCTTATTGCTAATTTAATGGACGATAACATATAATTGGAAAAGCCTCATGTGGGGTTTGATCAGCGTCATTTCAATTTTCCCTTGGATAGATGCCACGCATTTCTCTGGGTCCCATGATTGCAGCGCAATCTTTGATAACGTTTCTTCAATAGATAAGTACATGTGATGGGTCGAGCTCTCGCCTGGGCATGTCTCTCATAAGTGGAGCACTTTTGTCAACATACCTCGACGAAATCTTATTTTCAAAGCTGTCGACATTGCTTTATATGTGCCATCGATTTTACTCTATAATACATTCGGGTTTTCCACTCGACACGCGTGTGAAATCCCTGCACCAAGATTGTTCCAGTTTTGTAAATATTAATGGAGACGAACTGTGTTCCTTTTTGTTTCCATTGTGATTGTATTTGAATGAACATAGTGTCTAGAATCTTACTTGTAATAGTACAATCCTCCTCACATACGTTTTCGATAGCTTGAGTCCACGATGAATGAACATTCTCCGCAACGACGAAGGTAACGTCGCATGGGGTTTCTTCCCAATTTGTTTCCTCTCCCTGTCCGTTCGCATGCGAATGATAATGTGTCAAAGAAGGTTACCCAAGTTGAACTTTATCGTTGATTTTTTGGTTCAATGACTTCCACATTTGCTTAATTTGATGTTCACCTTAGCACTCTGAGAGTAGTCGAAGTCTAGTCTTTGTGTGTAGTAGTCTACACCACATTGGATCCAATATAGAGAGTAATACTAATTGAGAAAAAAGTCTTATTAAAAACAGCTGTGACGCCTTCCTTTAAATGACCGTTTGATATCAAGTAGATTCACATAATCAGTCACGTATAATCAAATTTAAATGTTTGCGCTAGTTATGCTAATAAATTCTCCCCGTAATTTAGCTGCACATCATACCAGTAAATTAAATGACTTAAACGTTATGTTCCAAAACAAGTTCCCCATAATGTAGCTGAACATCTCCAGCCAAGGTATGAATTTAGAAGTGAGGAGTGTTCATACAAGTATATTAAATGGCATAATATTGTTGTTAGAGGATGTTGAAGAGGTTGGCATTGTCAACTTCCCTCGCAACCCTAAGAAATTAGATAGGAGCGACCAACGAGCAACAAGGGAATTATGTAACATGTTTGATTTAGTGATAAATGTAGTGATTTTGAATTTAACAATGCATTTTGGCTTCAATGTCAGGGTGCTGCAATGTCAGAAACTCCGTTCCTAGCGTCGCGACCATCTGCGCTGCGAAATCGGAGCGAGCTTTTCCCAATGTGACAGGAAATCTTTTAATTTATTTCCGTTTTCTTGATGTCATGTTTTATATGGACTCAGTTAGTTCTTTCAAGTCCAACTATGTCCATATACAGATTATACCTATTTATTCAAAAATGATTATTTTGACCATATACTTGTTAAGCACCACCGTCACGACACAATCATGATGCAGTTATGTTCTATTCGATATTCATTTCCATCATGATGGTACTTACATATATTCATCACACCTTTAAAAACTGAAATTGTCCGCATAGATGCAAGACTTTAACCAACACATTTTGACATATTGGCGCAGTACCGTGCATGTTCGAATTAAAAAGTACCGCCAACTAATATGCGAGTAAGGTACATGTATATGGCAGTGCGGGTGGGGGACTGATACTACAATCAACTTTCACTTTCATGTAATTGGTTAACTGAAGAAAACCGGTACGAAACTCACGATAAGAAATAGGAGGAGGAGTTGAGCATGTGAAGAAATCGAGTTGAAGGTAGTCCTTGAGAAGAGCAATTCCCTTTGGATCTTCTGTGAAAAGTTGTGCATTCTCATTGATGCATGTTGATTCAGCCGACGTGTGGTTGACATACTCTTCGTGTACTCGAAAACATATACCATTGGCTGCGTCGTATGTATATTTGGAATGTACAGCGCACCCACCTGCAAAATATATCGAGTAATAGCTGTGAACAAAATATTATGAATTGCTTACACTTTTATCCTCCAAATCCACATGCATGCTATAGGATAGTAGCCACACTGGTTTTCACATCAACACCAAGCGGAAACGGTTCATGAAACGGAATAGCATACTATGAATCTTAAGGTGGGATTCCTCTCTGAGTTAGGGGTATATACCTTGTCGACGAGAGTGGGTCGGGATCCGGGTTCGTTTTCGATGACAATTGCGAGCGTAGATTTAAGTTATACAAGCAAAGGTAGGTCTAGCTTTGGAGTAGGGTCCTGCGAATATTCGATATTCGATTCGAGATTCGATTCGAAAGTCAAATTCGATTCGAATTCGAGTCGAAATTGCCAACTCGAAATTTCGAATATACACTGATAGAAAAGTAGGCTGTTTACGGACAACTACACACGTCGATCTTAGCTGGGTTTTTTGCCATATAATTAGAGAAAATGATGTATATATGCACCTTCTAATTCTTATTGTACGTCGCGATTATATATATTAAATATAATAAGCAATTAGCCACTATAGGACGACTAAATACGTCTGAATTCTAGCTTTGAACAAGGTAGCCAAAAGCTCGGAGATCGCCGATGGTCCGACGACGCGCGTAAATTATAAATAGCTATGAGACAGAGCAACCGCTAGCGTTATCCGCCGTCTATCGATCTGTCTCAGATTCTGCGTCATGTAATATAGCTGAGAATTTAAACAACACGGTATTAAAAACTGCATTTTGGCCGTATTTTCTTTTGATGTTGACTTTCGGTTTCGGAGCATTCCTTGACAGTTGACAATATGTCCTTTATTCATGTTTATTTTAAACATGATAAAGCTGCAGGCAGGGACTTACACGTGTGATGGATGCAAAATGGTATATAAATCGCAAGCATCTGGGACAACGATCCATCTATGGAATCATCTGTCCAATAAGCATCCACGCAGCACTACAAAAACAGGCTACCCTGCTACTGTTGTTGCATCTTCAAGTTTATAACAATGGGTGATTCCAAATGTCGATTTGAAATTTTTCATATACATGCAAACTGTATAAATTTTGCGTGATTTTGGTTCCGATAATCAGTTTAGTGGTTATATATTAATCGTCGTGACGGCCGCATGGACGTTTTAATCTGTTTTTTTTTCTCTCGTCAGTTATCATTTGAAGTTAAAGGTGGATTATCTCTTTGTAAACATGTATTATATAGTTACCGGGGTATAAAATATTAGATTTGAATCGAAGACTCCTGTCCGGAAATGCTTCTATCGATTAATATTAATTTTATTTCGAATATTTTCTGGTCTAAAAAGGTGTGTTTGTTCAGCTAACGAACAATAGTGGTTACTGTTAACAGAGACCAGAAATTATATTGTGCAATTTTGTCACAAATAAACGTTAATTATACTCACTATCGCTTATATATGTGGAACAAAACAGTACAAACAACCAATCTGTGACATTTGACATTCATTGCGTAGCCGTAGGAACAGCCCAGTGCTCTATATCGCAATACGGTCTCATCCGAATGGTCGGTTCTAAAAATAGTAACATAAATGGGCCCGATTTAATATTCGAAATAAAATCAATATTAATTGATAGAAGCCTTTCCGGACATAGGTCTACAGTTCATATCTATTATTTTATACCCACGCAACTATTTAAAATTTGTTATTTAAAGAGATAATCCATCTTTAATAGTATTGCAAACGACGGTTCATCGCCACATAAGTTATGATGGAACTTCGTGCATGTAGTTCATAGAACGTTACACAAATCGACTAATCGTTGACAAAACATGCCCAATTGAGAATGTAACACACAGATATGATTCGATTCGATATTCGATTCGATATTCGATTCGATTTCCTGAACTCGATTCGATATTCGATTCGATCAAAATCTCCAATTCGCAGGACCCTACTTTGGAGTATTAGCAACCAAATATAAATATAAATTATGTGCCTGCTAATTGTTCTTGGAAGATATAGCCTTGAACAATTCGTACGCAAAGGCAAAACCATAGTTTACCTCAAAGAATTACTATGTGACCACATATTCCTCAAACCCATGCACTAAACATGTGGGGCAGAAATCCATGATAAAATTATTACTATATAATGTGCCTCTAAAAACAAACTGTATATGTAAATGGATGAACAAAAACCGACATCTTACACAATATTCTCGTCCAAAGGATATTTCCTCAATTACGCCACAATTGTTTTAATCTATTTTCATTTTTGTTTTTATTTGTGGAGCAGTAATGCTCCTACATGAGGTCTGTAAAACGGCTTTACTTCGGATAGTCATCGCGCATCCGCTTTTATGCTGCTCGGCGGTTATCTAAGTTACATGTATGTGCACGAGCCCAGCGTGTCCACACCATATAGTAATGCGTGCCATGCATCGCGTGATCGGAATCGCGTAATGAAATGATCCTCAACTCAGATCAAACTATATTCCGGTGAAAACAGTCATACTCGTAAATAGCAAAAGTTCAAACATTTATGTAATGGATTCGCACACCTAAGCTGATGGTGTATATATTACAGTACGGGCTCCACATATTGTTCAAAACGCCAAACAACATTATCAACGCATACTCTGGATCTTAAGTTGAGAAGACATTATCAATTGTTCACACACATATGGAAGTGAACAACGAACGCATAATTCGTGTATTGGGGTAGTACACCGACACTTGCAGCCAAATTTGTATGTCGCTGTTCAAGTTATAAAACAGTTATATCTATATTTAGTCTTGAAGTACGTATTGTTTTGAGAGTGTAGATCCGTTTTGTATCGCGCTGACACTCAGCTAAACTCCATTTTTCCCATCGATCAATGCAGTTACATTGGATGACCTTATAAAGCACGTATAACACACCAGTTGCCTTCCATATAAGCTGGAGTTATCAGCCAAAAAAAACAATATAATTAACACAAATTAAGTTACAAGGGCACACATGTCTGGTGAAATATATTTGACAAGGCGAATCACAGTTTGGTTTATGATCCATTTCAGCAACATACCAAGTTTGGTGGTAATCAGCCGACCTATATAACTGCAGTTATCAACGGGATATAATGAAATACCCAATTACAAAGTCGAACAAGGGCATCGCTAGGGCATGGCAAAATACGTCCATTAGCCATTTCGAATTTTACTTCCGAAAAATATAATAGTTCTTTGAGCTTACATTTGAAGAATATCTGATATACTCCTAATTTCAATGCCAAAATGCGGTAATATTCTAAGTCGAAAAATGGCCGTAACTCAAGTGAAATTAAATACAGAGAACCCATATTCAAACTTGGCCTGTAATTTTAGCAGAGATATACACATACCAGCGTTGGTTCAGATCAAATAAACAAAATTGGGTTATCGGTCGGAAACAAAAATGTCACGAAAAAGGGTAAAATTTACGAAAAATGTCAAATGTCACGAAAAAGGGTCAATTTCACGAAAAAGGGTCATTTTCATGTAAAAATAATTGGACCCATATTCGAACTTGACTTGTGTCGTTAGCTGGGAAATACACATACCAACCTGGGTTCAGATCAAATAATCCAAACTGGAGTTATCGGTCGGAAACAAAAAGTGTTAACAGACAGAAGGACGGACAGACAGACGGCAGGAATGACGGACGGACGAACAGACAGACTGATTACATAATACGACCTTTTTTCAAAAGACGTATCAAAATGTAGAAAAATGCCAGTAACTATGGTATAGGTTGGTGTATACAACCCAAGGTCGAACCTCACACGCATTTTCAAGTTGTTAACTTGTATACCTAATTTCATTCCAGTCAGTTAACATAAACTAACGTTAATCACCTGCAAACGAAAAATTCAGCCCAAGTTGAAGAAAGTGCCGTAACTCTGGTAAAAGTGAACGGCCAAATCGCACAATTGAACTTTACATATATTTTGTGGTATTGAACCTGCATGCATACTAGATTTAATTTGGTCGTAAAACTGCTGTCGGTGTTACCACTTTTATTTATACGTTTTCGCCGAGGTGCACGTCTTCTCTCATCAAGTTTCTAGAGTCTGAACAACCAACTTTACTTTCTCTGACACCAGTTCACAGACACAGCGGCGGGTCAACAGATACAGTTAATTGCAGCTTATATTATAGCAAGTTTCATATTCAGATATTGCCCTCTTACTAATTATTTGATTGTCCAGCACGACGTATTTGTAACCCAGTAACTGGTTACAATTGCGTCGTATTTTTGTTCTGCAACAAAATATGCCATATATGCCAGGGAGAGGGACGTGTTGAAATTGATTGAAGAGTGCGTAATAAACAATGTCAATGCAGCACTGGTTGGACATGTCAAACATAGACATATTGAAGTGGAGTTGATTCTAGCATAAAGTCCTTGCGCAAACTAAGTCTTATTTGATTTATAGCTTCAATGAGCACACCTGTACTATACTTGGGGTCTTTGTTGCTATGAATTGTTCTTGTCAGTCAATAGTGAGCTGTGGGATATGCTAGCAACATATTTATAAAATGTATGGAATACAATGTTTCGTAGTCATTTCCAAAAAACTGATGGAATTTCATGGATCTAACACTGTCAACTCGCCTGAGCAGTTGTGCTCCCTTAAGCACCATTGCAGACACATGAATATAAGTGGTTTTAGGCGGTGAAGTATTAACTTCACTTTGGGCGCACATTATGGCACGTATTGGCGATTGTGCCAATTGCGGCATGCCATTAAGCCGATATAACAGTAGTAAGCCCAAAGTTAACATCGGTTACCTGTTTTGATGTAATATCTCCAAGGTGAAGGTAAAATTCACAATATGAATAACGGCTTCGAATGTTTCTCTTGACTTACCTATCTTTTTGCAGATTGTTTTTTCTTTGGGAGCCGGAATTGCAATTTCGTCATCAGCGCAGTTGCCTGTGGTCGTCATATTTACCTTTCAATGAAACGATAAATTTTCCATTATGCTAAATGTTCACATATACCAAGACATTCAGGTGGTTGATTGACTAACTGATGGATATAGGTTTGACGTCGTTTGAGCCACATCACGATTTACAACATGGAAGCAAATGTACGTACAGCTGACAGTGGGTGGGAAAATAACACCAAATAGGTAAAGTAGTTTATAATATCTGATTTGGAGTTGACAAGACATTTATAATAGTCTATGAATTTGGCGCGAGTCTTACTCAATGCATTAAGTTGACGGTCATGTTGTTGACACAGAATAATATTATCCATCATGACCTGCGACGTGGGATGGAACACTCGCTCCCCATGGATGGGCAAGATATTTGGGCCAGACACGAGGCTTGTCGAGCGTCGGGGCCAATGTCTTGCCCAATGGTTAGATTTTCCCATAACCACACCCACGTTCATGGTGGATCATTTTTCTCTCAACCCAACAGCCTCGTTCTGATTGTTATCAGTCTTTGGCACATATCAGTTGTTTCGTGGCTATGGACTCGACATGGCTACGTCACGACGCAATGCCGTGTTTGCAATGGAAGAAGGAAGCATATTTCTTTTTCAAGACCGAAGAAAAGTTAGTTTACGGGATCGTCGATTTGTTGCAACGATAATAATTGTTTGACAGTGGAAAAAGTTCACTATATACTGACTACGTTGTTTCAGTTTTCCGTCTGAGTGATGGTATATTTCGCCGAGTGCTTTGTATCAACGCACCAGCAGAAACTGTATTATATCCAGCTGGCGGTCGAGGTCCAGCAATTTTTTGAGCTTGCGGATATGAAAGTTCTTTATCAGCTTTCATTTTCTAACCGTTCCCAAACGACATAAACGACACATGTCTGAGAGTGTACCATATACAGTTCGAACAGCTTGTGCTTGTTAGCAATTCGTGTATTAATTGCTTGGGGCAGAACACCGGTAAACATTTTGGTTGTTAGCAATTCGTTTATTTGTGGATTTGGGCAGAACACCGTGCACACATCTTTGTTCTTGCAATTCTCTTGGCCATGCTGTTGACAACATCACAATTATAGCCAATGGGAGTTTCATGTATCCAACCTTCACCTCGTATTGATTTGAGACCAATTGGCGGCTCAAACATAACTGTTTAACATTACTTACTGCCATCAATTGTTTTTGACTTTCTGTGTACATGTCACATGTATTAATCCGTGTGGAGCTTACTCAGTCACTATAACAGACTCAGACGATTCATATATGTGGAGGGTTCTCAGCACAGTTCTGCTGCTATTAAAGGGTGTGTGCGGGATAATCAACACAGGTGTTTGTGCAATGCAGTAAAATTGGTACAATAAAGACTTCAGAAAAGAGCAGTTAGAATTTCGTGTAATGCTGAATACAGATGCCAATGACCCGTTTAATCGGTGCACATATCAATTTCTCGCTAACCTGCTTACTGTTCGGCAAGCGTGAACAGTACTAGATTCAATCACTCAACAATCACGGCAAAGTTCAATGAAACATGGTACGACAGAAACGTCGTACAGGAATACACATAAAACAAAACTGTAAACTTCAGGAAACAATACAACATATAACAACATTAAATCTGAAACATTGCGAAGAGCCACAACTAGCCGATTGGTTTATCCGTATCAACTCAACCACCGTCTTGGAGATATGTGTAGGTCCACAATAGACCACGAGCTATAAGACGTATTCATAGATCGCTGCCTCACGTATTACGGTGGCTTATTATCACCAGTACTCCTGCACCAGCCCTTACTGGATGCACCCAATGACAAACATAGTGCATCATTTGTTGACTCTTACCCTTCGTAGTTGGACGGTATTCATATATATTTGATATACGGATAGTATACATGTATATATGGGAGTATGTCAAAGACGATACAATCAACTTGTGGTTATCCATTCAAACGATGGGACACATGTTTCTCCACTGCATTGTATTTCGAGTGATATGTAAGTGGCTACTTAAAATATTCAAATAACAGAATAAAAAGAAAATTGTGCGTTTTGACCCGTCCCTAGCACAAATGCAGGCCATTAATGATATGATTCACTAATATACGGACACTGTCTGCGTTTCAAAGACACATGTTTATAAATTATCACATCAGAGAGAAAACGAAAACAATATTCCCCTTTCTTCAGCTAATCCGCGTGGAACAATACAGAGTCTTCTCGGTTAGCTTGTCAGTTTTACACGCTCAATAAAGAACGTTTCTCTCATTACATGTATGTGCCGAAACGTTCAAGCATGTATACTGTACTCTAGTTGTATTACTTCCGTAAGTCATTCTATATAGCATGCAACATTTGTGTGTAAGTATTTATTGTATGTAGCGTACCAGTTGTAAACGGGGAATACGAAAAAAAGTAAGAAATTGCTGGGCTTATTTTGTAGCCAATAGCCAGCTTATGAGTCACTTTCACAATATGTGATATCCATGTCAATGTTATTTATCTAATCGCGGGTGAGTATCGGTTTTCGCATTGATATACTTTCTGTTGTATTACGGGCAGGCTGTGACATTTAAGTCAACTGAAGATATTTTACACAACAATGTGGACGATTTATATTTTTAATTATTCCAAGATGACACATAATAATGACTACCAACTGTAGACTAATTGTACGGGAACGGTATTCAATCACATGCATGTATGCGTATTATACTACATGGCCTCCGTGTCAGCACAATGCCATTAGAAACAGACAACTGGAATCTATCGTTATGATTTAAGAAACATTTCGTCGATAATTGTGCTTAGTCGGTTAAAGTCTGACCCCAGCTATCGTCGCGGTAGTGACACGTCGCGGTGATTTGAAGGTCGAACAGCACTACAACCAATAATATATTGCTTCTTTCTCAATATCTTTCGTCGACGGTAGTTGACCAGCTAGCATTGCTTGCAAACTTGCAAACAAAATGCATGTGTACGTGTTCAATGCCATGTTAAATTACAATGAGCTATATGACTAAGAATGAGACCTTAAATGGTACACGTGACCCGTTTCAGGTTGAATGCACATGTCGTATCGAGTCCAATCACAATACGCTGTTCTGTTGTCGCGGGGATATTGTTTTCAAGTCGGGTATTTTTAGCGTATCCAGATTACTCACTCGTGACAATCAGTGCGTGTGTCTTAATCACAAGTGGAGCAGTAATTATGTTTTTGTTGTATCTGTTGATGCCGATGTGCGATATAAAGAAATAACGAGAACGAAAGATAATTTATCTACATGTATATTTACTCGGGATATATGAGACAGAACTTGTCATAAGCCAAAACAAATTCACCCCCGCCTATTTTTCAACTGGCAACCCAGATTTAGAACTTTCTAACTTGACACCCCATAAGGTTGGAAAGTTCCAACTGGTAGCCATATATCACTCCAATAAATTAACATAAAGTAAGCAAATACATGTATGCTACTTTTGTAAAACAACAAACTTCACTGATAAATACTGAAAATCAAACTATTAAAACAATTGTACCCAAATTTTAGTTTGAAATAGTGTCGGGCGTGGAATTTCCACTTGTTGCATTTTGAGACAACCTCCCTCCTCAAATGTCACCACACCCCTGTGTTATAACATTAAACATTACTGTACGGTGATCCACATTGCCAGTAGACAAAAATTCCGGGCGATGTTTAACTGGGAATTGCCAATTTACACCTCTCCCAACCATAGCAGACCGGAGTTCCATAGTCTTATAAATTTCCACGTGTAGCACTCCCCTGAACCAGACCGAAAAGTGGTAGATCCTATATTTGCACTTCACCCTATAGCTAGTAATTTTCCGACAGGTACTTCAAGCAGGGGCGTAGGTAGAGGATATCCGTTGAGGGGTGATTGTCTATATTGGAATTTCCAACTGACCACCTTGGACAAGAAACACCTTCCCAACTTCATGACATTCATTTGCACCGCCCTTATTGTGTGTTGGAATGTCACAAACATGTGACAGGGATGAACGCATATGGGGGTTTATATTGAAAACTTCTAACAACGCCCATCAAGCAATATCAGGTTATACTAATTAACATAATGAAGCGGGATATCGTACACTAGCCAATAATATAACATATAATCTGTTGATAACTCCTCATAACATATTGTGAGTAGATTTTAACTTACAAGTGACGGCTTTGTTTAATGCTGACTTTAGTATGGCACGTTTCATTTCTGAAAACTAACGAAATGTGTTAAATTGAATATACATGTAACTGTCGGACTGCTCGGTAATATACTCAGGCCGCGGACACGAATTATTACACTCTAGTGTGTCTCACTGGCGGAGTTATAAGTTATTTTTTCAACCTAAACTTCCCTATAAGTTTACCCAAGTAGCAATTTGCTTTTTGGGGGTAGGTTTCAGTGCTGGCCACCAAGTGACGCCTTGTTTAATATTTATAAAGGGAATCAGATTTAAATCAGTGAGTCTGAATGTTATGTTACATATCCATGCACACAGCCCCGTGTTGGCCCGGGGTATAATATGCTAACCACCCCACTGCATGGGGCACAAATCCCCTAATGTGGCACCCCGTTTGTCATGGGTGCATCCGTGAGGTGTGGTATATGAGTCATGGAAATACTAGGCCGGCCATATCGCGTGAGGCATCGACCTGCGGATACGACTTAGCTCGTGATCCTCTTTTGTCCTACATCTGTTCAAGACGGTGGTTGAGTTGACCCGGCTCAATCAATCGGCTAGTCACGCCTATCCACAGTGTTTCAAATTAAATAAGTCGCTCTTCAATTGAAGAGCGACTTATTTAGTTTGTGAGCCTACAGGGTCCCTCAATTCCTGGACAATTTTTACACAGTGTTTCAGATTCAATTTGTTTTATATGTTGTATTGCTCGTCTGATGTTTGAAGTATTGTTTTCTGTTTTTCCACGTATGATATTTGTGTTCTCTCCTGTCTCTTGTGTGTTCGTTCTGATGATTGTTCATTGTTGAATCCTGTATTGTTCACGCCTCTCTCGCTGTGGTGATGTACCAGTCTGGGCTAGTTATCGATTGTTTGCTTTTCGTATGGCAACTCAAAAAAAAACAACAACGTATTGCTCGTAAGAATGATGACAGACTGAGTTCCAATGATGTTGTGGTATTCCCTCAGTACTTGGTTTTGACCCAAATGCGAAAAGACCTATCTTTGTCATTGATAAAAAGCTACAAAGCATTTCTGGACAATTTTGTTTGTTTGATACTTTTATTCCAATAAAATTTGAAGGATTCAAATCAACATTACCATAAATATCTCCTTATATAATAAAGGGATGCTAGACACCATAGTCAGAGACTTACACATTTTCATGTATGTCAATTACGTTGGTACTCCATGATTACCCATTTAATTAATTTCATCTACTTTTAAAGCTTGTTCAACATGGATAGATGCATATAACATTCCATTGGTATATCACATGTGCTTGACTATGATGTCCAGCAACAACAACTTGTAATTACCAATCAGTGTAGGGTAGATATTCCATATTATATAGTCATTTTAAAAGGTTTGATTGAAATATGTTAAGCAAATCAGGATGCTTGAATGTTCACAGAAAGTTCAAACTAATGATCTACTCCAGTTAACAAGTATTGCACAAACACCAATATTGATTACTCATCACAAGACATTGACTAGTAGCAGAGCTGTGTTAGCTATGGATATAGCTGATTCTTCGAAATCAGAGATATTGGCGGATTTGCACCACATGGAGTTACCGAAGTCCGTAGATTTACGAAGATTGTTGATGGACTAAACGTTCCCATGAATAGTTATCCTCTGGTCTTCAATCTGTGCGAACATCTACCGTCGTTGAAGATTGTGTATATGAAGGTAGATATAGGTACATATGTTCCAAATCCATTGCAATGTTTTAAATGCTAGGGCTATGACTATGGCCAGGAACATTGTAAAAGTAAAGAAACCATTTGTGCACACTGTTTCTGGTCACGATCATAAGGTTTTTACAAATCCTAAATCTTTTTCGAACTGTCAAGGTTCGCATGCTGAAATGGATCGTTTATGTCCCTTTTGGGTCTGTGGATTCAAGATACCAAGATGTAAGGTTGAGAAACATTTATCTTATATGGATGCTAATAAAATAGTTGGTGCCAGACCATCAATTTCTCAAGTCACATACTCGGCTGCCGTTTCTAAGAAAACGTATGTTGATGGCAGCACTCAGACAGAGAGTCAAACAAAACTTGTCAGTATGTCACTAGCAACACAAGTTCAAAAAAATTATATTACTCCTGGTCCGGAACATGTCTTCAATGTTTTCCAAGTTCGATACGATACTTCGAGAGAAAATGTTAACTTAGAGGGAAGGGGACCCCATGTACGTGGAGGGAAGGAGACCCCATGTACCATATGTGGAGGGAAGGGGACCCCATGTACCGTATGTGGACCCAATGTACCGTATGTGGAGGGAATGGGACCCCATGTACCGTCTGTGGTTGGAAGGGGTCCACATGTACCGTACGTGGAGGGAAGGGGACCCCATATACCGTATGTGGAGGGAAGGGGACCCCATGTACCGTATATGGAGGGAATGGGACCCCACGTGGAGGGAAGGGGACGACATGTACCGCATGTGGAGGGAAGGGGACCACATGTACCGTATGTGGAGGGAAGGGGACCCCATGTACCGTATGTGGAGGGAAGGGGACCAAATGTACCGTATGTGGAGGGAAGGGGGCCCCATGTACCGTATGTGGAGGGAATGGGACCCCATGTACCGTATGTGGAGGGAGGCTGGCTCTTGGGCGAGGGATCACCCACCTACTGAGTCGACCACCCGATTGTCAACGTAATGATTTGATTAAGATTCACGACATATTCAACAGATATTGTAAATATGTTATCAATCATTCAGGATGCTTATTTGACAGCTACCTCACATATTATGATATGCCAGAGCCTTATTACATTAAATTATTTATGTTTGCTGATTAATTTTAAGCCGGTTTTATATCTTGGCTGTTTTCAAAGCAGTATTGCTGCATTCGTTGATATTCTGTATTATATGTGTTTGCACATTGGTTAGTTTCTTAACGTTGCTGATCCCAAATCAAGCACTCTCACTCTGATTTGGGTGTTTTTATTTGTATATATTTTGTTTAATTTTAGTTTAATTCACAGTTACGTCTGTACATGGTTGCTTCGCCAAACGGCTAAAACGACATAAAATCCAAACTAAACAAACAAACAAACAAACACATACACACATACCTTAACATACACCATTCCTTGAAGTGACGTCAGGTTTGCAGAAGACTCGGCAGCGGCCCTGTTGAAGTAACACCATCGGAATTTAATCCTGTAATTTACAGACTGACAGAGCCGCAATCTCTTGCACATGACGATGCACCGGAGAGGATTTTTGGCCTCAGCAACAAGGAATGGCATCTCTTTCAGGTACACGTCGTGTTCCGCACATTTCAGCAGCTCTGAGTTGGTCGCATCACTTCGACATGAATGGCAGCTTATACAAATTGCACAAAGTGAAACCAATGCCAAAGTTTGGACTGCACGCGTGAAGTGTGGATGCACGTGTATTCCAATTGATATTCTCATTGATTTCCACATGCTCATTTTGTGCAATATCTGTGGAAAAAAGGATTAGTATCGTTGTATAAAGTGTGTAGTTGTTATTGTGCAAATCCATGTCGTAATATAAAATGTGTGTGCTTTGTTGTGTTTTGTTTGTATTTTTGTTCCGTTATTATTGTAAAGACACGAAATGAGATAAGATAAAATTAACGAAAAAGACACCAAGTGGGAAGCTGCAATTATAAATAGAATACAGATACTTAAACATAATGCTGAAACTCAGTTATAACGCGACTAACATTTATGCATATGCATGGACATATATTTATTTTAGTAACGAATTTATCTCTGCCATAACTCCAATGCTATCGAATTATAAGTTGATTAACTTAAACACTCTTTATTGATAACTCTTTTCGTTGCGCCAACAAATACTAGTAACAGAGGTAAGACGATACATGCATAGAACACAATGATGTGACCATTAAGGCGGGTAAGAAAGTCCTGATTGCCTTATATGGGACTGAACCAATATTGGTTATGTTGAATAATCTCACATAACGCTCTTTATTGTCTTTATCCGTATGGTGAAACGCTCTCGAATTAAGTATATTTCTTGACATGCAAAATAAAGTGCAGACTTACATTAGTAAAAACCTGGTTGCCTTGTATTGGACTATACAGATAATATGATCATACGCTGACGTAATTAACGAACCAAAGCAAAACCACTCACACGAGATTAGCTGTGGCTTTTTATTTTGTTTTGTTTTGTTTTTATCAAAATCAGTTTATAGATTCCCTGGTATTCCCTACAAATAATATTCCTGGGTTCGTCGAATGAATTGACCACAATCGTGATTTCGAGTATAAATTAGGCAGATCGAACTTCCGGGTACAGCTTGACTATTCATGGTTATAAACTACTAGTACCAACATCAAAGTGAAAATAGTTATACCTTGTAGAGAGCGGAACGGGAACATCAACATCTATAATGAATTTAACCAATTTATTTCTTTTCTTGACGCTGTGTGAGCACTGTGGCGGAGATACTATACTATGCCGAGAAGCGTGTCCATTTCATAGCTTTCATTTCATTCAAAGGTGTCACCGTGTCCATTTCAACGAAAATCGACGAACAACGTCATCGTGTAACTTTCCCCATCGACCGAGTTCGCCTGAATGTATCTTCTGCTTTGTTTATAATTATGTGTTTTCTTTCGATTCCAAGGCGAAAATTGTATATTTATGGATTATCACATGCATGTATGTACCATATAGTCTTATGATAACTATTAATTCCTTATTAAATATATGTTATTTCGTTTCGCACAGTACTGCGCCGTACCGATGCTCCATACCAAGTGCTGTACATTAAATGCCCAGTAGAACGGTAAATTCGTAATGACATTCTTATTATATTTCACATCAGGAATGTCGATCACTTTTCACTCGCACCGATGTGGGTAGACTGTAGTTACAATAGTGTCGTTATTTATTGTGTCTTATTTTCTCAATAAAAGGTAAACTAACGCAACGAATTCACTTACATTGTAATTCAATATTCATAATTCGCATGTGCAATACCAGTAATCGAAATATTTTCCGATTACGACATTAATGCTTTAAGCCCACCGATCTACTGTGCGACAAAGGCGCTCGCGAAATTCAAAACATCAGCGTCATATTAGATAATAATTGGTGACGTCACAAAATTAGACATAGTCTACATGTATTTACGAACCAAAGCGTCCGGCTTTGGTTCGTTATTAGACATGTGTAGAGTATTGAACAACTCGGAAGGATTTAAAAATTTCCGTGCCTCTTCAAGTGTACCATTCATGTATAGATACAGTTCGTATTTTAGAGTTGCTATATACATGTTAATAATCACGCTAATTATGTATTTGCCTAGTTGTATCCTCTGATGTAAGAACGTAGCGACCTATCTCGATGTAAACATATACAAATTCAGAAGCGAACGTTCCGGGTCACTTTAAGCTTGTTTTGTCCGTTTTGATAATTCAATTAATCCGAACGCACAGACGTAGATGTAACAGACGATGAACAAAGGACAAAGACAGTTCGGCTGATTTGCGTGCTGTTAATCAGCGAACACGACCAACAGGCGCTCATCGCCTGGACGCGGTCGGCACCTACCAAAATAGGTCCTTTCTGGCTACCATATATGCGAGTCTGGTGTCTCTACGGAATTTGGTATGCAGGGGGGGGGGTCAAAAGAGTGTTTATTGACGTTGTTTACGTTTTCTGTTCAAGCGTTATCCCTCTTTGTTTATCTGAAAATGTTGGATTTCCGTCCGCTCATATATCTCAGCCACGGGTTATTGGATTCTGCTGAAATTTGGAATGAATGTTTGTCATCTGGAGCGCGTTCAAGCGAGGGTTCAGTTATTTTGTTTGCATTTTCCATTCAATAGTTATCGCTCTTTCTTCATTTTTGTTCAAAATTTTGAATTATTGTCCGTCCGCATATATATCTTCTGAAATTTGGTTTCCGACCTCTCCATGTTTCATTTGAAACCATGGGGGTATGCCAGCACTCGAGGTGTTGCAACTTCTTGTTTTAATGTATTAACGTCAAATTCAAGACAGGTTTAGGGGTAGAACTCGAGGACACGGACATTTCTACCTGATTCGAGGTATGTAATGCGATACAAAGCCCCCCCCCCCCACAACGACGACAACTCTCTATATCCACATCCCTGCACCTTGTACACTTGCAACATGTGTACCCATTTTTCCCCCATAAATCTTTATACTTACCAAGTATACGATCTTGTCAGAAAAGAAAAATCAGCGAAGAGATAGAAATAGTGTGCGATTACATGGTCGCGTATACACAACCATGTCACACACTATTTCTCTGATTAATTTGAACACAAGTTGCGATCCTTAACAATAATTCCAATCCCGATACCACATAACACTGAACTGAACCGGACCCGCTTCAATCGCGTTTGCGTAGATTGTGGGCAATGTGCATTGGTGTGAGCTTTTAAGTGCTGTCATGGTGCTCCTGAATATCAAAGCACATTTTGCTGGAGAATCGATCCACGGCTTGCCAGGATGAACAAATATGCGCTATAGGTCGTCACGCCCCTTCTTCGTAATTGATTAATGTTTATATGACCAATCGTCGGAGTGTACATGCAGCTATTAGCCAGGTTCAGATTATAGTAACCGATAACTTTCTTCTTGTGTACATTTATCCCAGACAGGAGACACATATTCAAGTAAACTATTTTTTCAAGCGTCTTCCTGTCGAGGACAAACCTATACCCACGAAGCAGTGATAATTTTACTGATGCCCTGTTAATGATATCTGAAATATGTTCTGACATTCCAATCGTCGCCGAAAGTGAGTCCTAAGTGTTTTTGACTTTGAAATTATGTTGTTCGACAAGATCAAATTCGGATGGCTGATAAGAATATCTTCTTGTTAGAATAATAATTGTTTTCGTTTTCAATTCATTGAAGTCTACTAGCCATGATTCGGACCACCTAACTATTTTGTTTATATCATTATTCATCATTTCAGCTGCTAAAATAGAGTTCTTAATCGTAAAATATAGTGATGCGTCATCTGCGAAAAGTCTTATATTGCACTGAATATTTTCAGTTTGGACGTTTGTTCATATTATGGAGTCTTGGGTTAGGTTGCATTCATAAAATCAGATATCTGCCATGTACATGGTCGTACAACGAATCTCAAGGATTGTTTACAAAACTCGATGTAATTCAATGGAACTGTCAACAAAGCAGTTGCCAATCAGAAGTGTAATCCTCGAAACAAGTTCCTATCGTATTCGAAGAATCACATCACTCTGTGCCTCAGAAATAGAGTTTTAAACAGTATAAACACCGCAGCTCAAATATTTAGCTTCCACCCATTTTTACCGGAAGTTATGGAACTATGAAAACACAATTGCTATTTGGGAAAATGTTAAAACTGTCTGACTTCGGATCCTATATGGACGGACAAGTTCCAAATCTGTGAAAACCGGGTTAATAATTGATATTTTCCACTAAATTGTGACAACTGTGTTGTCTTCGAGGTGCCATTTCGAGCTATCGGCTATGACTAGTCTTCATTCGTCTCAGTGTCCATGTTGAAATTGACAGTGCTGTGTCTATCAAAACAGAGACACATTTACTGACACAACAGGATACAGGTGTACCTGCTAGAGTAATTCACAAGAGCTTCGAGTGGTTATTATTAGAGTTATTATTTAGAGTTAGCCATCTTCATCCACAATTTGTCCGTTTGACCACGTGTTTTCTGTGCCATATCTCGAGAAATTAACAAACTTCAAAAATCGATATCTGATCACTCTGAGCTTTTATGGGTGGGTTCCTCGACTCGAATCAAATATGTTTTTTAAAACCACTTTAAAAAACAATAATTAGATCATATCTGTCATATTGTGAGGGGCAATAGGTGCTATTATAGTATTATAGCATTCATTGGTTAATACGCATTGGTTATATACATTGGTTATAGAGGATAACGATTTTCCCCTTTAAATTTCTAGTTTGAAAAATATAATTTGTTTCTAGCATTCAAATACGATGCGGGTGTATGCATTCGTGATCACATTGAGTCCAGAAGTCTCGTCCCCATGTTATGAAGGGAGTTCGTGTAGAATAATATTTTGGTGATTTGTATGCCTCGCTGACAAGATAATTACGATGAGACCGTCTTGTAATTTAATGAGTGACCGCAGAGATCAATATAGATGGGTATTACCCCAGTGGATCTTATGGCGAAAGGTCCTTGGATGATGTGAATAGTGACAGAGGTATGAGATTTAAAACTATACCACACTAAGGCGTGAAGTGTGGTTTACTGCTTTGGAACCTACATTCAAAGTCATTTAACAAAAAAGAGTGGTGTACATTTTCATAGGGTGATATGCGCGTCGTTGAATGTTACACCCGGACCTACATGTATGTATCCGTTTTAGTCCACTATGAATCCCGCTCATGCATTGAATATGTCTGTTGAGAAGATATAAGTGTTCCAGTGTCTTTCGAGGTTGCAAAATTTGAACGAAAAAGATCGAAAACCCGACATAGAACAGATCTTGAGGAGATTGCTGAAAAACCGATCTATTGGTTTTTTTTGCAGTATCCGCGAGAAGAGTTAATGGGATAGCTGAATAGTCTAACAGTTCGATATAGCTTTTTTTGCAGTGTCCGAGAAGAGTTGATGGAGATAGCTCAATAGTCTGAATAGCTTGCTCATATATTTTGAAAATATAGAAAACAAGTATGTTGAAACTACAAGGCGATATATCTAGCCGCCATTTTCGAGCAAATTATGACGTCTGTTAATTCCCGGCTCTGATTAGAGCGGAAACAGTAAGCGAACAAAGAAGTCTATACATTGCCGATAATGGCGGATATCGGGAATCGGGAGTATTATTACATACAGCTCCCCTATTCTATAACATCATGTATAGAGAACTACTTAGCACTAATTAGACTAGATGATCCCACGTCTCAGTAGGTGCCTACAAGCATGAACGGTATTTAAAACATACTGTTCATACACGGACGTAAATAGATTCACGATAGTAATTATCGGACTGCCGACAAAGTACTTGTTACTGAATTTACAATATATTATTGTGTGAGAAGAATAGACTATAATGCGCGTGTGCGGGGTATCTAAGAAAGAGTTGGGTATATAGAACAAGAAAACCACAGTCAGAAATGGTAACGCTACCAAGATAATATTATTAGCCATAAATATAAATTAAAATATAAAATATATTGGTTACATAAATGCACCGCCTCAGAATTCCGTTAAAACAACTAATCCTTCAAATTATTACAAAAAACTACGGCTTATTACTGCAGGTTTCTAATTCACTACACCAGAAAGCCTCTAAATGCGGATCAAAAATCGGAGGCATTGTGTTCACGCCAAGAGTGCATGGCCCAGCCATTGTTCATACCTAAACGTCGAAAGCAATTAACGCGGTCATAATGGTTGCATACTGCAATCATAAGACATCCAGCGAATACACACCCCCCGAAATGTGTTGTCCTGCGAGATATCCCATCGATGTAGCTCAATTTGACTCGGCCAGATTGGCCTTTCCACAATATCCTAAAACAATAAGGCTTCTCAAATCATCGGCATAGTCAATAGAACTTTCACGAACTTGGACATTCCAACTACAGCTTTTACCTCACTCGGGGTCGCAGTACAACTTTAACGCGTCCCAAAATAACCGCATTCGGGGTAACACTACAGCTTTTAAAGCGACCCAATCTATTTATAAAACCTACATCGGCCAACGTCTTTCTAATATTTGACCAACAGTATACACCGATGGCGTTAATGAATTTCGTTTGGTCGTTTTATCGGACTCGCCCTCGTGGACGATTCGATGTACCGAATACCCCTGCCCAAAATTAGGAATTCTGCTCTTAACGAGTCAAGTCTGATCAAAGTTGTATTTGTTAAGGAATACAATCGCTGCCCTTTCTGATATAAGTACCACACATTCGTAGCACAACGCAATACATGCGTTGGTGACATCACATGAATCCCGAATTCTTCAAAAGTACTTCTTCAAATGTTTTCGTTATTTACTCATTATTAAAGGCATATTATATACTTGTTTGGGTACGTGAAACTGATCAGTTAGTATCCAGGCGCTATGCCAATTGGGGGAATATATCATTCTACAAACATCTCCGCAATCTCAAGCAAATCAACCGTACCAGACAAAAGAAAACATCGTCTGAACTACGCTCAATTGTAAATATTTACTATTCGATTCGGGACGCATCTATATCAGCGATAAATTAACGAAAACTAATTCGCCACCAAGAGCACATGAAGAGTCACTGAATTTAATTAATATATAAGAATGACGATGTGTGTTGTCAATTTGGATATAATATTTGTAAAAAATACTAATTTGAACAATATTATTCTCCATTTTTCTTTGATCACCATACCTGGTACCGGAGTGTTTCACATCACTTTAATCCTAAGATCAATCTTAATATATCTTAATTTAATATAGTGATCCTGCATGTGTTTCCCTGTGGTTGGAATTAGATATTAAACGATATATAATCACCTCTCCGATTAAGTATTTATTTAAATGTAATCCTATATATAAGAATGGCCTTGCCATTGTATGCACGAGACCGCTCCCATATTATTTTATGACGGACGTTACGAACGTTACGCCCAGCTGGCGGGATTTATATACTATCAACCTTATCCTACATATCAACAAGGAATGATATAATTATCGGAAAGTGATGTATTAACCCAGTTTATAACAATTGTGATATGTTATAACATTTATTGGTGGTATCAGGTGAACAAATACTATTAATTAACCTCTTGACTGCTATACGTCAGTACTGAGTACAAATTATTTATATATCAGTGTTATAACGGCAATTGGGAGAGGGGGTTATGCATAAGTAGATTGCACTTGTCCTCCAATCCCAATGCAAATTTGTATTGTAATATACTTATTGGTAATAAATATGTTTAAACCAACGTTAATAACGGGTCTCGTGGTGATCTAATTCTACGAATCCCAGCTGCGTGTGACGAATTTAAGACGTAATGATATTATCTCATCGGAAAGCTCTCAGTGAGAGCTTTCCGATGAATGACAACAAGCCATATTTCCAACTAAATCCTGAACAATTACTCATAATTCTGCTGTGGTTAAGTAGTCGATTATTTAGGGCATTACTGTACTTGGGAGCATTGGTGCCAGCATTTCGATCCAAAGCCTTAGTTAATGATGGGGATCTGTTTTGAAACTTCTAATTTTGTGAATGCCTTCCATTTTGAATTTGAAGTCTATTATTTTCAGAATAAGATACATTGCGACATTGGAAATTATCACTTTCTCTTTGGAATCCTTTTTTTTTTTAAACATCATGATTTTGAATCCTTGGAATCCTTTTTTTTTTTTTAAACATCATGATTTTGAATTTTTATTTATGTGGTGGGGGTGATGACTGCATCGTGTAATGATGGGTCGACTCCTGTTCCGCCGCCATGGTCAGCCTGTAAGACTCAAACGAATATTTGTGTGAGGTTTGATAATAAACGATACAGTCAGTCAACAATGATTACACGGCGATGCTCTAGTCACCTCCCTCTAGCCACCTCCCTGATGCCAATGTTAACCCTTTACCCAACAAACCGGCCAAAACCGGCCAAATAAAGCTTCAACAGCCTAAAATATCTTCGGTCTGTCTCAATAGAACCATACAAATATGGATATCATTGGAACCTGCTCATTGACCACATTGTGATGGTTACAGTTATGCCCTGTGCCAATGCATTCTCTTATATATGCGAGTCGACCATAGGTCGCCTCGCATATATAAGAGAATGCATTGGCCTAAAAAAAATCTTTTTTTAATACTTTTTACCATTTTTTCTTACATTCTTTAACAATTTTATAATTTTCAATGTGTTAAGCCAATGCATTCTCTTATATATGCGAGGCGACCTATGGTCGACTCGCATATATAAGAGAATGCATTGGCACAGGGCCATTCTATTGGGTAAAGGGTTAATCCGCATATATGAGTGTGTCACATCCACGGCGAATCTCTAGTCACCTCCCTGAAGCCAATGTAACTCTGCATATATGAGTGTGTCACAGCCCTCCATTGCGACTCTCTAGTCACCTTCCTGAAGTCAATGTAACTTCGCATATATGAGTGTGTCACCCCCCCCCCCCCCCACGACGACCCTCTAGTCACCTCACTGAAGCAAATGTAACTCCGGATATATGAGTGTGTCAATGCCACCCACACGACTACACTCTATTCACCGTCCTGAAGCAATGTAACTCCGCATTTATATATGAGTGTGTCACCCCCCCCCCCCCCCAACGACGACGTTTTAGTCACATTCCTGAAGCCAATGTAACTTCGCATATATGAGTGTCACCCCCCCCCCCCCCCCAACACGACAGCCCGCTATTCACCTTCCTGACGCCAATGTAACTCCGCATAAATTATATGTGTGTGTCACACACCCAAACCGACGAAACTCTGGCCACCCCACTCCACTCCCTGAAGCCAATGTAACTTCATATAAATTTGAAATACATTTTCTTCCAATTTTGCTTCACCCGAGGAAAATCAAATCACAATATCTATTATTATATTTACGAAATGCAATGGTATAATGTGAAAGCGTTCATCGTACTAAGTGCGACAATTGGACATGCGCACGCCGCCGCGGCAAATCTCCACATTTCTCTGTTGATATTCCCACTAATTAGACTAAGTGTTTACGAACTGTTCAGAGAGAAACACTATAGGCTATCGGTATACCTGGTATCGGATTACTGGTCCAGCGATATCGTTGATACTTTATTGTAAGTTATACCAAACTACACAAACAGCACAAGGGGCGTATATATATATATATATATATATATATATCAGAACCACATAACTCTGGAACTGTGTGGATCGTGAATAATTCTTCAAAGAAACCCAACCATTAAAGGTAAGTTTATATTTTAAATGGACTTAAATAAACCCCACATAATATATACGTAATTTGACGGAAGGAATCAGATAGGTGGAATAACACACGATATGTCAATCTACTGGTTGTCTATACATAACTCTTGCAAAACGTCACAGCAATTGTCTGTCGACGTTTTAAATTTTTCATAAACGCTCTTTATTTTTACCATATCAGGAATATACTAACAAGAAACGCCCTCTATTGTTCCTTGCTGAAGAAACAATCGGAACCCGGTTTTTATAAATTTTATTATCCGAGTAAGCCATTCGATTATAAACCATCCGAGTAAGCCATTGGAGTAAGGTATTCGAGTAAGAAATTCAAGTAATCCATTTTGTGCCATATCTAAAGGCTGTATAAAAATGTTAAACGTATTCAACGACATATTGTGATTCCATGGATACCGGGGTGTAACAAATTAGGAGGTGCACAAATTTTGGGTTCAAACCAACAAGGGACTGTAATGACCTCCCCCCTCCGTATTATCCACGAACTGTTTACAGGGACATGACTAGAGAGTCTACGTTGGGGTGTCGAATTTGGCATTTCTAAATACACCCCTTCTCTTGAACCGGACCCAAATTCCCGAGTGTTCCCGAGAATTACCGCCTGGGTTAATTGGGTTGAAATATTCCAACTGGTAGACTTTAAAGTTTCCAATTTTCAAGCTGACAATGTGAGTGGTGCAACCCTAATATTTGAAATTTTCAAACTGGCTGGAGAAACAAAATATGAGAGCAAGGTCAATCTATTTTCGACGTGAAATATTCAATTTATGCTGTCAGCAACGTTGAATTTTTTTAAATATCTGCACATTGCCCAATCGGGAGGGGGTAAGACACCAACCTCTAACAATTTCCTCTATTTTAAAATCGCGATAACACTCGAGACAATTCGGATTGTTATAAAGACACTTGAAGATTTTAAATTTTATCTCATGCTGGACAATGCCATTCATGCCCCATGCTTATCCATAGGTTATCCATTGTCGTTGAGAAAGCAAACACAACTTAAATTAAATTAATACCAGCCACCATATAATATACCATTATGATTTTCCGATTTGATGCCGAATAATGTAAACACACCTCTTAGTGATATTGTGACGAGGAACGCTCTTTATTTTTGCACTTCGATATGCATCATTTTTTTATTTAATTCCTGGCGAACATAAAGAGCGTTCTTAATTTGTGTATTTACTAGTATGGGGAAAACAAATAGCGTTCATGTCAGTATATTACTGTATGCCGAATATAAAGAGCGTTCATGCCAGTATATTACTGTATGACGAAAACAGAGAGCGTTCATGTCAGTGTATCACTTTATGGCGAATATAAAGGACGTTCATGTCAGTATATTACTGTTGTCAGTATATCACTGTTTGACGAATATACGCGTCCATATCAGTATAATATTGTATGGGGAATATAAAGAGCGTTCATGTCAGTATATTAATGTATGGCGAAAACAAAGAGCGTTCATGTCAGCATATCACTGTATGGCGAATATAAAGAGCGGTCATGTCAGTGGCGACTACAAAGAGCGTTCGTGTCAGCATATCACTATATGGCGAATATAAAGAGCGTTCATGTCAGTGGCTAAAATAAAGAGCATTCGTGTCAGCATACCACTGTATGGCGAATATAAAGAGCGTCCATGTCCGCATATCACTGTATGGCGGATATAAAGAGCGTTCATGTCAGTGGCGATTATAAAGAGCGTTCATGTCAGCATATCAAACTTAATTTCCTGGAAGCCTAGTTTTCTCTGGAGCGGGATCTTTATGGTGTTATTGAAACGATATACATGTATTCCACTTTCAATACTATTACCTGTACTTCAGGCAGTGGCCACCAAGGTCTTATTCTTTCTCAGTATTTATGCTGGTTGATATTCAAGTCAATAAGCATGTACCATATCAGTAGTCCTATACACTGCTTAGCCATGATGGCTACATAGTCAGAAATAGTAATGCCCTCAATATCATATAATTAGGCATATATAATATATATTGCAGCTTTAATGTAGTGATTGTGAAAAATATATGTAAATGTATAGGTAACTGCTATGTAGTTGATTATGTGTGATATTTTTTGTTTGTGTGTAAACTGTGCACTTGCTGTTGAGAAATGATGTGAAACATTTTAAAAATCGGATGTTCCAAACTAAAGTTTAATTTCAAATATTTAAATACCATATGCATGTCATGTTCACAAATGGCGCATACGTTCCGATTGGTTGAAATTTTTATCGTAAAACACGCAACCGCCATTGCATTGATACACAATACACCACACACCCATTGCCAAAAAAGTGGCGAACGCCTTTACGAATGACACGTTATTATGTCGACGCGCTGCCAGCTTGCGCAAATACACTAAACTGTCGGTTTCCCGGTTCTCTTATACGACATTTGAATTGTTTCCGGCTGCCATCTATCTGTTCTTCGTTATTTGTTCTAATTTCATTTGAAAAAGTGGTCTGAATAGCGATTGAAATATCATGCAGAATAATAATCAGGTCAAAATATTCGATCTTCGTTACATAGTTCAAGTACGCAAACACCGAGTACGTTTCTAATCACATTCATTACATTCAGCTACGCAAATACCGAGTACGTTTTAATCACATTTATTCCATCACCTCCTACACCAGGGTAAGATATACTTACCAATACACACCATAAGAATGAGCAATGGTGATAGCTAGTTGGACAAAACGTGAATCACTTACAAGCGGATTTAATGTGTATAAGAGTCGGAAAAAGTTATAAAACGTGAATCACTTACAAGCGGATTTAAATGTGTATAAGAGTAGGAATAAGTTATAAAACGTGAATCACTTACACGCGGATTTAATGTGTATAAGAGTCGGAATAAGTTATAAAACGTGAATAACTTACAAGCGGATTTAATGTGTATAAGAGTAGGAATAAGTTATAAAACGTGAATCTCTTACAAGCGGATTTAATGTGTATAAGAGTAGGAATAAGTTATAAAACGCGAATCACTTACTGCGGATTTAATGTGTTACGAGTATGAATAAGTTATACAACGCGAATCACTTACCTGCGGATTTAATGTGTATACGAGTAGGAATAAGTTATTAAACGTGAATCACTTACAAGCGGATTTAATGTGTATAAGAGTAGGAATAAGTTATAAAACGTGAATCACTTATATAATTACAAGTGGATTTAATGTGTACTAGCAGGGTTACCCGGCGTTGCCCAGGTTAAGGTATGCTGTGGGTATTTGTTGGGAATAGAGAATGCTCTTGCTTAAAGTGTTATACGTTTTCTCATAAATTGTATATTCAAATAGCATCACAAAACATGATTATTACAGTCATGGAATATAAGTAGTGGCTCACCTTGTCAATTGGCATTCTGTTTATCGCGATTAATCCGTTCCACCAATAATGAAGTATTTATTTATTTACAACTGCGTATACATTAGACCTTATAATATGATACATGAACATCATAAACACATTAGTTCGATAAAAGATGATAATTGGGTTTTACATATTGAGATGTATCAATCAATCTAGTGGGTTGGACTAAGATATCGAGGACACCTGGCTACCATATCTCCATGATGATACAGATGTTTCAAAGAAATTTCCATGTGCTCCTCTGTTCATGGTGCTATATATTGGCTAAATATTCTTAGTTTAAACGAAATGTTGCTGCGCAGATTTTGAGTTGTTTATGTCAGTCGATGAGTCTGTTCTAAAACCCTTGTCAGATGTCAGTATTGGTAGTATCCTGAAAAGTATTGTGCTACTAACTGCATTTTATTGTATATCAGAAGAAACTATATTTAACTGCACACTGTGACCACTATTTTTGAACAGGCCTTCCATATCTCTTGACAAATTGTAACTTTTTGTGGAAACTGTATTGAATGGAACAGACTAAATTTTGTTATTATATATATGCAATTCTCTGACGGTTCGAGGTCTCTCAGTTTGCACGAATATATGTATCTTTTCAATAGAATGATAAATATACGTTTAATGCTTCTTCTAGTTATCTCTTTTGCTAGCTCATTGTGTGAATGCCTTGATTGCCATTCCCATATAAATATGACTGTTAAGAAGATATAATTGTTCAAGTGACTTATGTGGGTCACCATATGTCGGGATTGTGAAATGTGAACGCCCAACTACTTAAAATGATACGGAGATGGGCCTGGTGACTGTATATAACTTATATGTGGATATCGGCGAATAGCAATATTATCAATGATAGTGCATATCCGCTCGCCATCCGTGACGCAAATGACACCAAATGTGATTTAATTCATGGTATATCATTAGAGAAAAACGTGTATGAATTTGGTGGAATTTGGTTTATTAAATCAATTGTTGATGCAACGCTGACTCGAACAACACCATATTGCGAAGGTGATTATGTATTCGTTTGGTGGAAATCAGCGACAAAACTACTTCACCATATTTTTTAAATTTCCCCTCCCACCAACAGCGTCATTTTAGAAAATTTTAACCCGCACCATTATCTTCCTTGTAAAAAGTTACCCTCTTAGAACGCCTTGGTGCCATCTCGATTGTACCGCGTGAAGTTATATATAGAACGCACACAGACAGACAAAAAGACAGACAGACAGCACGATTTTATTTCTTGTATCATTTGAGAAGAACGTGTCTGAATTTGATGGTAATTGGTACTAAAAACAATTTGTATCAGTTTTGGTGACCCTTCCGTCCCTATTTCGGACTCAAGCTGCACACACTAAGACTCATTAGAGATTAGAGATGCATATATATGAAATTGGTAAAAAATTGGCGAGTATACAAATTCGTATCAAATTTAGGGTCCCCATATCTCTCACCCATAGGGCACCAATTTGGTGTATCTAAACCACACGATAAGAGTCATCGTATCACGGAGAAGAATATGTATCAATCTGGTGGAAATCGGCACTAAACATATAGATATAAAAAAAATTGTGTCCTTCTCATCTCTATACACCACTGACTCGAATGGCCCCACTTGTGACATCCTTAAACCACACGATTACACTCCTGATATCATGGAGATGATTGTTTATAAGTTTGGTGATAATCGGAGACTAAACAATTTGTTTATCAAATTTGGTGCCAATCCCTCCCCTCTCCATCTCTCACCCAAACAGCACCACTATGGCGTCTTTAAATCACGATTAGATTCCTCGTATCATGGATAAGAACGTGTATCAATTTGGTGGAAACAAATTGTGCATCAATTGTGTTGCCCCTGTCCCTTTCAATTCAACCCTGACTCGAATGAGGCCACATTTGACAGATAAAAGCCACACCATTAGACTCCTCATATCATGGGGATGATTTTGTATACGTGTGGTGGCAATCGGCGACTTATTATCAAATTTAGTGCCCCCTCCCAATCTCTCATCCAAAAACAACAATTTGGCGTTGTTAAATCGCACAATTAGATTCCTTGTATCATGAAGAAGAATATATATCAATTTGGTGGAAATCGGCGCTAAAATTAGTTTTATCAATTTTGGTGCCACTCTCCCCTTCCGTTCATCCCTGACTCAAACGACGCCACTTTTGACATATTTAAACCACACCGTTGGATTCTTCATATCATGGGGATGATTATATGTAACTTTCGTGGCAATCGACGACAGAACAAAAAAATATCTGCCCCCCCCCTTCCGGGCACCCCTGACGCGAACGGCGCGACTTTTGCCATATTTAAACCACGCCATTAGATTCCTCATATTATGGGGATGATCATATATAAGTTTGGTGGCAATCGGCGACAATTTTTATTTCTGCCCCTCCCCCTTTTCTGCCCCTGACAACAACGGCGTCACCTTAGAAAATTCTAACCCCGACCATTATCTTTCTCATAAAAAGCTACTCCTAGTAGACCCCTTTGGCATCGTCTAGATGTTCCCCTGTGAATTTCTATAGAACACAGACAGACAGACAGACAGACAGACAGACAGACAGACATTCGCAAATATAGATATAGATAAGAGTAGGAATTAGTTATACAACGCGAATCACTTACAGGCGGATTTAATGTGTATAAGAGTAGGAATAAGTTATAAAACGTGAATCACTTACCTGCGGATTTAATGTGTATGGGCACCGGAATAAATTATAAAACGTGAACCACTTATATTGGGATTTAATGTGTATATGAATCGTAGTAAGTCAATAGAGTCATATAATGTAAAAACAAAACAAAAACTATCGTATTCTTCAACATGAAACAACGAGGAGAGTTCTTATTCAATATACTACTGGTATGACGAAAACAAGTAGTGTTCGTTGGCATTCTATTCCTGGTATGGTAAACATAAAGAGCGTTCGCGATCAGTCAATTCCTGGCATGGTGGAAACAAGGAGAGTTCTTTGTCCGCCTATTCTTGGTATGGTAAACAGAAAGAGCGTTCGTTGTCAGTTTATTCCTGGTATGGGGAAATAAAGGGCGTTCGGTACCTCTCTATTTGTGGTATGGTGAAAATAAAAAGCGTACATGATCAGTCAATTCCTTGTGAAAGACTGGTTCGTGATTAGTTTATTCCGAGTAAAAGACTCGTATTCTAGTATAAGTGCCATTCTTAAACCTTTTTGTGCTGAATCTGAGTCATATATATATATACGTAGCAGTTCAAATCACCCATACTATAAAAGTGACATAAACTAGCTAAGTGATCTGACATTTAAAACATTTACCTTCATTAATTGTTTATATTTGGATCACTTTAAGTTGACTACATATAGGGTGACAATAAGCAGGTGTACATTTAATTATTGCCTAAATTGCTTCGAATATTAAATGAAACAAATACAAACAAACTGATCTACCCCTTAATAAGACAATAAAGAGCGTTCCTTGTAAGTTTAATCCTGATGTATCGAAAAATAAAGAGCGTTCGTGGTAAGTCTATTCCGGGTATGGTGAAAAATAAAGAGCGTTCTTTTTCTGACTATTATTGGTATGGTACAGAGTGTTCTTGTTTGTCTATTACTGGTATGGTGGAACTTAAGATCAAACTGTCTATTCCTGACGAAAATAAAGAGTGTTCTTTGTCAATCTATTCCGGTTAAAATTATCGTATTCCTGTATGGCGAAAACATAAAGAGCGCTTACACTATGACGTTGATGGGCGGTGAGGGGGGTCTGCAAAAAAAAAAAACAGCCACCATACAATTATTATTACACCATTATATTTCTCCGATTTGATGCTGAATAATGAAAACACATATATTTGACGTTCTCTTTGAACGTTCTTATTTGTTTGCACTTATCTTGAAATATGTTGGTTATTGTATTTCTGGTGTTGAAGAAAATAAAGAGCGTTCTTGATATGTGTATTTACTATTATAACCTAAAATAAAAAGCACTTGTGTCAGTCTATTACTGCTATTGTCATTCTATTCTGGATTTGGCGAATTACAATGGAGATAAACGTACCCTGTTTCGTTGTACATTCTGGGATTCGAGCATGAAAACAGTTTGTGAACTCGCCGACAAGCCGGCTCGTTCACAAACTGTTTTCATGCTCGAATCCCAGAATGTACAACGAAACAGGGTATGTTTATCTCCTAAATAATCACTCACATGCAGATTTAATGTGTCCGTGTATCGGAATAAGTTAATCGGTTCATAGAATGTACAAACAAACAAAACACTCTCGTATTCTTCAACATAAAACAACGAGGAGCGTTCTGATTTTGTCTATTCCTGATAAAACTCCCGTATTCTTCAACATCAAACACCGTTGAGCGTTGTGATGCCGCAAACACATATCTTAGTGTTACATTGATTATTTGTGCGATTCAACATAAAAAAACAAAACAAGAGCGTTCATGGTCAGTCTATTCTTGGTATGGTGAAAATAAAGAGTGTTCTTGGTCTGGTGAAAATAAAGAGCTTTCATGGTATGTCTATTCCTGGTATGGTGAAAATGAACAGCATTGTTGGTCTGTCTATTGGTGGTCTGGTGAAAATGAAGAGCATTCTTGGTCTGTCTATTCTGGTCTGGTGAAAATAAAGAGCTTTCATTGTATGTCTATTACTGGTATGACGAAAATAAAGAGCGTTAGTTGTATATGTCTATTCCCAGTATGGCGAAATTTAAAGACACGGTTGGACTTGGCGGTGGGTATCCTGTGAAAATATCTCCACCCGTCAAAAACCGCCACAAACAGAAAGAACATCAAAATGTAGATAGACTTTGTCCGTATACAAATAAGAAATATCGCATAAACAGTATGTTATGGTCATATGTTTGACCATTGTTATGTAAACAAAAGCGTAAAAAGTTACTTTTCTGGTGTTTGTTTATATTATGATGGTAAGAGCGTTCTTTGTTGGTGAATACCTGGTATGGAATTAATAAAGAGCGTTTATGTCATTTGTGTGTGATTAGCCAGTAGCATTGTGCTGTCTTCTGTAACACAATCAGGCTCTTGCTTAGGTAAAATATAGTAGATCTTTATGATAACATGCTGTTTACGCGATGGTCATGGTATATATGAACGGAACTTTATGCGTTTTACTGTTTTTCTGTTTACGGTGTTTGGAACAAATATGAATATTATTTTCGACAATTAAGGCCGCACGTGCCTTTAAGAGCGTCCGCGGTATGCCTTTCCTAAGTTTCCTTGTATGGTGAAAATAAAGATCGTTAGTTGTCAGTCTATTCGTGGTATGGTGAAAAAGAAGAGCATTATTGGTCGGTCTATTACTGGTATGGCGAATATAAAGAGCGATCGTTGTATGCCTATTCCCAGTATGGCGAAAATTAAGAGCGTTCGTGGTATGCCTTTCCTGGTATGGTAAACATAAAGAGCGTTAGTTGTCTGCATATTCCTGATATGGTGAAAAAGAGCGACCGTGGTCAGTTTATTCCTGTTAAAAATCTTGTATTCTTCAACGTGAAACAGTAAAGAGCGTTTATGGTATTTGGGAATACAAAGAGCTTTTGCTTCTCATTTCTTCGTGGACACTTGAAAACAGCTAATACTTTTACGTTACGTTGATTTGTAGCGAAATGGTCAGCAAATAAACAATCAACACACAGGGCTGAAAAATAGCGCCCATTTATAATTTTCCGATTTGATGCTGAATAAGGTACACATATCTCTCCGTGATACTGTGAAGGGTAACATTCTATGTGAGACTGACTATTATAGAAGATTGGCTTTTGGGGTAACTTATTATGTGAGACCAACTAATATAGAAGGTTGGCGTTAGGTATGACTTTTTATTTGAAAACATTTTATGCAAAATAAGTTTTCTATCAAAAAATTCTGATTCAGATCTTGAATATTCGTAACTGAGGTCAGTCCCTCATTAAAATATTGCCATTTTAACGACACACCGCAAAATTCAAACAATATACTTCCCTGGTTACGCCATGGAAGTATAATAATAATAATCCTCATGCGTGTGAGTGGTTCAGCGTCGTTATACGCTAGCGTCATATTATAGTTATGTCAAAACAGGGCATGCTATTAACCAGCTCTGAATAATTTATTCTGTCAAAATCTCATCATAGCTTGTGTTTATTTTGTGTTTATCTCTGACATTAAATTAAATGTATCTGTCTTATTTTATCTTATGTTATATCATTTTATTCTGTTCTATATTTTAAGATGCCGTTTCAATTGTTGTTTGCCATGACAATCACCATTGTCCTGTGTGGCGTATGCATTGAGGGAGGTCGACTTAAGTATAGTACCAGTAATTCGAGTTTACACGGAGCACAACCAGACATAACGTACGATAACGTCAATTCCACGAAACGCACCTCCGACGACCACACAACCAGTAAACCTTCAACAGACGAGCACACAACCAGGAAACGTTCCACGGACGGACTGACGAAATGCCAAAAAGGGACACCCCAGCGTCACTTTGTCATCGAGCAAGGCGAGTTTAGCGCCTGTATGGTCGAATCGGAGTATGGCGACCAGCCAGGTAACTAACTAAATACAAAACTAACCAACTAACCAACTAACTTACGCACTAAGTAACTAATCAACCGACTAACTAACTTAATCGGTAACTCGCTAACTGTATTAAACTAGCATAATTACTCAATAACTAAGTAACTAGCTGACTCCCTAATAAACTAAGAAAGTAACTAACTAACATACTATCTAACTATATTTATAACGAATTAACTTACTAACTAACTAACTAACTAACTAACGCACTAACTAACTCACTAACTAAATTTCTCATCAACTAACTCAAAAATTTACCCACTAACTAATTAAGTAACTAAATAACTTACTCACTATCTAACTAAGTAACTAACAAAGTAACTAACTAACCAACTAACAAAATACCAATTAATTAACAAACCTACTCATTAGCTAACTGACAAACTTGCTAATTAATTAATTAATTAATTAACTAACTCACTAGCTAACTAAATTACTAACCAACAAACTCACTCATTAACTTACCCACTAACCCACTAACCCAGCTAACTAACTAACTAACACACTACCTAACTCACTGACTAACTTACTAACTAATAAACTCACACACCAACTAACTAAACTAACTAACTAACACGAACTCACTAACTCACTAAGTAAGTAACCACCTTACTCACTCACTTACTCACTGACTAACTAAACTAACTACATAATCACTAACTAACTCAATATGTAACTAACTAACTTACTCAATAACTCACTAACTAACTAACTTGCTCACTAATTCACAAAGTAATTAATTAACTAACTCACTAACTAAATAACTAACATACTGACAAATTGATTAACTCACTAACTACCTTACTCACTAACTAACGTACTAAATAACTAACTAACTTACTAAACTAACTAACTTACTCACTAACTTACTAAGTACACAGCTAACTCACTCACTATCTCGCCAACTTAGTAAACTAACTAACTAACTCACTAAATGTCTGGCTTACTCACTAACTAACTTACTCACTAACCCACGGACGGAGTAACTAACTAACTTAGTGACTAACTAACTAACTAACTCACTAACTTACTGATCGACCAACTAACTAAACTAACTAACTTGCTCACTTACTAATTCACTCACTTCCTAACTAAGTTAATTAAATGTCTCACTAAATATTTCACTATGTAACTAATAACGTACTCACTAATTTACTATCTAACTAATTTCCTAACTAACTTACTCACTAACTATCTTACTAGCTATATAACTGAGCTAACTAACTCACTAAGTTACTAATGATAACCAACTAACTAGCTAACTCACTGAAACACTAACTAACTAAGTAGCTAACTCACACACTAACTAAATCACTAACCAACGGACTAACTACCTCACTAGCTAACTAGTCAACTAACTCACTATTTAACTCAGTAATATACAAACTAAGTTACTAATTAACTTGCTAACTAACCCACTAGCTAACTCACTAACTAACTAACTAACTAACTAACTGACTAACTCACTTACTAACTAACTCATCAACTAACTAACTAACTCACTAACTAACTACATGATTCTCTAACTAACTAAATAACTAACTGGTTTACTCATTACTAGCTCGGTAATTAACTAAATGGCTTACTCACTAAGTAACTTACTAACTCACTATCTAACTAACTTACTAACTCGCTAAATATCTCACTAACTATCTCACTAACTATCTCACTAACTTACTCACTAACTTACTAACTAACTAACTAACATACTCAGTAACTATCTCACTCACTAAACTAACTAAACTAGCTCACTAACGAATTAACTAACTCTCTAAGTAACTAACTTAATCACTTAGTAACTAACTCACTCACTCACTAAGTAACCAACTAACTCACTAACTAACTTACTAACTCACTAGCTCACTTTCTCACCAACTAACTAATCTAACTATCTAAACTAACTCACTAAATCACTAAATGACTAAACTCATTCTAGTTTGTTTGAATGACGCCATTTAATAACAAGTGTATGCAACGATGGGGTGTCACCCACATGGTGCCTCTCACCTATGTCCGTGCGCACCTCGGAGTGTCGTCTACTTCATTTTTTGGGGCGCCCTCTATGTTTACACGTTAAGAGCCAGTTTTTGGTGACGATGGAGCATAAATGAGACCGATGAGATAAACGGACATGGTTCATTCGAAAAGACATGCTAAAGGGATAAAAGGCACTTGTAGTTGGTACCGTAAATACTCAAATAAAATAACTCAGGCATAACATAATGTAATTCCTTGTATAATATTATCCAGTAATCAGAAAGCTATGCTTTTAACTCCAAACTCAGTCACTGCAGCATAACATAACAATCTCGTCAGTTATCACTAAGATACGAAACGCGCCATACTAAAGTCAGCATTATAAGGTGGACACTTGTGCATAAATATACACGCTCGATATTATGCGGAGTATATCAACATTTTCTGACAACAGTAAGTTATTTTATTAATTAGCTACAGGTTATCGACGCAATAGGTAGAATGCTGCCCTCGTCATAAGTAACAAAAAGTCGGCCAATAAGTAGAAAACGCGGCCAATAAGTCAAGGTAACGTAAATGACGGCATACGTAATTAGCTCGATCGGCAAAGAATATTGGATGAACTACTATCCGTATCAATATCATTCCCAGTGGAAACAGACAGTACTGTGAAATCGCTTCAAGTTATTCACTAAGTTCACAAGAATAAAAATTGCAGGAATAATTGTTAATTTAATAAAGCGCACAATGGTGTTAATATATTCAGCCTGCACGTGGAATAACAATTGCCAACGTTGCTAATTCATAAAAGACTTATTAATTGGTTGATTCCACATTGACCGAGTTATGAAGCCTCGGGCTGTCGGCCTCAGGCCAATACGACAGACCTCGGCCTCGTAACTAGGCCAATATGGAAATAACCAATTAATAACATATACTAGGATTGGTCATGATATCCCGTCACTCCATAACATTACATAGTCTGATATTTTTCATGACGGCCGCAGCTAGAAGTGTTCAATATAAACGTCCCTAATATTTATAAGAGTCAAACACGGACGATGTTTTTATTCTAGTTAATGGACAGTGGTCTCGATGGACGGATAGCAACTGTCTGGGTCCGTGTGGAGTTGGATACAGGGTCCGATTAAGAACCTGCACGGAACCGACACCAAGTTACGGAGGCGCGCAGTGTGATGGACCCACTATTCAAACGGAGGCTTGTGTTAAGGAAAGCTGCCCAGGTTTGTTGTGTCTTTACTTTATATAGTCTGAAATGCGATGCCAATATTAAACACTCTTAATGGCCTTCTTGTGATATATCATGCGGTTTGTCCAGAGAAACATTATGATAATATCGCTATACAATATATATACACGTTCAATACCTTACTCGTATTTCAATTCGCGCAGTGTAGGTTTCACTGCTATGAATTTGCGCACGTTGAATTCGCGTACCCTGCTGCGAAACCTGACAAAAATAGTTTCGGTTCTTATACTCGGAATATGTCTATAGTATAGAGTTATCGGACATAGTAATCGTTCTTGGAGGTACTTGTTTATATAGTATAAGCTGAGGCACCCGGCGTTGCTCGGGCGAAGAATGTGTAAACTATTAGTGGCTCTTCAAGTCATTTAATATAATTATTAGTCATCTGGGGTAAACAACATCTATTATATTACTTGACTCTTTTAAATGGGTACTGTACACTAAAGCCGGGCATTCATGGGACCATCTCCTTTTATACTCAACAGAATATATGCAACAAATGAATGAATTTGAGCCAACGATTAGTGCAAAATACACTTTATGGATGATGTGCTCTATGGAGATACATTATAATTCATTTTCATTATAATTATCATTTGACGACATGGGTGGGTGCCCTGCCCCAAATACACCATAGAAACACTCCCAGCCATCACATCACACACACGGCACTATTTGGGACTGGCCATCCACCCATGCCGTCAAATTGGCAGAAATCCTTACCGTTCTCGAAAATGGTCCATATCCCATTTCACCCCCGGGATCGTACCCCCGGGGTTGCGGGGTGAGGGGTGTGTGTTCCTATGGAGTATTTGAGGCGAGCCACCCACACATGCCGTCAAATTGACCGACATGTGGTATCAGCCGTTACTCTCGCGGTAATATTTTAAAACTGCGATAACCAAGTAAATTGCCGCAGCGTTCATTGGGGGGGGGGGGGGGGGGCATAACCGCAAGTTCAATCTAGACATTTTGAAACACGTGAGTGTTCGACTTCCAGCACCATTTTCAATAACCAAGTTTTCAATTGATAACTTATAAATTCCATATCTTCACCACCAGGGGTATCTTTGTTTTCAAGTTATAACTATTAAAACACAAAACAATATTTCAAATAATAAATTGTTTACGGTTTATTCAACATACGAAGTTGCGTTTGCATCATCAATGCAGCATCACGCCATGCCATAAATAAACAAATTCTTTGACGTGGTTACAATGCCGACTAAATATGCCGACTATAATGCGTTACATTTAGTTGAGAAGGTGGATGGTTTTATACTCCAAATAATCATTCCGATATTCAAATAGTTTATGGAAATCAGAGAAATTAAATGGAAAGAATTAAAACAACAACACACATATGACAGGCCACTAAACTGCGTAGTCTGCTGAATTTAGAGAAAATCAATTTCAAGCAGTTGTGTGGACATATCTAACTCAGATTGTATGACTACGGTGTCACTCCAGGGTTGTAGATATGGCGGCGTGTATTTCATTCCCATTTTGCAAGAGCGTGTGTACAAGCATTGCAACATCGATGATCTTAGCATGATTTCAATATAAACAATGTAATGTATATGCAACTCTTTATCATATACCTCTGATTGTGTGAGGATACTATGTGTGGTGCACTTGTTTCTATTGAACCAAATACCAGAACAACAAAAAAGTCGAGTTAAGAAAGCGCCCCAATTCGTGAATTTTCGAAAAAATCTCAATTTCAAACAATCAATTCGAAGGGAATATTCATTATCCTTTATAACCAATGTATGAGATAGTATTATAAAAGTGTTTACCCTCACAATATGAGACATATGTTCGAATAATGTAAAGAAAAAGTGGTTTAAACAAAACACACATTTGTTTTACGTAGGTCGATAGAAATTTTGACTAGAAATGTGTTCAATAAACACACTGCATTATCTAGACTATCAACCCAACTAGGGTATGCGCTCAGTCTACTATCTAAAATCATGACTGTCTGCGAAAATAAATTAAAAAAATTTTCATTGCATATTTTAGTTTTTTTGGCAGCCATTTGCAGGACTATTTTGTGTACCCATACCATAATATGGTACACATAGTGTCGACGTCCGGATCTACCACTCGTCGTTCGGCCGTCCGTCTGTCTAACCGCATGTCTGTCCGTCTGTCTGATCGTAGACAATCTACGCATGGTGCGATAACTGAAACATGTTCTATCCGATGGGAACCAAATTCTGTATATGAGTTTCTCAGCCCAAAATACAGATCAAGTTCGAATATGGGTTTGGTCAGATTTTTTAAAACAGAGTTATGGCCCTTTTTCGACTTATAATTCACGTATGCTGCCATAACTCGAACATTTTTTTTATTGGAACCAAATTTGGTATGTGAGTTTATCAGCCCAAAATACAGATCGAGTTCGAATATGGGTTTGATCCGATTTTGTTTAAGGACTCATGACCCTTTTAAGAAAAACCTAAAAAAAAATTATAGATTGAACTCTTTGCTCAATTAAAACAAAATATTTAATGATTAACTTTTGCAATAAAAATATTTTAATTAAAAAAAATCTAAATTTATTTACACTTTCATTTATTTTCATATAGATATCCAGTTCTTATATCTGCTATCTTAATAATGGTCTGAGTGATCCCAACAATACTGTGTGCACTGGGCTTCTGTGGCATAACCTACCCAGGACTAATGTAAAATTCCTAAAATCCACATGTTATAAGAGCAATGACTCACAGGAGGCTAGCAATATTTGTTTATCAGATAAAACCTGTTATAATATCCCATGTATTATGATGCTCATTCATTAACTATGACAGGTTAAGGCTGGAAGACTTTATTAGCCCCACAGAGTAGTTCAAATATAAGCATTGTGCTCATATGTATCTGATTCCATCTTATTAACCACCCTTTGTCAAGTTGTCTTGCTAATTTGCTGTTTGTGGGGCTGCTGAATTTCTATGATGTTGGTAGGGCAAACTGATGCTGTTGAGAAAAATAACCGCTAATTTTAAGTGTACTCATACATTGTATGGTACACATAGTGTCGACATCCGGATTGACTACTCGTCGATCGTAAATGTACGTTTGTCTGTCTGTAGACACTTTACGCATGGTGCGATAACTTAAACGTTATATATCAGATCGGTACCAAATTTTGTATAAGATGTTCTCAGCTAAAAATACAGATCGAGTTCAAATATGGGCTTGATCCGATTTTTTTTCCGGAGTTATGGCCCTTTTTAGAAAAAATGAAAAACATGTTTTTTAAATGTTTTTTAGATTGAACTCCTTGTTTATAAATCATTCTAATTTTTTCATTTCCAGATTTTTGATAAAGCACCTCTCACCCCATATCGTTTTTGGTACTGATCAGTTGATCGATTTGTAAAATATTAACCTGTTTTACCCATTCCATGTCATTTAACCTTTTCAATTATTATATAGCTATATTATTTTTATATCTGACATGACAAATTGCAACAACAAAAATAGAACTGCTTACATTATGGAAGTGGTGACAGGCTCGATAGTTTTGATGTTATATTAACCCCTCTCTTTTGACCCATAAATTCAAATAATTTGCGTTATTATGTACATTTGTCTATACTACTTTAGTACAGCATACTCTATTATTCAACATAAAAACTCTAGATTATGATTCCGATCATAGCAATTAAATATCGATAAGGGATGGTCAAACATCTGCCGATCGTGATCGGCCTCTCGTTTTATCGGGTAAAGGACCTAAACAACATAAAATGACATAAATATTATTCAACCACATTTTTAATAATCTGGCACACATAAATACTCGATACTGATTCTTCTTTTCAGACATTACGTAATTTTATGATGATTGTTCCTCCAAAAATGGTTCTGCGTGTTGTTTTTTTCAAAATATTTCCTGTAAAACTGTCTATCGATCTACTTGAAAAAATTGTTGTTTTTTTAAGCACATTTTTTCATAATTCGAACATATCTCTCATATTGTGAAGATAAACGCGTGTTGTTATAATACTATAGCATACACTGGTTATAAATGATAATGATTTATCCCTTCTAATTGATTGTTTGATATTGAGATGTTTTGAAATCACGAATGGGACGCCTCCTTAAGAATATATAAAGCCTCACATACCTGACACGTTATGGCAGCTATTATTAGTGTCGGATCGTTCCAGCAGTTAATGGTTATTGGTCGTCTTGGACATCTGGGCAATGCAGCGCATCATGCGGAATTGGGAACAAGATACGGACAAGGACTTGTGTTTACACCGAAACAGGACCAGTCGGAAAGCAATGTGAGGGTGATACAGAGGAAACGCTACTCTGCAGAGAAGCGGATTGCTTAGGTATGTCAAGTTCTGTTAATTTGGTTAAAGATGCCCTATCATATTCCACACCACCAAGTTACTATAGCTGATGGGGTCATTGTCACAAGGCATCGATCACATTCGTAGCCAGCTGTTTAAATCGATCACAAATGTAGCCATGGTGATCACATTTTTAGCCAGCTTTTCATATCCGTGCGAGCCTCAACGAACAAGATTAGGTTAATCTCATTTTTCTGAGTTGGTGGATGAAAAACAACTTGACTTTTAATTTGATATTAGTACGGTAAATCTTATAACCTGAGGTTTCCGATAAATGTCGTTAGAATACTCGAATTATATTCCAATTTAAATTGATACACGAAGTAAGTTTTGGAGCATGACGTCAACATATTAGTCACGAACGTGATGATGTCATAGTTCGCGCCATATAAAGCATGGAATTAGAAAAGCTGGCTACGAATGTGATCGCCGGTGAAAAGCTGGCTACATTTGTGATCGATTTAAAAAGCTGGCTACGAATGTGACCGAAGCCTTGTGACAATGACCCCATCGGCGTTACTATACCCTTCAAAGCTCACAGCTATTATATTTCGATTTTTGATTTTAGAAATTTATTTTCTACGTTTGGGGCAGAGACACCACACCCCAAATCCAGCATGTCGCCACATCCATGTTATCTTGAGACTTATTGTCCTTCCGGGGCAGAGCATTATAGATGCGTTTACCAGAAAAGCACCCGGCTATATATTTACTTAACTGCATCTGTGTTTTCCCAGCGAACGAAGTTTGTCGGATGTATATAAGTTGGTTCCGTCCGTCCGTGACTCCGTCTGTCCGAATTTTGGAGCTACATGTATGTATCTCAGGCATCGTTGGTCGGATTTGAATGATCTTTGGTTTGCGGATGAACCACCCAATGGGAGGAGAATATTTACATATAATGAGTTGCGTCAATTCATTTGTTATTCAGTTATGGAACGTAGCGTGACAAGTCTGTTCGCGACAATTCTCTATGTGGTGCACTTCTATTGAACTAATTATCAGAAAATCCAAAAAGGTCTAGTTAAGAATACGCAAAGCCTCACATACCTGTTCCAGCAGTTAATGGTCATTGATCGTCGTGGACAACTGGATATTGCAGCGCATCTTGTGGAATTGGGAACACGATACGGACAATGACTTGCCGTCACACCCTGATCTTACATATTTCTGGATGGTCAGTTGGGAGTGTTCAATAAAACGTCCCTAATATATAAGTCAAACACAATCGATGTTTTTATTCTAGTTAATGGACAGTGGTCTCGATGGACGGATAGCGACTGCCTGTGTCCGTGTGGAATTGGTTACAGGGTCCGATTAAGAACATGCACAGATCCGACACCAAGTTATGGAGGCGCGCAGTGTGAAGGTCCTAATATGCAAACGGAAGCTTGTGTTAAGGAAAGCTGTCCAGGTTTGTTGTGTCTGTACTATAGTCTGAAGCGCACTGCCAATAATAAAGACTTCTAACTTTTCCTATACCACGTGGTTTGTCAAGAGAAATATGATAATATCGCTTCAATATACGCAATCAACACCATAATCCTAATCACGCAGTACTATTTTTCACTCAGGTTTTAAATTGCGCACCTTGAATTGCGACTAAGCTGACATTGGTTACTTATTCGAAATTCGACATATTCATTACATATTCGTTAAATTCGCTACATTCGCCATTGTGTCGTTTCACAACGAATAAAGACTACCGTGGGGTGGCCCCGACCATACAATCAAAATGACACAAACAAATTCCACATTATTAGAGGCCAAAATTTTTCAATTTCAAACAAATCGACCACACCACTCCACAGAAAACATCGTCTGAACTACGCTCAATTGTAAATATTTACATCTTGATTCGAGACGCAAATATCGGCGACAAACTTACACAAATGATTTCGGCGTCAAGAGTCATTGCATTTAATTAATATATAAGAATGACGGTGTATGTTGTCAATTTAGATTAATATTCGTAAAAAATAACTACTTTGGACAAGATTAATCCCAATTTCTATTTGATCACTGTCCTGGAATGTTTCACATTACTATAACAGAAACGTTGCTATATATCAGCTTCATGTGTCCGACACAGAGCGAGCTTTAACTTTGTTTATGTTATGCTATGACTGTGTTCATAGAAATGAAAAAAATAAATCCTCTTTATTGGGCAAAGGTACCCTTGTCAGATGCCAGTATTGGATGATCACGAAAGGACATGCGCCAATGACTGTGTTTTCTTCTATCTCAGAAGACACAACATTTTACTGCACACTGTGACCACTATTTTTGAACAGGCTTTCTATACATTTCCATCTCACGAGACAAATAGTATCTTCTTTTTATGGAAAATATCTTTAATGGAACAGACTCAATTGTTTTATAATACCTGAGCCATTCTAACATGCTCTCCCTTGGTTGTTCAGGGTCCCTCATTTTGTAAGAATATACCGGGTATGTATCTCTTAAATAGAATGATACATAAACTGTTAATGCCTCTTCTATGTATCTTTTAAATTGAATGACAGACAAGCTGTTAATGCTTCTTCTATGTGTATCTCTTTTGCTCGCTCACTATGTGCATGTCCTGATTCCTGTCCCCATATACATATGACAGTCGAGAAGATAATAATTGTTCAGGTGACTTAAATCGGTTGTCATTTGTCGAGGTTGTGGAATTTGAACACCAAAAACTCCTAGAACGAATTATAGAGAAAACTACATAACGTTGGTGGATATCGGCGACTAAAACATTCTTATAAATGTTATCTTATCTTTACATCCCTGTCCCAAACAGTACCAAATTGTATTTATACCACGATCGCCTATCTTACTATATAAATAAAGCCATCTGTTTAAATTTTACATTTAATCAACACCTGTTGATTAAACGTGCCTACTGTTGATTAAACTTAGCAGAGTGGATTAAACTTTCTCCATGCACTTTGAACGGAAAAGTGTTTATTCGTCGCATTGTAAAGATCGTGGCATAAACTTCGCAGAGTGGATTAAACTTTCTCCATACAATTTGAACGGAAAAGTGTTTATCCATCGCATTGTAAAGATCGTGGCATAAACAAAATATATATACGCATATTGTTTCTGAATAACAAATTTAATCCACTCGTGGGATTGGCGATTTACACCACTCGCTGAAGCTATGATATATCATTTTGAAGAGAGATTAATCGTGGCATGTCAGATGATTAATCACTTTCAGGGGTGGGGCACCACACTTGATAACAATTTGTTTAATCGTCGATTTGCATCGATGTATGGAATATAATGGTATAGTTTAAAAATGTCGAGAGTGGCACTGAAGCTCGTGGTGTAAATCGCCAATCCCACTCGTGGATTAAATTTGTTATTCAGAAACACTATGCGTATATTCTATATTTAATCCACATGATTTTGTTCCTCGTATCACTGGAGAAGAGCTTGTATGAATTTGGTGGAAATTTGGTGGCTAAGCATATTTTGGTGCCCCTCCCCGGGCATCCCCATCCGTGACTCGAACGGCGCCACTCTCGACATTTTTAAACTACACCATTATATTCCTCATATCATGGAGATGAGATGAATATAACAAAATCGGACAAAAAGTCTCATGCAGCCACCCCCTCTAAAACTTCGGGCGCCCGTCCAGCTATGGAGTCGATTAATGGACTGCAACCTTTTAGTGGGATACTATGTGCAGTGGACTTGTTTCTCTTGAATTAAATATCAGAATAATTTATATAATCTAATTACGAACACATAAAGCATGTGCATATCTGACAAGTTATAGCAGCTATTAACAGTGTCACATCGTTCCAGCAGTTAATGTTTATTGGTCGTCTTGGACATCTGGGTCATGCAGCGCATCGTGCGGAATTGGGAACAAGATACGGACAAGGAATTGTGTTAACCCCACCGCAGGACAAGGCGGAGAGGCGTGTGAAGGGGACCCAGAAGAAACGATGTTGTGCAGAGATGCTGAATGTGTTGGTATGTAAAACTGTGTTTGTCTCAACGTTGAATTCGCCCACATATAAGCTTTGTTAATTTACCTCATCATGTGTATGTGTTTGTAGGTTGATGTACATCATCGTGTGCAGGTATGTTCGTTATATACCTCATCATGTGTATATATGCTGCCTGTTTATTTTAGTTAATGTAACTCAACACTTGTATGTATGCTGCTGAGCTGTTAATCTTGTTAACGTACCTCACCGCGTGTAGGTATGCTGTCTGCTGTTTATTTTAGTTAATGTACCTCACCACGTGTAGGTATGCTGCGTGTTGCTGCTGAGTTGTTTATTTTAGTTAATGTACCTCACCGCGTGTAGGTATGCTGTCTGCTGTTTATTTTAGTTAATGTACCTCACCACGTGTGGGTATGCTGTCTGCTGTTTATTTTAGTTAATGTACCTCACCACGTGTAGGTATGCTGCGTGTTGCTGCTGAGTGTTTATTTTAGTTAATGTACCTCACCACGTGTAGGTATGCTGTCTGCTGTTTATTTTAGTTAATGTACCTCACCACGTGTAGGTATGCTGTCTGCTGTTTATTTTAGTTAATGTACCTCACCAGGTGTAGGTATGCTGTCTGCTGTTTATTTTAGTTAATGTACCTCACCACGTGTAGGTATGCTGTCTGCTGTTTATTTTAGTTAATGTACCTCACCACGTGTAGGTATGCTGTCTGCTGTTTATTTTAGTTAATGTACCTCACCACGTGTAGGTATGCTGTCTGCTGTTTATTTTAGTTAATGTACCTCACCACGTGTAGGTATGCTGCGTGTTGCTGCTGAGTTGTTTATTTTAGTTAATGTACCTCACCGCGTGTAGGTATGCTGTCTACTGTTTATTGTAGTTAATGTACCTCACCACGTGTAGGTATGCTGTCTGCTGTTTATTTTAGTTAATGTACCTCACCACGTGTAGGTATGCTGTCTGCTGTTTATTTTAGTTAATGTACCTCACCACGTGTAGGTATGCTGTCTGCTGTTTATTTTAGTTAATGTACCTCACCACGTGTAGGTATGCTGTCTGCTGTTTATTTTAGTTAATGTACCTCACCACGTGTAGGTATGCTGTCTGCTGTTTATTTTAGTTAATGTACCTCACCACGTGTAGGTATGCTGTCTGCTGTTTATTTTAGTTAATGTACCTCACCACGTGTAGGTATGCTGTCTGCTGTTTATTTTAGTTAATGTACCTCACCACGTGTAGGTATGCTGCGTGTTGCTGCTGAGTTGTTTATTTTAGTTAATGTACCTCACCGCGTGTAGGTATGCTGTCTGCTGTTTATTTTAGTTAATGTACCTCACCAGGTGTAGGTATGCTGTCTGCTGTTTATTTTAGTTAATGTACCTCACCACGTGTAGGTATGCTGTTTGCTGTTTATTTTAGTTAATGTACCTCACCACGTGTAGGTATGCTGTCTGCTGTTTATTTTAGTTAATGTACCTCACCACGTGTAGGTATGCTGTCTGCTGTTTATTTTAGTTAATGTACCTCACCACGTGTAGGTATGCTGCGTGTTGCTGCTGAGCTGTTTATTTTAGTTAATGTACCTCACCACGTGTAGGTATGCTGTCTGCTGTTTATTTTAGTTAATGTACCTCACCACGTGTAGGTATGCTGTCTGCTGTTTATTTTAGTTAATGTACCTCACCACGTGTAGGTATGCTGTCTGCTGTTTATTTTAGTTAATGTACCTCACCACGTGTAGGTATGCTGCGTGTTGCTGCTGAGCTGTTTATTTTAGTTAATGTACCTCACCACGTGTAGGTATGCTGTCTGCTGTTTATTTTAGTTAATGTATCTCACCGCGTGTAGGTATGCTGTCTGCTGTTTATTTTAGTTAATGTACCTCGCCACGTGTAGGTATGCTGCGTGTTGCTGCTGGGCTGTGTATTTTGTTAATGCACCTCATCGCGTGTAGTTATGCTGCTGAGCTGTTTATTTTAGTTAATGTACCTCATCATCCATAGTTGATGTTTTCAATCATCTGAAGTAATCGCAATGCGGATTCCATCTTAATATCAATCCATTTTTCATTTACTCTCGGATTCCATCTTAATATCAATCCATTTCTCATGTACTCTCGGATTCCATCTTAATATCAATCCAATTTGCTCTCGTATTTTTAAAGTTCCGATTGTATTGAAGACAGATTAATTATGTCTCAAAATCAATGAATACTTAAAGGTTTTGCCAAAATTTCCCTGCATTTCAAAATGGACTTGCTCAGAATCTATTAGGAATTTCTTTGTGAAATTTGGTAGAAGCGATTATTGTGATACAATATTTAAGACCTATCGACCATTTGGATATTATAACCTTATTTACTTTACTTTTATGGCATGAACACTATTTATAATGTCACTGTTTTCAGGTACCAACAACTTCTGAAAATATATTGTTTTCAAAAGTGTAATTCATATATCCAGGATAACATGTCTAAAGATCATGAGAGGAGACTTAATGATTCTTTATTTGTGAAATTTAATGATTATTGTCATTAAGAAATGTAACTACCCATAAATAATTATTTATAATTGAGGATTGCCATGCAATGCCTGTTGATCAATGAACAATTGGGCTGAGATGAGTTGGGGGTCTTGGGTTCATAACCAAGTTAAAGCTGACCACCTGATCTCTTAGCACTGTGGCCTAATTCATGTTGATTGCTCTCCGCTTGAGTGGACCACTCTGCATGTTTGCATTGGGCTGGAATATATGTGACAGCTTCATTCTTCATTATAATATATGGGGGTATGATGATATATTATGCCATTCAAAATCGAAGTCAACATTATGATACAAATGAAGCCGCCTCTCATAGAGCCAAGACATGAACTATTTGGAGATTGGAATTTTGTGTGGAATTATTAATTATTCTAGTAGTTCTTGGTACTAAAAGGGGCAAACATTCAATACCATTTTAAACCTCTCAAATGTATTAAAATCCATTGTTTTTGTTGTCTCTTAATAATTGCTCAGATTCTACATACAATGAAGATGGCGATATGTCAAATTCAAGATTTTTTGGCCAGAGCAGTTCTTTGTTGAAAACTCTTGCCATTTTGGCTGAATTTATGCACAAAGTGCATCTCCCCATTAAAAGGTCTACATTAGAAGTGTGATGTGGTGTCACGAGACGCTTGCCCCCAAACTACATCGCGTGCATTAACAGTGATCTCCATTTAATTTTAAGTGGATGGAGCTTGGACAGCTTGGGCTGACTTTGGAATCTGTTCTGTGACATGCGGAGGAGGGTCAAAAACGCAAGCACGGTGGTGTAACAATCCAACTCCAAGCAAAGGGGGAGCTACATGTGATGGGAGTGTAGCTCAAACAGTCGACTGTAACGAGAACGAATGTCCAGGTTTGTGAACGCTTACATGATTTTAATATTTTCATTAGAATTATATACAATACACCGAAAACACCCTCAATACTATTATACCGGCTCCAGAAAAACCAACATGATCCATACCAAATTGAGAAACAAATGGAGCGATTTGTACATTACGATAATCCCTGAACCATATAGCTGGCGGCCCATCGCGTGTTTGAGAAAATGAAATCGAAGACGCGGACCGCTATTTTTCTTACACGATTAGTGACAACTACGAGTTACCTCGTACTTTTTGTGTGCATGTAATTGAACGGGATCCGGCACTCAACGTGTTTTGCCCCTATAACCCGAGAGCTTGCTGGGTTCAATTTTCGCAATCGCGTATGAAAGGTTTGATGCCCAAGATTTGTTCCAGACCAGTATCGTTTAAATAAATCCGATTTCTTAAGTTCCTCAATCCTGGCGTTTAGGGGCCAGAGATCCAACAAAAACCCAAAAATGACTTCTATTTGCAGTTTTAAGTACTAAGCTGATTTTTATATTAATAGTGCTCCAGCTATTACAATCAACAATACACAATTTCTGAAACGAAATTTCCTGGAGTTTTCATTTGGAAGTACCCAGAAACCCCCAAAATGACTTTTATTTGCACTTTGGAGTACAAAGCTGATTTTCATACTAATAGTGCCCTAGTCATCAATGATCAATAATACACAATTTCTGAAACGAAATTCCCTGGTGTTTTCATTTCAGAATGTGTTTTTTGAAAGTACCCTAAAAAACCCGAGAATTTACTTTTATTTGCAAATATTGTCGAAGACAAAGCTGATTTTTTCCTTAATAGTTACCCTGCTATCGCGAGTGTGCAAATAGAACCCAGCAGGCTCCCTGATTATTATACTAATAATAACGTTTTTTCAAAAGGCTTCGGACAACAGACAGCAATGAATATACACCTGCCATCCTGAAAGGTACATCAAACATCAGCATGCATTAATAGAAACTAGATAATATGTTATAAAGTTAAATTATACAACTACAAACCGCTTTTAAAATTAGGCCGAATACCTCCACTGCATCATCATCAATATCACCATTATTATATTACCTCAATGTTATAATACTGACTCAACTTCAAATCTACATATTCAGTAATCCATATCAAAGCATTCCTACATAGAAACTGATATGGTAACACACATAGAAACTTGTCATCATCTTGTGTTGTTTGTTGTAACTGAATGGGGAGAGGGGCGATATAAGTAGCTATAACTTATACCGAAATCCCAATTGCACATATATGATACAACAAAATATATGTGTAAATTAATGGTTTCTCAGCAATATCGTGTTGTGATTTTGTGGCTTTCTAGTTACACGGTTGGTATTCTCAATTGTTAAAATCTCGAATTGACCACAAACTTTACACACACAGAGTCGCATTCAACGAGACCACACGTCCAGTAGTGTGTGCATTATGCTTTCGATTTCGCATGTTGCACAATGATTTCTAAGAAAAGTTGTGTTGGTTCTGGTGGCCCTTGGGTGACATTCCAGGTTTCAAGCGTGTGCAATATCCCTGTGTATCGAAAATTCCAACGATCTTCTGTTTTTAAGTGGATGGTGCTTGGACAGGATGGAGTGAATTTGGAATATGTTCAGTTACTTGCGGAGGCGGATCCAAAACAAAGACACGACATTGTAAAAATCCACCACCAAGCAAGGAGGGAGCACACTGTGATGGGAGTGAAACTCAGACTGTCGCCTGCAGCGAGAACGAATGTCCTCCAGGTTTGTCAAAGATTACATGAATTTAATATTTTCCTTACATCACACAACCGCAATAATAATAATAAAAATTAATATGTGCAGAAGTTCAAAAATATAGAGCACCAAATAAAACACACCAAATAAAACACAAATACATTCACTGCATTGGCATCATCATCAAGATCACCATTATGATATTACCTCAAAGTTATAAAATTATCTCAACTTCAAATGTACAAATTCAGTAATCCAAATGAAGCCATCGCTACCCAGCACCTGAATCTGGTAACGCACGTAACATGTTAAACATTCACACCATCTTGTTGTTGTTTGTTGTAACTTGATGGGGGGGGGGGGAGGGCGATCAAAGTTGCTATAAGTCGTGCCCAAATACCAATTTAACATATATGGTACGATAAAATATGTTTAAACTAATGGTTTCTCAGCATGATCGTGTTGTGAATTTGTGACTTTCTAGTTACACGGTTGATAGTTTCAATTGTTAAAATCTCGAATTGACAAGAAACTTCACAAACAGACAGTCGCCTGCAACGAGACCGCATGTCCAGATTTGTGAGCATTATGCTTTCGATTTCGCATGTTGCACAATGATTTCTCAGCAATATTTTTTTCTTGCTTCTATAGTTTCACACGAATTACACGGTTGACGGTTTAAATATTTAAAATCTCGAATTGTTGATGATGTCGACCTAAAATGTCACCCTTGGCTCTGATAGCCATCGGTGACACTCCAGGTCTCAAGCTGGTCACATATCCCGTGTAACACGAAATTCCAATGATATCATTCTGATTTGAAGTGGACGGTGCTTGGACAGGATGGAGTGGATTTGGAATGTGTTCTGTCACTTGCGGAGGGGGATCAAAAGAAAAGGCACGACATTGTACGAATCCACCACCAAGCAACGGGGGAACACCTTGTGATGGGAGTGACAGTCAGACTGTCGCCTGCAGCGAGAAAGAATGTCCAGGTTTGTGAAAGATTGCATGAATTTAATATTTTCATTATATACATCACATAACCGCAATAATAATGAAAAATTTATATCTGCAGAAATTCAAAATTATATAATAGCTGCAAAGCTCGTTCCAAATGAAACCAAATTACCTCCACTGCAGTATCACCATCAAAATCACCATTATGATATTAACTCGAAGTTATAAAATTACCTCAACTTCAAACGTAGAAATGCAGAAATCCAAATTAAGACATCGATACCCAGCAACTGAATCTGGTAACGCACCTAACAAGTTAAACATTGTCACCATCTTGTTGTTTGTTGTACCTGCATGGGGAGAGGTGCGATCTGAGTTGCTATAACTTGTGCCCAAATCCCAATTGCACATACATGATACGATAAAATATGTTTAAACTAATGGTTTCACAGCATTATCGTGTTGTGATTTTGTGGATTTCTAGTTACACGGTTGATAGTTTCAATTGTTAAAATCTCGAATTGACAAGAAACTCACAAACAACAGTCGCCTGCAACGAGACCGCATGTCCAGGTTTGTGTGCATTATGCTTTCGATTTCGCATGTTGCACAATAATTTCTCAGCAATGTCGTGTTGCCTTTTTCTTGCTTCTATAGTTGCACATGAATTACACGGTTGATGGTTTCAATATTTAGAATCTCGAATTGTTGACGATGTCGACCTGAAAGCTCAGGATTAAATATAGGTACTATGGATTTGCAAAGGGAGAAAGGGAGATAACTGATAACTGCAGAGGTTAGTTTACAATAAATCATCGATTTTTTTGTTATTCAGGACAATTTAATCCAATATAGAAAAGTGGTTTTCCACAAAAACGCCTCTATTGTGCGATGGACAAAATAATAAAGTTGATATCGATAATAGTTCCCAACATACTCCAACTAGATGTGGCAGAATTATCAAAAGAATGAAGGTCTATTCCGGCTTTTCACTCACATCACATAAACATGTACTCAAGTTGCCAAAATGTTGTATATCTTTCAGTCTACCGTTTTTGCATCCATCGACTTGTCATTACATTCAGCAGATGGGCTCATCTCTATTCCATGGGTACACACACTAAACAATTGTTTAGATGGCGTCAATGGATCACCATCACTGATGCCGTCGGACATCTGTACCATTGGTTTGTTGCTCACTATTGTTTTCTCCCCGTTAACAAACTCATAGTAACTATCACATCCTATTAGTAGAGACACCTCAAAATTATCACATGGGTAACTTAACGGGTGAGCCAGAGTCAATGACTTCAATTCTCGTGAGGTTACTCGGGATGTTTCTATTGTTAGTGGCTTTGTGATTGTGGGCACAACAAGATCTTCGACTGGAACCACTGATCCCTCTTGACAAACAACATTCACTTGGACCAGATTCAACTCTTGCAGCTTAGAGTTGTGAGCACCAAATGTGGAAACATCCAATTTCTCACGCTTGACTGTTTGCAGGTTGAGCTCCGACACCAGAGTTCGAGATATGAATGACCGTTGAGATCCGTCGTCAAACAGAATATGGGCATTTGGTCTTTTTTTGACGTTTATCATCGATTACATCTGCATATATGAGTTATTCTGTGGCATTGATTGGTGACTTGAAACTGTGGCAATAACAACATCATTCTGTATAGTATTACCTTTAAAACTGTCCGATTTAACTGTCATTCTCTGGTGTTCTGAATTGCGCTGAGGAAAAAATGACTGTTTTCGGTGAATATCACCATGAGTCGGCGAGGATCTATTTGCATCGCACAGACTAGTATGACACTTACACTTACAAAAGAGGTGGCGTTTTGATGATCTACACTCTGCAATTATGTGGGTATTCCCAAGGCAGTTGAAACACAAATTATATTTATTCGCATAATATATTCTAGATGCAATGGTTTTATATATTGTGCAATCAGACGGGAGATGGTGTCCAGAGCAGTAAATATATCATCGGGTTGTTGTTGGTGACGATAGCTCAACCACACCAAATTATTTTACAGAAGTATGCATTGATGTGATTGTACCTTCAAATGAGTCTCCGCATGTCCTTGATAGTGAAACACAAGATTGCAATATGTTTACCTCGTCAATTAATGCCTTTTGCAAATCATCCAAGTCCCATTCCTTGTTTCCGTGTCCTCTCGCAATATTTTTCAGTAGGCCCGGCGGCAACTTTTCCCACAGCATTGGGACTAATAGTGTTTTGTAGGACTCAGGAGATTTCCACAGAGATTCCAGAGTGCGTACACCACTTTCAATTGCATCAGAAAATTTTCGAAGTGAATGTAGATCATCTGCCTTCGTTATCAAAATCTATTATAAATTTTATGTGTGCCTGCACGAATTTATGTGTTTGTCCATATCGTGTTTGGAGCAGTTCGACCGCCTTCACATAATTCAAATATATTAGGGGTAACCCATCAATCGCCATTTTGCCTCACCAACCAGGAAACTTTTCAAATATGTGAATTTCTGGATTTTCCCTATATGTGTCATGTCATGTCGCACACTCTGAACATTCACAAGAACGTTGGCCATTCCATAATCTCTCCATTGAATGTCGGTATTGATATTTTAGGGAGTGCAACCATCGCACAGCATCATGATGCCTCACGTTCGTGTTCAGTTGAATCTCTATTCTCTGGACAGTGCATTTAAGGCTATAATTCAGCTTCTAAAAGACTCTTGATTTGGTCGTTCACATAGTCATCGCCTTCAATAATCACACATTCTAGTTCATCATCATCGTCTTTTATGTTATTTATGATTTCGCTGTCGATCTGCGTGAGTTTCTTTCGTAAATTTGCCAATACCAGTGTACCTTCGGGTGTATTTTTCGCGTCTATGGCAGATTACAATTGGTGCTAGAGCTTTGTTGCGTGCCCTCTGTGTGCTTCCCATATTCGTTTTTGTGTTTCTGCCATGATTCCGGTTCGATTGGAACAAATGCAGAGGTTAGTTTACAATTAATCGATCGATCGTTTTGTTTTTTAGGAGAATTGAATCCAATATAAAAAAGTGGTTTTCCACAACAACGCCTCTATGGAGAAAATAATAAAGTTGGCTGCGACAAAAGTTCCCAACAATAACTCATAAAGCCAAATAATAATAATATATTTCCGCTAACGGTGTGAAAAAATTAGGGTAGGTAGGTAGGGAATATGTTTTTATTTTTTATCCAGCTGCAGAAATAGTGAACTACCTTGACCGAAGTGACATACAATTCCAACTCATGTTGTGGGAAAGTATTACTTGAACAACACAGTGGAAATAATCATTAAGATTGAATAAAAAATCAAACTTTGTTTATGCTTTGGTGTGTGATTTGTTATCCACATACCGCATTTTCATAATTTTGGCTATACTACTTGGTATGAAATTGATGTCACTAACGTTTTATGAGAATTTTACTCATAATACTGACATTACTGCGGTACTTGTATTGTACGACTACATCCCATTGTCTGGAGGTAGCCAGTTCATGTACATCCAACCTAGCATGCCTGTTTTTTGGACACAGTAGCTATACCCCTACCATGTGTGGTGTTAACCTCTATATATATATACTGATACACACCAATCGTGTCTGTTGATAGTTCCCAAACAAGACATAAATCAGACCTGAGATCCACTATCAGGAATCTAAAATTCCCCAAAAATCACGCCCATCAATCCATCAATCCATGAATCCACACATGTAGTTTTAACTTTTGAGGTCCAGCTGTCACTTTATGGTCACTTTACACATGGATATGTAAGAAACCATGTGTTTTGCACATTAATGAACATCATTATGTATGTGCATTGGTGATAAAAAGATTAGGGTCAGCGTTTATTTTTAGGGTCGGTCGATGTGCGGAAACAGTATCTTTTTTCTTTGGCCTAATTAAATATAGGTACTGTTGAATGTCAAAGACAGATCATTCATAGCTCATTTTTAAATATATATACTGTTGAGTGTTAAAGGCCCACTTAATTTTCGAGTCACTGATTTTGTTTATAGTGCCTTGATATACGGTTTTAATAACAATCTATGTCATAAAATATGATTGAAACTAGGGGGTTGCCCGTCACAATTTGACGGCTATATAAGTGTTCTTTGTTACGTTCTAGTGTCCGCTGTCATGAACAAATTCTAATTTATATATTAGAAATAGAATGGTCATGGTCTCTTTTTTGTCACTGGATGCGCGAGGGACCATACTTTATTTCACTAAAAACAGTATTTTTACACACCCAGCCCACATATGCGAATGCACATATTGAACGAAACAAAATTAGCATATTACTTTAAATATTACTACATACTAACTGAAACATACTCAATTCGGGAGCCACGAATGGAGCTTGCGGCACATTGTGAACGTAGACGGACCCCCTTTGGAGTCTGTATTCAGCATGCACCCTAAGATTATAGACTCCTGCACTGCGGCCCATTTGTAGGAACACTTTATTTCAATAAAACTGTATTTTCACCCCCCCACCTCTACCCAACCCACCTATATGCATGCACATATGGAACGCAACAATCAATATATTTTACTTTATTAATATACTAACTGAAACAGGTTCCATACGGGAGCCTTTATTTGGCGGGGGAGGGGCCTGAGGCCCCTTCGTGCGCTTCGCGTACATTATATGAATCAGTGTTCGCGCTGGACCGAAAAATCTTGCGGTCAAAAGTTTAGCCAAATGAAAATTTTATTAGTCAAATGAAAAATACTTTGGAAAAATGGTTTTTGGCCAAATTAAAAAAAACTTTGGCCAAATTAAATCCTCATTTTCTGGGCGGTTCACAATTAATCATTAAAATATTTGTTTTAAACTTTATTAATTAGGGAATATCTGTATTTATGTTAAACTAGTCTCTTGTGAAGTCTTGTGTAGTTTGGGTTACTATTAATAAGATATTTAATGAATGTTTTGAATGTATGATAACATTCTTACCTGGATCAACATGTGCCATGCACAACTTCGCGCTGGTCATCCTATAGTCCCCGCTGTGGGCAGTAAATCCCGGTGCGAGGCGTCAGTAAACCGCTCATCGGGCTATAACAGTTAGAGTTTTCCATACCAGGGCTAGTCTAATCAGTTAAAAGCAGTCAGTTTAGAAGTTATACAATCCAGTGGAAGACGTATATGATATGCAATGGCTATTTATGCTGTGACAGGAGTTCAGAGAAAATTCAGATATCAGTTCTCGAGAAAAACACAATCTTAATCGAGCGGATTTATAATATCGGAGTAAACTTAAATTTCATTCAGCAAAACGTTCACTGCAGACACTTCTCGAGAATATTTATGAAAACATGGATCGATCTATGTATGGGACACTCTACTCTTATGTGTTGTGATACTAAAACCCCCCAAATCCCTGTCCAACTCGAATAAATATATCTTTCCAAACATACAAGTACCGTACATTGATAAAGTAAAACGTAATGCGGGCAGGAGTAAACTCCGACGCGGCAAAATTCTTGCCTGCGTTGGGGTTTACTCCGACACCATGGAGTGTCACATGCAATTGTCAATATTTTCCAATAATTAAATGCAGCAAATGCCAATGTGAATGTAGATTCAGTTTCCTAAACTATCATTATCAATGGAAATTTTACAATGTTCTCTAAATTTATCACCACACACTCATCTTGGAGCTGAAAACACACAAGATTTAAACATGGAAGCTTATTCTCACACTTCATCGAGCATTTCATCACTTTATGGATGTTTATTCGTCGAACTGTTAACATTTGGTTGAAGCTGGGTTCATCATGCACCTCGTAGATATGTAGTGTACCCGAAGAAAAACAATTAATAACAAAATTTACGTCAAAACAAACCTCCTTGTACTCTTCACTCGTGTCCTCATTGCCCACAGCCGCCATTATGGGTTGACCAGCGTGAACTTACTCATCTGCAGCACCAATTCTTTCTTAACCAGATACACAATTATGCAAACTTTGCAGGTTATTGTTCACGGATAAGGTAAACAAAAAAGTTCTTTGTTTCTGATACCCTGCCTGACTGAGATTTTCTTACCTGCCTCAATTTTTTTCTTCCAATTTTCTCCAGAAAGCCAGTCTATATAGTTAAAGGTACTCAATCTGATTCTATGGTCCCCATATAATCAGATTCCAACAACAAAAACATTTTTAGAAATCCCACTTCAGTTATCAGAATCGATTAATTGCCCAAAAATAGTGCTATAAACCACTCTCGACTATAGTATACCATTGCCAGAAATGTGTTATTTTTCAACATGTTGTTCGATGGGCTTATAATCAACAGAAATCCTCTTGATTTTAGAGTTATCCATCTTCATCCGCAATTTGGTCCGAGACCAAATTGGCGCGTCGACTGTTTACTGGGCCGCTTATAATTCTCGATTCCCGAGCATCGTAAGGCGGTCTTTCGCTCTTCCGTGATGGAGATATTCCCAATGCAGGTCCCCTAGCATGTCAATCATTGCTCCTGGTGTTCTGGACGAATAGTTGCTGGTAGTAAATCGGGCGGCTCTGCGTTGGACTCGTTCTAGTTAAGTAACCAATCTCTCTGTGCGTGGGTCACACACCGTGGAGGCATACTCCAGGATAGGTCTGACAATGGCTGAATATGCTGCTGCCTTAACTTCTTTCCTACCGTCTCGCATATTTCTTTTAAGGAATCCGAGCGACCGCTGTGCATTGGATGTTATGAGGTTAACGTGAGGTCCCCATCGCAGTTGGTTGTTGATCACTATGCCCAGGTACTTGCTGGTTGTTACTGTTTCCAGAGTGTGACCATGAAATTTGTAGTCTGTTAACATGGGACGTTTTTTGTTGGTAATGCGGAAGATGTTGCACTTTTGAGGTGGAATGACATCTGCCAAGTGGATTTCCTATTTTCTTGGCGTTGTAGATCTCTTTGCAGTTTTCTAGTGTTTGATTTAGATGATACATTTGGGAAGAAAAGACAATCGTCGGCGAACAGTTTTGTTGGAGAAGAGGTGCAATTTGGACGATATTTGATGAATACTAGGAAGAGTAGGGGTCCTAGCACTGTATCCCAGTGACACACCGGAGATTACAGCTGCTGTTGTAGAGGTGTGGCATTCGAGCATCACTTGTTGTGTGCGATGTGTTAGGAAGTCCTTGATCCAGTGGAGGGTTATTGTATCCATGCCGTTGTATGACAGGTTGTGGAGTAGCCTTTGATGTGGCACTTTGTCGAAAGCTTTGGCAAAATCCAGGAGGATGACGTCTGTCTAGTGGCCTTCTGCCATATTTTTTTGAGATGTCGCTGATGGTGACTGTGTTTCACAAGACCGTCTGGACCTGAAGTCATGTTGTTCATCTGCTAAGATCTTGTTCTTATCTAGGTGGGCCATAGTTTGACTGTGTATTATGTGCGCCATGATCTTGCAGGGAATTGATGCGAGTGACATATGTCGGTAGTTGGATGATTGGTGTCTGTTTCCTTTTTTTTAAATCGGTGAGACTTGTGCCTTTCTCCAGTCATCAGGAATGGTGCCAGTGTCTAAAGAGAATGGGTAGATGTGCTTTAGTATGGGTGCAAGTTCCGAAGAAAACGACTGGAGTAATTTGGCCGTGATTAAGTCAGGACCTGTTGCGTTGTGCGGGTTTATGTTTTTCATCAGTAGCAGTACCCAATTTTCAGACAGACTGGAACTGGGCATTCAGGATTTCTGCTTTACTCTCCTTGTCATTGTGGAGTAACCCATCAGATCCAATCAAGGGTGCCACCCCACTATAATCTTGCTTGCTTTGTAGATAGGAAAATGTCTTTGGCGAGGAATGGAGTTGAGGGCTGCCCGGCTGATGACATCTTTTAGGTACGAATTGTGCGCTTTCCTCGTTTCCATTTGTGTATCCCTTTTAAATTTTGAGTATCTTTCCCAATCTGTTGTGTTATTGGTCTTTCTCGCTCGTTGGTAGGCTCTGCGTTTCCTTTTAGATAGCATGTTGATGCTGCTATTCACCCAGGGGTTTGTGTACTTGGGGCTGGAAAGCTTAGATGGAATGTGTTTGTTTATGATGTTAAGGCAAGTGGTATTAAAGACCATCCACATGGTATTGATGTTAGCATATCTCTCTCGGCAGATTTCTCACGAAAGATCCTCAAAAATCTAGGCTGATTAGACTAATCTCGGCTCTCTTCCATAGTATGATCTTCCTTCTTGGTTTTTTCTCTCTTTTCGCTGTCAGAAGGCTGTCAATTAGCTATAGGATGATATCATTATCTGATTTCACTATTGGTGGAAGAGGTTTGCAGGTGTCGATGAGGGATGGATGGGAGGTGACAAAAAGATCCAAGATATTTTCTCCTCTTGTCGGAAAGTCGATTATCTGCTGCAGATCAAGTTCCCTTAGGACTGATATTAGTTTGTCACTTTGTTTAGGAGGGCCATCGTCTGGTTGTGAAGATGTTCCTTTCCAGTCGATATCAGGGAGATACGTCCCCTCCAATGAGAAATATTGCATTATTTCTCATTTTTCTTAGTTTGACGAATTCCTCGCATGCTTTCTCTAATTTATCAACAGCACTTGGTGTCTGTAGAATGCTGTGTCAATAGTAGACTTCCCTCCTCTTAGTTCTATCTGTACGCTGATTAGTTCTGTGTTTTTTTCCGGAGAGTACCTCGGTGCAAGTTAGATCACCCTTTGTCACAATCAAGAAACCGCCATGCGTACTGTACTAGTACTACTAAATAGTTTTACTGTTGTTGAATCGTAAAGCCATTTCAATTTCAATGATTTTCTTCATTTTTGTTTTGAGAATTGTCCCGACCTTGGATGTATAACGGGAATTGTGCTTTGATTTTTGACTCGATCTTCGCTAATGACAACTGTTGTTAAACTTTGGAGTTGGAACAGAGGCCGACGGCGGAGAATTGATAAATTAGACTCCTTTTTGCGATTGAATTAATTCAGTTGATGGCACCAATGATCTAGTTATCTAGCCAAGTTAACTTACAGTAAATCATTCATTGAAACATGAACGACAATAACAAAGAATCAGATTTTTAGACTGTCATTTTTTAGTGTCAGTATCAAAGTCTCAAACACAAACTTGACCAAGTAAATGAACTGAAGTCTCAAATCACAGTAAAAGAAATGTTTTGGTGACATGTTTTTCGTCCGAAACAAGATATGAAGTACTACTTTTATTTAGACCACACACCTTCTATGTACATTTATATAGCTTTCATCTCATCCTATTGTTGTGTGATAACGGGTAATTTGTGGTGATTTCTGCATTTGAACTACAAGGCTTAGCATCACCCACATCTATGCAACGTCAAATCCAATTGGTTAAGATAGAAAATCTGACCAATAGGGAAACCGTTTTCATTGCGCCTTTTCCCAACGAGAGCACCACTTTACGTTACGTTAAGCGCGTGATCTGATACTATTTTAGGTAACGTGATCTATATATAGAGCAATAATACAGCTTCATAGGTATACGGATCTAATGCGCGTTACATTCATGAAAACTTAAGTTAAGTTTTCTATAATGCTGTAATATGGTAAAACAGAAACATAATGCTGTGATATGGTAAAACATAAATATAATGCTGTGATATGGTAAAACAGAAATATAATGCTGTGATATGGTAAAACAGAAATAAAATGTTGTGATATGGTAAAACAGAACTATAATTATATGATAGGGTAAAAGAGAAATATAATGATGTGATATGGTAAAACAGAAATATAATGCTGTGATATGTTAAAACAGAAATATAATGCTGTGCTATGTTAAAACATGACTATAGGGCTGTGATATGTTAAAGCAGATATATAATGCTGTGATATGGTAAAACAGAAATAAAATGCTGCGATATGGTAAAACAGTCATAAATATAATGCTGTGATATGATAAAACAGAAATATAATGCTGTGGTATGGTAAAACAGATATATAATTATGTGATATTGAACACTCACTGGTTTATTATTTAAAATCTATTCACTTTGGTTGAGAATATGGACATTCTTTCGAAAACCAGAAAGTGTTGTCATTATGAATGAAGTGACCAAATTTGTTTTGATATATTCTTTTCCCTAAAAATAAATCCATATGTTTCTGGATTGGGATTAAATATTGGAAGATTAAGTATCTGAACAAATTGCCATGACCCACAATGTTGAAATTACTACCTCCGTGTCACATTAACTGAGACAGCTCTCATACGTGTGTTTGTAACTGAGATTTTTTCGTATGTGTTTATATCGAGTATTTGTAACTGAAACTTCTGGAATACGTGTGTATATTGAGTGTTTGTAATCGAAACTTCTGGCATACGCGTGTATATCAAGTGTGTGTAACTGAGACTTCTCATATATACATGTGTACCGAGTGTGTGTAACTGAGATTTTTCGTATGTGTTTATATCGAGTATTTGTAACTGAAACTTCTGGAATACGCAGGGTGGGGGGGGGGTGGGGGGTTGTCAGGGAAAAAAATTCGGACACTAGGCGTTTTTTTTTATTTTTTCGCCCTCTGGGTACCCACCCACCGCCCCTCCAAACTGCTTCAAATGACTATTTTACTCAGTTTTCCTGATCTTATCTGATGAATGTTCCATATAATAATTATAGAAGCATTCCTACTTTTTATTTACCAACAAGACTGTAAAGTTTCAAAACAATTCTCCAATAAATGTGGGCTATAGGGTATTCTGATGGATTGACATTTGAAATCCAAGATGGCTGATGGTGGCCATGTTTGTTTTAAAAACAAATTGGGGAAAAATGCGAAGATCCATATGAAGTTTGGTGGCAATTTGATGAGAAATGCGACCTGTAAGGTGTACTAAAAGATTTGGTCACACAAAGAGTAAAATCCAAGATGGCCGCTGGCAGACCTTTTTTTAAATTTGGGGGAAAATGGTAGGCACCCATCGAGAGGTCACACCGAAGATCCATATGAAGATTGGTGATGATCGGGTGAAGGATAAGCTCTGTAGGGTGTGTTAAAGGATTTAGTGATGCAAAGAGTAAAATCCAAGATGGCTGCCAGCGGCCATATTTATCATAACAAATCATTCAAATCTGACAGCTCCCATCCAGAGGTGATCCTAGACCCATATACCGAATATCGTTGAAAGTTTGTTTTAATACATTTGTTTTATTTTATTATGGTTTTTTTAATAGTCTATTTTTATTTGAAGAGTTCAGTGAAGAGTTTACATTTATTTGAAGAATCTATTATTGTGTTATGTTTTCATTTATATAAGGTTGAATAAATGATTTAAATCAGAGCCTTTCCATGTCAATGTGCATTGATGGATCCTTGATGAAAACATTTAGCAAGGTGACATTTTTATACCCCTTGGTGTCATCCCTCATTTTTAACTGATGGTGAACTCAAACCCCATACCAAGAGTTAAGTGCATACCTATTACATAATAGAAGCAGTCTTAAAACCTTTTGTCCCATTATTTTGAAGAAAAATGGAAAATGGAAAATATTTACAGGGCCAGGAAAAAATGTGTAAGCCGGGCTGCTGAACCACCCACCACCCCGCCTAATGATGATGATGATGATGATAGTGGTGATACGACGACGATGATGACGATGATGATGAGAATACGTGTGAATATTGAGTGTTTATAATTGAAACTTATGGCGTACCTGTGTATATCAAGTGTGTGTAACTGAGACTTCTCATATATACATGTGTACCGAGTGTTTGTAACTGAGACTTCTCATATATTCATGTGTACCGAGTGTTTGTAACTGAGACTTCTCATATATTCATGTGTACCGAGTGTTTGTAACTGAGACTTCTCATATACACATGTGTACCGAGTGTTTGTAACTGAGACTTCTCATATATACATGTGTATCGTGTGTTTGTAACTGAGACTTCTCATATATACATGTGTACTGAGTGTTTGTAACATATTTTTCATTGAGACGTTCTGTTGTTTTCTCAAGCTTGCAAAGGAATTGCCGGATACACACAGCATACGCTGGACGGTGGTGTATACTGTCTTCGATACGTCCCAACACGCAGGAACTGGAATAACGCCCGAGATCACTGTGCTTCAGACGGAACGCATCTTATCACTATACGGAGCCGTCAAATGTTAGATGACCTGGACAGTTTACTCGCGACCTGGAACCATACTAGAGGATGTAAGTATATAATCTCATCACGTCGAATGTTCGACTACCTGGACAGGGTACTCAGGATATTAAACAGTGGTAATCATGTTCGTAAGTAAGATCTCACGGACTAATTATATGAATCCGGAATCAAAATGCAACTCGGTTGATACCGGGAACTGAAACCTGAATAAATGTAAATATGGACAGAAACACTATCAGGAGGCCATAACAGGAATATATACATATAACTGCACTTCTTTGTTACCATAAATCAGGTTATGACTCGAGTACAATTGTGTATAAGGGTGTGACTAATTACTGCCCGGGCAAGCATCATTATCATCATCATCATTATCATCATCATCATCATCATCGTCATCATCGTCGTCGTATCACCACTATCATAATCATCATCATCATCATCATCATCATCATCGTCATCATCAGCATCATCATCATCATCATAATCAATATCATCATCATCGCCATCATCATCATCACCGTCGTCGTCTCACCACTATCATCACCATCAGCTTCATTATCATCATCACCACCAGCAACATAATCATCATTAGCACCAGCATCATCATCACTATTATCATCATCGTCATTATCATCATCACCATTATCATCAGCATCATCATCATCATCATCATCATCGTCGTCTCACCACTATCATCATAATCCGCAATGTCATCATTATCATCATGACCATCATCATCATCATCATCACCACCGTCATCATCATAATCATCATCATCATCGTTATCATATTCATCACCAGCATAATCGTCATCATCATCATCACCATCATCGTCGTCTCACCACTGTCATCATCAGTAGCATCATCATTATGATGATCATCGTCATCACCATCATAACATCCCACCACCACCACCACCACCACCACCACCATCATCATCATCATCATCATCTCTCCATCAGCATCATCATCATCATCATCATCATCATCATCATCGTCATCTCACCACCACCATCATCATCATCATCATCGTCGTCGTCGTATCACCACTATCATCATCAGCAGCATCATTATCATCGTCGTTTCAGCACTATCATCACCATCAGCATCATCGTCGTCTCACCACTATCATCATCATAAGCAGCATCATTATCATCGTTGTCTCACCACTACCATCATCAGCATCATCATCGTCGTCTCACCAGTACCATCATCAGCAGCATCGTTATTATCAACATCAGCATCGTCACCGTCGTCGTATTCGTCGTCATTATCATCATAATCATCATCATCATTATCATCATCATCATCATCGTCGTCGTCACCATCATCATCGTCGTCACCGTCATCGTCGTCATTATCATCATCGTCGTCGTCGTCGACTCACCACTATCATTATCATCAGTATCATTATCATCATCACCATCATCCCCAACATCTCCATCATCTCCATCATCGTCATCATCATCATCTCCACCATCATAATCATCAGCATCATCATCTCACCATCGTCATCAATAGCATCATCATTATATTCATCATCATCATCATTCCATCCTGACTCAAACAACGTCACTTTTGAAAATGTTTATCTGCAACACTATATATACCTTCCTTGTAAATAGATGCATCGTTCTGTTATACAGACATTAGCAAATGTAGGGCATCATACCATGCATCATGCTCACCAGAGGTGGACAAACAATAAAGGCAAATTTTTATATATCCATATACCCTATTTGAAGTCTTGAACACATCAATATCAACAGAGGCTGTGGCCGAATGGCTATTCTACCAGGCACTATACGATATATTAGGCTGCATGTGTTGTTTTCTGACAGCCTGGGACACTTTACAAAAAGCGGCTGACAAATAACAGAAATGCAATTATAACTGTCTCTGTGACCACCAACGCTATTTTCAGTCACGACAACTCCACGAACTGAAGGTATATGCTTTCATTTTTAACTGAAGATGGACAGTTCTGTAAGGAAGTAAATAATTGATATGACTATGGGTTGGTTCCTGAATCCTGGGAGTCTGTGGCACTTTGCAATAATCGGCTGGCAAATACGAAAGGCGAATTGTCTCTATTTTTTGGGACCCCCTACCCTACTTGAAGTATTTAACATACCACGAACTAAATGTATATGCTCTGCAGTTTAACAGAGGGTTTGGAGAAAATGCTATTCGATCAGGAAATAAACAATTATTTTGGTGGTCCCGTTCCCGAAAGCGTGCGTCACCTTACTCGCAATCCGTTCAAAATTGCTGTATACTTCTTTCTAGACTGTCAGCTAACTACTACACCATATGGATTAACTATTTGTGCATTATTGCAATATCAATTTGAATGATAATGTTTGATCAATTAAAAAAAAGCGATTTGTCAGCAAAAAATAAATGTTTCGGCTCCAAATGGCAGGATAATCCAAATTAACCAATACTTTTTTCATATCAGGTAGAAATATGGTATGATGTAGTAATTCTAACAGCAACACTGTTAGCAAATAAGTTAGGACTTAATCGGAGAGCTCGCGTTAACAAAATCGTTAATTTCTGGAAAAGGTTACCAGTGGGTATCGTTCATCGTCGATTTGACAATAGCCACGACCGATTCCGTTATTTTTCACTATTATTTTCGTGAACAATATATATTTCTTCTTTGAAAACAGTTTATTTCAACTGTTCTACTGTGGGTAGGGGTATCTCTAAAACTAGAGCTCTTTTTCGATTTGGACGCTGCATTATATAGATGCGTAACGCGACATGTTTTTTTAACAGGGTCGCTGTGACGGTACATACACCTCGTATATAGATGTGTAAAGCGACATGTTTTATTTTAACAGGGTACCTGTGGATTGACGGTACATACACCTCGTATATAGATGTGTAAAGCGACATGTTTTATTTTAACAGGGTACATGTGGATTGACGGTACATACACCAAGTATATAGATGTTTAACGCGACATGTTTTATTTTAACAGGTTACCTGTGGATTGACGGTACATACACCACGTATATAGATGTGTAAAGCGACATGTTTTATTTTAACAGGGTAACTGTGGATCGACGGTACATATATACTCCACGTATATAGATGTGTAACGCGACATGTTTTATTTTAACAGGGTACCTGTGGATTGACGGTACATACACCAACTATATATATGTGTAACATGACATGTTTTATTTTAACAGGGTGACTGTGGATTGACGGTACATACACCACATATATATAGATGTGTAACGCGACATATTTTATTTTAACAGATTACCTGTGGATGGACGGCACCGATAGAGACGGATCGGACGTCATGATGACGTGGGACGGACGGAGGCTGCCGTTCGTTGACTGGTGGCCCGGTAATCCATACGGCGGGAATGAAGACTGCATGGTCGCCTTGTACTCCCCATTAGCGGGCCGGTATCTGATGCGTGACGCGTCATGCAGCCACACACGCCTGTCCGTGTGCGAGATGATGTGAGGCACATGTAACACAAGACAGAATGACCAGGGCGTGTGACGTAATATGAGGGTGGGCATGTCACATCGGCCCGTGTTTCCCGGTACTAGCAGGACTCCGGGGGGGGGGGGCTGGTATCGAATGTATGACGAGAGTTGCTCCTATAACACCAGCCCAGGTGGGCATGCATGTCACACCGGACCTGTGATGTAATTTGATAGTGGGGCAGGTCATTCCGGACTCATGACGCCATAATGAGGGTGAGCCAGGTCCCACGGGGCTCATGCCGTCGTATGAGGATGTCGCAGGTCACACCGGACTCGTGATGTCATATGAAGGTGGGGCTGCTCACATCTTACCACCGTTGGTGATTTTGTATTAAGTTTTTAAAAATAAATACACAAAATCAATTTATTTGATTTAAATCAGATTTGTTTTCTATTTAAATCTATTTTTTTTAAATTCCACTGTTATGAAAATATGTAAGTGTGCAATATCTCTTATAACTGAAAGGTTCTAAAAAGTGTTGTTTATTATATCCAAGGCTGGACTAATAACAATTCTATGTTTGTATTATTATTATTTACTATTATTTATTTGTTTTTGCATATCATTCAAACAAATATCATGACAATACATATATATATAGCCATGTACTTATGCATACATATATGTTCATGTGGGTTCCTATGTTGTGATATGTGGAAAGGTTGACCTGTGCTTACACTTTCACCAATAAATGTTGTCCATGTTAACTGAAAGCTGTATATATTATCTCGTTTGCTGTTGGGTGTCTTTGGGACATACTTACACTATTTATCGAATATGGGGAATATAGACTACTAGAATAGTTAAATAGTAGAGTATATGGCAGAGTTAGATCCACTCAGTTAGCATTCGCATAGATAGATAGATAGATAGATATGTACGGCAATCAGACAGGAATTTCAGAGAGGAGTGCTGAATCTGAGTGTAGTTACAAACAATACTAACATTGTTAAGCAATGTGCAGCCTGTCTTATACCCGGGTGCTGTGCATCCTGTCTCGATCTCACCTCCGGGTCCTGGACGTCCTGTCTCACCATCATACTCGGGCGCTGGGCATCTGGTCTCATCCTCATACTCGGGCTCTGGGCATCCCGTATCATCATCATACTCGTGCGCTGGGAATCCTGCCACATCCTCATAGTCGGGCTCTGGGCATTCTGTTTTGATGCGTGTATATGTGAAAATGAATTGATGTGAAATATCGTTTGTGATGTTACAGTGACAAGTGACGTATATACATCAGAGGGAAAATATATATATATACATTGAATACTAACATTTGTAATGTACCTAACAAGTATATATATATTTACACATACACATAATTCTGCTTTACGACTTAAGTCGACCAAAAGTATATACATATAGTCATTAGGCAGACCGGTTTATTAGGCAGACATAATCTGGACCGCCTTATTTTCTCATGATCACAATCCATGTACTGGGTGCAACACAGGGTGCTTCAGTTGTTATCTCTCCCAGTCATGCTATCTCTCGATGATTGAATGGCGCATTCCATTAAAGTTGTTTTTGAAGAGTTTCAAATCTGGTGAGTCATACATTTTGAGGTTTATGTAATTACGGTCTAGTGCGGACATTTTTCAAACGTCAATTAAATACATAAAAACAAAATTAAATATATCAGTGACTACAACATTTCACATCATATTTCAACAACTCAACTTCAATTATAATGGACGTCGGCAGCAAAATATTCCTGGATTATAAAACTGAATGTTGAATTTATTGGAATGTTGTATGATTATTAGGTGTCTGCCTTATTCGGACAAAATATAAAATGTCTGCCTTATAGGATGGTTTACAATGTATACAAAACAGATTAGCAGACACTAAGTATTTATATATCTTATATTTTTAGTATATTTTGTAATGGCTTCTAGTATGGCCTATTTGGGCCTATACACGGTACGATTATGTAATCAGTTTTGAAAACGAACACAAATGACAAAGTTTATATGTCTACCTAATGCGGGTGTTATATGGTTGGGCTGCCAAATCAAAAGTTTGATAAATTTGATTCACAACGAGTCGTAGACAAGCTGTGAATAATACTTATCAACCGAGTTTCATAAAATCTTATGTCCCAACATAACGAGTTTCAGATCTTGTATAGCACATACACAAATAGAGCTTTATGCCTTTTTAACAAATCAAAATCCGTAAAAGAAGCTCCTAAATGCACACATTTACAGTGTTGGTTGAGACGCTTCACAATCGTATATGCCTGACAGTATTGCGCACTCTGGGGCTGGCAACGGAAAATATAGTTCCCCCAATTTGCCTCTTTGTTTTTGTGTTAATGAACAAAGCAATGCATTGTCTGGTGTTGGTGTCATGCGCGGCTTTTTACAATAGTATTTATGAGAGAAAAGGAAATATGTAATGGCTTTTTAATGATAAAATAGGGTTTTAATGTGATGTATTTATATATATCTATAACAAGATACCATTTTATACACCAATATTATATATACAAATTGAATGTTTGCCTTCATCATTTTGCATTGTCTGGTGCTGTTGATCATGCGCGGCTTTTCGAAATATTACTAATCCGCCTGAATCGATGTAAAGCACGCGCCTATTTATAACTAGTGAGAGATACACTGTAAGTAAATATGTAATGACCTTTTTAATTATTCAGTAGGGGTATCATGCGATATATATATCTTTTCCAAATAAATCGACTTGTCAACAATTGGCAGACTCCGTTGTCAATGTCAGTTAATGGGCTGAACTCTATCGTAAAAATAATTTAATAGACGAATAAGATTTGAATGTTTATGCGCAAATCAATAGAGGCCACTAGATGGTGTAATGTAGTGGTAGAGAACTCTATCGTGGACACCAATTATGAACGCGTGGAAACTGGTGGAAATGATGAAAAACGTTACGTTACGCAATAATTTTGAATGGATTATTGATAAATATTAAAAAGAAATGTGCAGGAGCGGCGTAAGATCCGAAAAACGTGTATGGGGGGGGGGGGGTGTGGGTACAATTTCAGGGCTTGCAGGGGGCGTATATTTGATTGCTCGGTGATTACCCTGGTATCGGTTTACATCATTGGGAGAATCTAGAACTACGGCATCACTGAGCACCAAATGTTGTGTCACTGGTGATTGTGACAACACATGCAAAATGCTGCTCTCTATGTCGCAGCAAATGCGAAAATATAGGACAAAGTGACATGCTTGCGATCAAGTGAATAACATATTATATATGTACACGCAATACTTGATTATTGTGTTGATATTCGTAAGAAGTGGTATACATGTAGGTCAAGTCCCAGTATGTTATACTATTACAACAACGGACGTTATCCTCAGTCATGCATGCGCGCGGGAAATATGTATTATGTTGAAAGTTATATTGAGTTTGATTGAATAAACATTTGACAGTTTGAACTATGCCTTCCGGAACTTAATAGCACCCCCACGTCAGTTGGGCAACTAACGGGTATACGGTGAACGTTATACATAACTGTATCGAATTAAACCGACCGGAACTGCTACATTGTAGTCGGGAAAGGTATATACCCGACCCAAACAAAAACATATTGCAGTGGTTGATAGGCAAATTAATATAGACAACAGTTACTGACTAACCGGGCATGGACATGGACATCAATGAAAACAACTTTGCATATTTATGGGCCAAATGTTGATACTTAATCAGATTCAACATTGTTTTTCTGCTTTCGTTCTGAATTCTCAACGTCATGGTAATGAAACAGGCCATTAGTTTAGGATTACGTCAGGGTTAATAAACGAGCAACTGGACATTCGGAAACTAGATGGTCGAGTCCGAAGACCGAGACCATTCAGTTTCCGAATGTCCAGTAGCGAGTCCATTAACTGACTTAAAACCACCTGATACAGACCAATGTTACTCTGTAGTAATACAAAACTATTAGTTAAAATTCCTCAGTGATAAAGGGTATGTGGCATGCCACGCCAGCCGTTGAGGCTTGCCAATATCCCATAATATGTCAAATATAGGGAATTATCGAAATATGAAATACCACGAAAAAGCGAAATAGGAAAATACAGCGAAATTGCGGAATAAAAAATGCATCGAAATGACGAAATAGCGCGAATTATGAAATAAGAAATTATTTTTATTAACTAAATAACGGAGATATTTGAAGAAGTGTTTTTGACGAAATAACGGGCATATTTGGAAACCTCAAACCTCCCCCAAGCCCACCCACCCAAGAGAAGAATTTTACTTATATTTCACCACAGTTGATCTATTGTGGTGTTGTTATTTCTAATACAAATCGCCGTTATTTCGTAAATATACATTCTTTATAGAGTTATTACCCTGTGGCAATGTTGCGATTTTAGCTTGTCAAAGAACATGTGGCATGCCTCAACGGCTGGCGTGGCATGCTACATACCCTATATCACTGAGGAATTTTAACTAATAGTTTTGTATTACTACAGAGTAACATTGGTCTGTATCAGGTGCTTAAAACACACTATTGAAATATATACCGATGAAATATGGTCATAAATCTCGATAAATGAGACATATAAGAACGTTTTATTTACACAAAATAGTCCTCGACTGGGAACAAAAACTACGCGCATTGACACGAATCGTGTGAGTGGCTGTTGAATGTGGATTATATGCCATGATAACAATTGTATGGGCATCATAAAGCTGCATCTTTGTTCGAAATTACACAAACATATAATACAATATTTTTGTTCGCTGCACAAATAACGTATATATGCGTAATATATACTGTCGACGCAATATCTGTACGGTGGGCACGAATGTTTTTAGGATAGTTCTGATTCGTGAACTATCAAAGTAGTGTCGTTCTGCAAGAATAACAGTAGCTCTATTATGATGACGTGATGTGTTTGAATGTGTTGGATACAACAGTTTTATGGTATCCAAATTAACATGCTGCCTTTTCTGACAAGGAATTGTATTACATGGGGTTTATACGCACTATGCAGATGTTTGTTATCGAAGGCGAGTATTAGAAGCAAACTATTTCTCGAATAGATGTCCTCGTGGGAGTTCTTTGTGCATGTTGTAGGAGACCATAATAAATTACGAATGTCGAATTGTGGTATAAAGCGTTGAAATAAAGTGCCCATTCCGAGAAATAGAAGCTCGACGTAGAAAAATGAAGCTGGGTTTTAAATATAGATAAATACTTAGATCGTAAGGGGTGATTAGATATACTTTAATGTCTAACCCCAACCGCACGGGATACACGTGCAGGATTACTATATTAAATAAAGATATATTAAGATTAATCGAGGATCATTATTGACTAAGAAGTGTTTTAAAGATTGATTTTGAGATTTATTTTGACTAAATAACTTAATTATTTGAAGAGAAGTTTTTAAAGAGCCTCTGTCTATTCAAGCGCTAATACACTAAAGTATGTGACACACGCTATTCAGACGGCGACAATGCAATATATATCAACATGCAATATTTCGGTCATTTTAAAAAATAAAAATCACAGTTTCGGTAACAAGATCATGGGCCATAACTATTGGTACCCCAAATATTATGGGCATTATGTATAACATGCTGAAAGCCCATTCTGAACTCATTTCATGCACACACACACACACACACATATATATATATATATATATATATAGCTATATATATATATATATTGTCTGTATGGTTCATATTTCAGATAAATTGCAATGAATCTACCCCCCCCCGTATTTCTCCGGCCCGTTTGTGGAAATATCATTGAGGCATTCACAAGGCGTCGCGGGCGATGCCGGCAAAGCGTCAATAGCAAGAATAGGATTTTATATTTGTTTAAATTGAGCGACGCGATCAGAGTGTTTACTCGAGTGTTTCGGGGTTTTCAAGGGTGGAGATAGACGAAGTCACCGGATGTGGAATCCATCAACATTCCCACTGTAAATCGACGTAAACAGTACGGCTATACTTCTATTGCATGAAGTATTACATAACAAGACTCATACAAAACACGAAAAGATAACTCATGGATGGACATTGCGTCCGGCCTGTATAGGTCATACATGTATATGGCAGATTTTGGTACGGCGAAAAAAAAATCATAACTTTGTACCTTGTTGTTACGTCGGGTACATTGGGACCAATGACCCTACATGCTCTTGTGGGAAACTACCACACACACTGACACAGGGCGACAAGGGTGTCTAAATTTGTCAAACATTTCAACATGCAGTTCGCAATTGATGCCTGAAACAACATTATTTTGACATTGTACACAACCTAATTATACGTCGACATTGTTCTCATTGTTTGCTTTTGCAAGTAGTTAGTGTTTTTATACCATGAGTGGCACATTTTTCGTCTTTTGTTCATAATTTTGGTCTGAAAACCTTAGTTGGCAAGCTTGAGGTACCATTTGGAAAAATAAATGGGGGGGGGGGGTACACATAGTATTTCGCAAACATAAGAGTTTGATTTGGATCAAGAAGAGGTGCAGTTGAACATTTCTACGTGGACACCCGCTCCTCCAGAGACCCCTATGTGATGTCCCCCGCTCGCATCGTCGTCTGTATTGGCCTTTTATGCCCTCAAGCCATATATCGTTGACGTACCTACATGTATCTGACTTCTACGCAGAGCAACCAATTTCAGAATTGAAACAAAAACATTTGATAATGAACATCTTAAATTGCTAAATACATGTGACACAATTCAATATCAGATAGAAAAGTCAAGGAATTCATGCAACATAAATACTATTTCTATACAAAATTCAAAGGGGTTGAAACTTCTTTTCAAAGTCAGTATCTGGCAGATGCTGATTTGATAGTGTCAAATCAAACAGGGCATACATGTGCGTATCCATAGAACAGCGTATAACTGTTACTTGCATGGCTAATTCGAGCGTCCAAATGTTGTTTATAGGTTACTTGGAAGGAGGTATAAGATAGATACAAATACAGGACATATTGATGTATCGGCTTCGTATGCGCTGATAAATACTTGCAATGGTCATAACCATTTTCCAGCTGTTTTCGCACAGAAGTGAAACAAACTTCTACAAAAACAGAAATAGACTAACAAGGGACGCTCTTTTCTTTTCCATGCCGTGCACATGGCAGTTTTTTGGGGCGCAAACATCATATTCAGAGTTGTATTTTGTACGACTTCAATGCGTCTTTTGGGACATATAATACTGGTAGAAAGGTAGTATGTATCGACTTATTTCGATACCGGAAAACATATTATTATCCAGTGTATTATCTGTAATTTGGAACGCAAACAGCCATGTGTCTTTAGCTCTTCAAATTGAGAATTTCAAACCTGTCCTCAAAATGTGACAAGAACGGCATTAACAGAGATAAAATAGAGAATAATGGTAGAAAATTGGTTTACATATTTTTTTTAAATATTTACATTTAGATATCAGGTTACGACGTTTTCAACTTTTCGGTGAACAAAGGCAAGGACCAGTCTATTGCGTGAAATTCGACATCAACTGACTAAATTTCTAGTTCATGGAAGTAAAAAAAAAATACATTTTAATGAATGATTTCCGCCTCAAACTTGATATTGATATAACTGCTCAGTGAATGAACATTGCTATCTTGATGTCGTCTGTCATTGCATGTTTTTGCGACTTTCGTGTCTTTTTATTTGCGCGCACTCAATGTCTCTTTTTGAATAGACTGGTTCCTGGTAGAAAGCTGCACATATTCTGAAAACGTATTAACCCAGGGCAGATCCACTCGATAACATACGTGGGATCTTCAGCTTTAATGGATATCGAGGTAGGTTCCATCGATCAAACTTATTTGAGGATCATCAGTTAAATAATGAATAAATATTAACTAAATAACGGAGATATTTGAAAAAATGTTTTCTGTTAACGATTATTATTGACTAAATAGCGGAGATATTTGAAGAAGTCTTTCAACGAAATAACGGACATACTTGGAAGAAAAAAAAATCGTGCTTTTAAAGAGTGTACCCAACCAAACCTCATTCCAATCCCGCCCACCCAATATGAGAATTTGACTTATTTTGTACACTAATTCGAACACTTGTGGTGTTGTAATTTATTTCATACATATATCCGATATATCGTTATTTTATGTTATATTTAGAGTTATCACCCTTCCTGTTGCTTCAATTGAAGATCCTCTATTAAATTGTATCGATGGATCTACCTCGATAGCCATTCCAATTGGAATCCTACGTATGTTATCGAGTGGATCTGAACGACGGATCGTGGACGAAACAGGTGATATATATCGCTAGTTGTACTTGGTTAAACCTTTTAACCGTACAGACAGAAGCGCACAGGCCAGCGAAGGAGACCGGACAAGTTTGTTGCACAGGTCCCAATATCAAAATTTGAACCCACCCCAGTAATATATATTATACTGGGGATGTTATCCGAAAAGTTTGAAGATAAATTCTATAACGCGCGTAGCGCAGTTATAGAAAATATATCTTCAAACTGTTCGGTTATAACTCATAACTTTAATCGAAACAAGAGTTATTTCTTATTTTGTAATCCTCCATTTCACAGGAGAACACCAACGAGTAGAAGTTGGAAGTATAACGAGCGTATACCATTGAGACTATGTCGACAGAAAAGACACGTTAAGTTGAAAGAGACACGTGGCACTCAAAACTTGTGCTCATCGAGTGATGAAATCGGGTCGGCGTTTCAGCGTTTTTGATTCGCTATTCACAACTTATTACGCGCCAGGCAGCTATGGGATTGATATATTCGACCGCCGTGACATAAACCCGTGTTGGTTCTAACTTCAGTGTTCACTTCTTGGGAATGTTCAATCTTGTTGATTTTTCTGGTTACTTGTGCACTGAGTATTAGGATTTTGTACGGTTATTGCCAATACAGTCAAATCCGAAAGAATTATGATGCAGCACAGAAATTTCATGTTAAATCATAGGAAGCATCGAACAGTTCCCAGGTACAGTTTAAAGCACGCGGTATACATGTAGGTGTGGTCACTCGACGCTGCTCTCATTTCTGTAGCAGAACAAGTAATCAAGAAATTTAGGTTATCGAGAAATAACTTTAATAGCCGAATGTGTGACAACTGATGGTTTTACAGTATTATATGGATTGACAGCTCATGATTAAAGTATTATGATTACACAGCAGTATAATGTGTAGACTATACATCTAAAATGGTTATGATAATCTATACTAATAAAACACAATTCTGTTTGTTCGTTTGTCCGCTTATTGGCGATCAAATGGCTGGACCATCATAGCTGAATAATTGCATATAGGGTAATTTGTCTCGGTGAGCATTATTACATTATTATATAGTTTCCTTTTACCTAAGATGTCTTTAAAAGACCAGCCGAGATTCGGTACGTAATGTGGTTAACAATTTGCGCACAAAAGCAAGCAGAACGCTCTTTATTCATACCATATAAGGAATATATCCATAGTTAACGCTCTTTATCGTTAGTCTGCACGGAGCCCGCATTCAACGTCACACACCGCCTCGAATAACATAAGCGATCAGAACGCTCTTTATCCATAATAGCTTATCACAAATAGACCAACAGTCAACCCATTCGTTTCTAATCTTCTCAACCCGAGGAACGCCGAGTACCACAGCTATAGTAAATAATAAGTGGGAGTAACGACCACCCTCCCCCTGGAATCTGGTATCCAGGTAAACCCTTTCTACACTAAATACTCATTGATGAATAGTTACCATAATAACACCATTGTTAATCTCGTAGTTTCATTTTCGAACAATTTATTTGTGGGGAAATTGTTTTAAAACCAAAATTATGAACTGAAATGGCCATGGTGTGGTTCAATGGGGCGGATGCGGTTAAAAATTACAAGGTGGGCGTCCCTCCCCCAAATGGAGACACTCTAGCAATGTTCCTGCCAGCCTGAGTTGTATCTGGCCATCAGCCTCCAAGCTTCGGGGTTCTGGTCGCTGGGACATGACTCAATCCCAGCTATGCTCTTCTTGTAACTCTTCCATACCTGTTTATTCTGAAAACATACTGTACCGCCTCCTCTCTTAGCTTGTGATGACTGGAAGGAAGACAGAGAAAATAATAATTTTCATTAAGCTGGATCACAAACATATAATTCGCGGACATATGTTTATAGTGTGTAATCATATAAAAGATCAAAATTACATCTCAGTGAAAAATATTGACCTGGAAATGCATTGGAAATATCGCTGGATAACTTTATAGTGACGTCGCATGTTGGAATTACCAAATTAAAATATTGGAAACTATAACGGTAAAATACGATACAATTGAAGTGGATGTATAACAATTCCTTCACCTAACATTCACTTCAACTTTAATGTGGGATGCTATTAAAATATTGGTAACTAAATGGTAAAATACTATAGTATTATTAAAGTGCTGTAACTAACTATCAAATGTTATTACTGCTATATCGACACATACAACCTCTTATTCTCAGATTTATCATTGATTTATTCAAGAAGAAATCGGCCAGGCCAGTTAGACATTGAATCGCTCAAATTGACAGACATTATTTCTGTGTGGGTGTAACTGAGGCTATCACCCCCTCCATTGCTATCACCCCTCTCCCTGGCTATCACCCCCTCCCTGGTCTTTTGGTACGCGGGATTCTGGCCATTTTCGAGCTGTACACGAGATTCATTCCCATCTGTTAAAGACATATGTACTTGTTCGGGTATGTGAAACTGATACGTTAACATTCAGGCGCTATGTCAACTGGAGGAATGTAGCATTTTAGTAACATCTCCGAAAATTCAAGCAAATCGACCTTACCACTCCATATATAAATCATCGTCTGAACTACCCTCAATTGTAAATATTTACTTCTCGATTCGGGACGCAATTATCTGCGATTAACTAACGAAAATGATATCACCTTCGAGAATCACTAAAATGAATTAATATTTAAGAATGACGATGTGTGTTGCCAATTTGGATTTATACCACGATCGCCTATCTTGCTGAATATAAATAAAGCCATCTGTTTAAATTTTACATTTAATCAACACCTGTTGATTAAACGTGCCTACTGTTGATTAAACTTCGCAGAGTCGATTAAACTTTCTCCATACAATTTGAACGGAAAAGTGTTTATCCATCGCATTGTAAAGATCGTGGCATAAACAAAATATACGCATACTGTTTCTGAATAACAAATTTAATCCACTCGTGGGATTGGCGATTTACACCACTCGCTGAAGCTCGTGGTGTAAATCGCCAATCCCACGAGTAGATTAAATTTGTTATTCAGAAACACTATGCATATATTCTATATATAATATTTGTAAAAAAATAACTACTTTGAGCAAGAATATTCTCCATTTCCTATTGATCACCATACCGCAGTGTTTCATATTGATCACCCTACCGCAGTGTTTCCTATTGATCACCCTACCGCAGTGTTTCCTATTGATCACCCTACCGCAGTGTTTCCTATTGATCACCCTACCGAAGTGTTTCCTATTGATCACCCTACCGCAGTGTTTCATATTGATCACCCTACCGCAGTGTTTCCCATTGATCACCCTACCGCAGTGTTTCCTATTGATCACCCTACCGCAGTGTTTCCTATTGATCACCCTACCGCAGTGTTTCCTATTGATCACCCTACCGCAGTGTTTCCTATTGATCACCCTACCGCAGTGTTTCCTATTGATCAACCTACCGCAGTGTTTCACATCACTTTAACTGTCTCTATTTATCCGGTATTCGGGATTCAAGAAACTTAACCCTTTACCCAACAGAACGGCCCTGTGCCAATGCATTCTCTTATATATGCGAGTCGACCATAGGTCGCCTCGCATATATATGAGAATGCATTGGCTTAACACATTAAAAATTATAAAATTGTTAAAGAATGTAAGAAAAAAATGGTAAAAAGTGTTAAAAAAAGATTTTGTTTAGGCCAATGTATTCTCTTATATATATGCGAGGCGACCTATGGTCGACTCGCATATATAAGAGAATGCATTGGCACAGGGCATAACTGTAACTATCACAATGTGGTCAAGGAGCCGGTTCCAATGATATCCATATTGGTATGGTTCTATTGAGACAGACCGAAGATATTTTAGGCTGTTGAAGTTAACCAGGCTGATACGCAGCGTTTATAGCACAAACTGATATACATTTTTATTATCTCCAGCCCAAACGACATATTTTGATGTACTTGTAAGTTGTAATTCGGTCCAAATCTTCTTGATATTTTGAAGCTATGAATGCTACTTCAGACAGTTCATACGGTTGAATATCTTTAACCATTTCATGACGGGAGCTTCCTGAATTGTTGCGAAAACCCTGTGCCAATGCATTTCCTTATGTATGCGAATCGACAATAGAGAATGCATTGGCCTAATAAAATTTATATTATTTTTTTGTAATTTTTAAACAATGTACAAAAAAATGATAAAAATTGATAAAGAATGTAGGAAACAATTATCAAAAATGATCAAATTGTTAAAGAATGTAAGCAAAAATGTTAAGATTGTTAAAGAATAGCAGAAAGAAAAAAGATAAAAATTGTTATAGAATGTAAGAAAAAACTATTTAAAAAAAATGATAAACGTTAAAGAATGTAAGAAAACAATGATACAAAATGATAAAAATTGTTTAAGAATGTAAGAAAAATTGATAAAAAATGATATAAAATTGTTAGGTCAATGCTTTATCTTATATATGCGAGGCGATCTATGGTCGACTAGTATATATAGAGAATGCATTGGCACAGGGTCTTTAATGTTACGCCAGCGCAGCTCCCGTCATAGAAGGGTTAAAAAACATTTCTCTGACACGTGTGATGTGCAATGAATGAACAAAATGTTTTTAAATATTTGTTTATCTCTGAACATCTCAGTTATTTAGTCAATATAATCATTCCAAAAGGAAGGAATATTTCTGAAATAATTAGATTTAGTATAGTGGTTAGTTGGCTTCGGTTATCCCCCTTCCGGTTATATTATATATTGATAAGCAATATATATATTCTGACAGAAGTCCAACCCAGTCCCATAACCAGACAAACAGACTGCAGTCTTAAGTTCACGAAATTTCTTTATCACACCCCTCAGGTTGGAATCAGAAAATCGGATAATTGATATCAATAAATGCTTACTATTTCGTGATATCAATAATTCGATTTTGTGATATCAAAAAATCAATTTATGATATCACAAATTGGAATTAGTGATATCTTAAAATAAGTTTATGAAATCATAACATATTTAATATCATATATTCGATTTTGTGATATCATTTAGTCATTTAGTGATATCAGTACATATGTAGTAAATAGAGTAACATCACCAACAGTAACAACGTGAGTCACATAACATCGAATTAGTGATATCATAACGTGAATTTAAGATATAATAGAATAGAATATATGATATCACAACATAGAACGAATTTGGTGACATCATACTTTCATGTTACGGGAACAATAAATATTTTTATGATGTTTCTAAATGCATTTAGTGATATCAGTTGTCTTTTTATCAGAATTATTGATATCACAAAATGAATGTGGATCAATCACCGAACCGGTTATATTGTAACACATGTGGGCTACGTAAATATTGCCTAATAAACACACCAAACTGTTATCACCATAGTAACTAACCTCTCTGTTGATGTCACCAATGCAGACCCACGCCTTGTTTCCATCCTTAGATATTGCCATTTGGAGTGATCTTTTGTTTCACTAAACGACACTCCATTAGGTAGAGCTATCGCCTTAATGTTCTCAACCTACAATAGACTACACACAATTAGGTAGAGATATCGCCGTAATGTCCCGAACCTGTAATAAAGGATCAGGGTCCCGCAAATATTCGATGTTCAATTCGTTATTCAATATTCAATTCAAATTTCTTAAAATTAAAACTATTGCCTGTATGATATCCGCTCCATAACGTATAACGGGTTAATCAGAGTACAGCCTTAACCCTTAGACGATTAGACCAATAAGATACCAAAGTGAAACCAAAACTTGACGGAAAACATTGAAAAATATCATGAAAATCGTACGTAGACAAGAATATTTGAACTTACTTCACATATAACGATGTTTGTTGACAAATAACTGTAAGTCTGTAACAGTTTTGTTTACATTACACAAGTTTCAACACGCGAATGTTTGTTATTGGAGTGCTATCAATACTAAATATAAGAACAAAGTTTATCAATTTCTCCATGTTCTAAATTTCTTTCACATGTACCAACTGCCTTTTGTCTCTTAAATTAGGCTATAGTTGGTTTTAAACTCTTTTTATACAGGTTCTGATACATGTTGTCATTATAAAATATTGAGTCTTAGAACCATAACAACATATTTAAGTGACAGGTAAAATTCTAGATCATATAATGAATATGTACTCTGGCTATACCCATTAACCCTTTACCCAACAAACCGGCCAAAACCGGCCAAATAAAGCTTCAACAGCCTAAAATATCTTCGGTCTGTCTCAATAGAACCATACAAATATGGATATCATTGGAACCGGCTCCTTGACCACATTGTGATAGTTACAATTATGCCCTGTGCCAATGCATTCTCTTATATATGCGAGTCGACCATAGGTCGCCTCGCTTATATAAGAGAATGCATTGGCCTAAAAAATGTTTTTAATGTGTTAAGCCAATGCATTCTCTTATATATGCGAGGCGACATATGGTCGACTCGCATATATAAGAGAATGCATTGGCACAGGGCCCTTCTGTTGGGTAAAGGGTTAATGGCCCCAATGTAAAATAGCATTGAGGATCAAGCCACAGCTCATGAAACAACACTCCAATAGAGGAAATGGTATCAATACGAAACAACACTCCAATAGAGGAAATGGTATCAATGTTATCGTAATACAATCAATTCAAGGAATATTTGTAGAATACTATGCAGTATCCCCCAATACAACTGGCTCTCCACCCCTGGCACCCCAGAGATTACCCCCATAGATGTGCCTTTCCAACGCACAGATTATGAGCCACACATGTGGCTGTCCACCGCACTTGGTATTCCACATAAATGTGGCTCCCAACCGCATTGAGTATCCCCCATAACGGCGGCTTTCCACTGCACATATTATCCCACATAAAGATGGCTTTCCACCGCAGAGTATCACCATAAAGGTGGCTTTCCACCGCACCGAATATCACCATAAAGGTGGCTTTCCACCGCACTGAATATCACCATAAAGGTGGCTTTCCACCGCACCGAATATCACCATAAAGGTGGCTTTCTACCGCACTGAATATCACCATAAAGGTGGCTTTCCACCGCACCGAATATCACCATATCACGCACACAATATCTCACACAACGGTGGCTTTTCGGCTATAAGGTTTATTTCGAAGTATGTCATAAGCTGGCCTGTGATCAGGGACGTGGTTAGGTGTCTCCGTTGTGGACGGGGGATATCTACCGTGAAATGTCAAACTGCACCGTCCCTGTTGAACCAGAACATGCCCAAATTCCTATGTTCGTTCGCGGGATACCATTTAATAACAATGATAACAATTTCAACTAATATGTGGTGTACAATTTCCAGCTAATGATGACCATAGGAGACGGGAGACACACAAACCCCTGCTATGGGCATGACTGAACGAAACATGTAACATGTAGAAACCATTTATCCCATTGTTAATATACAAAAGCTCATTCACATCACATCTAAGATGACGTGGATATAATGAATGAGCAAACTATGTGGATATTGTTCCCTTCATGCTGCTTCGTGAGCATACTAAAGATATGTCCATCATTACATACGATTACTGCGATACAGAGATCCAAAGTTGACAAAGATTTTTTTTTAATTTTATAACCTATGAAATTGTGTCTTATAGTAAAACTGTTCAGCGCCACAAAGCTAGTGGCCTTCCCAGAAATAGACTTTATAAAATATATTGGTGTCGTTTCCAGAGGTATCGAACCCTGAATACATCTTTGAATTCATCCGCAATCCTTATGTTTATATATTATTCAGGGGCAGCAGGAAGACGACCAACCATGGTCTTGCTGCTCCTGTACAATACTTATCATATACTTGTTCATAATTTTTGTATATCATTTGTTATTATACAATTAAAAAATAAATCAATAAAAAATAAATCAATCAATCACTATTCACAATAAATCCCATGACTCAACAAAATGACATTTTTTATGTATATTTCCCTTATGCACGGTGGTTAGTCGTCATACTGGAGATAACTGAAATCTGACAACAGAGTGAGAATTAATGCTGCAAAGTTCGCATTGATGTACGGACGACCAGACGGCCGACCACACGGGCATAAATCATTTCTATACAACCCGCCAAACTTCGTTTGCGAGGGATAATAACATATTATCACAGGGGATTCTGGAGTATATTATAGATGTATACATGTAATCATGAACATAGTAAAATTCAAGTTGACAAAAAGTCGGTCATGGTTTTCATCGAAAAAAATTCAAATTTGATAACTCCACCGAGATGTGATCGTAAAAATGTCTGTAAATTTGCTGAACATTTCTCTAATAAATGTTGGCTGCACGGTGTGCTTAACTTCAGATGTGAAATCCAATTTGACCGCTGACGGCCATGTTTTAACGAATTTCGGAAATGAAAAATGTTGGTTGTAAGGCGTGACAGATTTAGTCATGCAAAGAGTAAAATCCAAGATGGTTGCGCGTGGTTACGTTTTTTATTGAAAATCATTCAGACACATTAGCTCCCAGCTAAAGGTCACCGAAAATTCCGTATGAAATTTAGGATAAATCGGGACAGAAATTTATGAGACATTAGCTCTAATATATACAGAGGTAGAGAAGCATGTCTGTGAGTTTAAAAAACAATGTTTCGCATTGAAAATTGTTTCAAATGCAATAGCTTCCTGCTATGATCCTAAACATACCAGTAACATTTAGTGTGGTCGTATTTACGTATGCATACATTATTTAGGTCGTGATATGATCGTAAGCATGCCTGTACATTTATTTCTAGCCAGACGGCAATCAGCGATCAACCCGAAGAGCCATATGAAGTTAGGGATCAATTGTATGCATGAAAAAGTTCACTGTAGGGCATGCGGAAATATATAGTCATGCAAAGAGTCAAATTCATTATGGCCAAACGCGGCTATGTTTTTCATCGAAAATCCTTCAAATTTGACAGCTTCCATCTAAATGTGATTCTAATTTTTTAAAACAATTATAATATGTATATTGTGATATGATCGTAAACATGCCTGTACATTTTCAAAACATTTCTCTAATAAATGTCGGTTGCAGGGTTTGGCTAAGATTCAAATGAGAAATCCAATGTGACCTCTGATGGCCACTTTTTCGGACATGAACAATTTTGGTTGTAAGGCATAGCAAAGCATATCGTCATAAAATGGGTAATCTCCAAGATGGCTGCCGGTGGCTATGTTTTTGATTGAAATCGTTCAGATTCAATGGCTCTTGTCTAAAGGTCACGCGAATATCCGTATGATGTTTGTGATAAATTTGATAGCACACACATTGAGTAGATAGCTCCAACCCAGATGAACAATGATTAGAATAAAAATCGTTCAAATTCAATAGATTCAAGCTAGAGTTGATCCAAAACATGCCCTGTAAAAATTAATGAAATGTCTAAGTAATACCAGAGGTCAACCCGAAAAGCTAGATAATTTCGGGGATCAATTGCATGGATGGCAATGTTTGCGGTAGGAGATGCGGAAGTATATAGTCATGCAAAGATTTAATCCAAGATGGCCAAACGCCGGCCATGTTTTCCATCGAAAATCGTTAAAATTTGACAGATCCCATCTAGATGTGATCCTAATTTTCAAAACAATTATCCAATAAATTTGAGCTGTATGGCTTGTCGATGAATTCAAATATGAAATTCAAGACGGATGCTGGTAGAAATGCATTTTGGAAAAATGGAATGGCTCCCATCTAGTGGTCACCCGAAGATGCGTATTAAATTTGGTGATAATGTGATAATTTGATGAGGATGTGGCCTGCAGGGTGAGTCGAAGAATTTAGTCATGTAACGAGTAAAATCGAAGATGGCCATGGGCAGCCATGTTTTTTTTCTCCAGAAAAGTGTGTTGGCTCGAAAATCGTTATGAACTTTGGTGAAGATAGGGTCGGTGATGTGGACTGTACGCTGTGCCAAAGGATTTAGTCATACAAAGAGTTAATTCCAAGATGGCTGCCGGCGGCCATAGTTTTCATTGAAAATCGTTCAAATTTGATAGCTCCCATCAACCCGTGACTCTAAATACACGTTCATTTTCAATACAATAATCCAATAGATGTGGGCTGCATGGTGTGCTGATATGGGCTACACGGTGTGCTAATGTGGGCTGCAGGGTTTGCTGATGTGGGCTGCATGGTGTGCCGATGTGGTCTGCAGAGTGTGCTGATGAATTCAAATATGAAATCCATGGCTCCAGGTGGCCATCTCTTTTAACCAATTTCGGGAATAATCGTATGATTTCTCATCTAGAGGTCACCCCACGAAGTACCATACATGGAAATTGTATACGGACTGACGACGGACGCCAAACTTCAGACTTTACCTGTATTAATGTTCTAAAAATAGCTATAATTTATGTCCCGGGTTACAGAAAATAACTTGAGAAAGATATTATCTCTTAGTGGCAAAATCTCATCAAAAACTGGTTTCCCATAAGAACACATTCCGCGTTCGAATTCATTGTGAACTGTTCTTTGGTGCGACGTCGGCTCAGAGTCTATAGGCCAGCTCTTCAAAATCATTATGTCTACATCAGATTATCCACATATCTTTAAATTCTCTTCTACCTGAAACATTACTATCTAATTCTCCATTTTTCTCCCACTGATCTGATATCAATTTGTTCTGATACCAACTGTATTACTAATACCAACTCATAGTCTCACTTAAACCGTTTATTCCATAAAACTTAATATCGACACACCTACGGTGACCTATCGAGCGAGCCCATTACGTGAGTTAATGCGAGACAAAACATAAATAAACGCCAACTGTGAACATCAAATTGTCTGAAATACATCGCACAGTGCGGTTTAATAATTCGCACTTAATCCAAACATACGCACGTTGTGGGCTCGGTCACACCATAACCGGAGACGACACATAAGAGCTATCTGCTTGCTGTCGAATCCCCTCCATACCATAACTTGTTATTATATTGTAATTACTTTATATATATATATATATATATATATGAGGTACGATTTTTCACGAGATGAATCGCGACGCGATCAGGCGTACAGGCGATCAGGCGTACAGGCGTACAAATTTGCGGTTTTTATATGCTAATTCAGAACTCGAGAACCGTTTGACCGATTAGGCTGAATCTTCGTATGTGGAACTATTTTGACCAGGGAATATTTATACGCTACATACATGTTCGTGCTGCGTGATCTTGACCTTCAAGCACTTTACATTGAACGCACATTCCGTGGAGTAATGGGGATATCCATTTGAAATTTAGTTTGTATAGGTATAAGAAGACGGAACACTTTTATCTGCATGGTCACATTTCAAACAGTATTCCCGTCACGTGCAGTTTTGAGAATTGTGGCCTGACCGGTTCACGAACTAGTGTCGTGACCCGGAAAATTCACATATTCCTGGGATCAGGACGGGTCACGAAATAGGGATGGGGCCCCGAAAATTCACATATTAAGCCATTAAAATTGGTGACGAGTAAGTATCACGGCCTAACTCTTCGTGATTTCGACATCACACACAGGGAAGGAGATTCTGTATAGGATTTCCGCCACACGCAGATCAGATTTTGAGAAATTGGGTCAGGACGGGTCACGAAATAGGGACGGGGCCCCGAAAATTCACATATTACGCCATTAAATTGGTGACGAGTAAGTATCACAGTCTAACTCTTCGTGATTTCGATATCACAGACAGGGGCAGGCAATTATGCATAGGATTTCGCCAAACGCAGTTCAGATTTTAAGAAATTGGGTCAGGACGGGTCACGAAATAGAGTCGGGACTCCGAAAATTCACATATTACGCCATTAAAATTGGTGAGGAGTAAGTATGACGGTCTATCTCTTCGTGATTTCGACAACACAGGCAGGGAAGGCAATTATGTATGGGATTTTCGCCACACGCAGTTCAGATTTTGAGAAATTGGGTCAGGACGGGTCACGAAAAATAGTCGGGACCCCGAAAATTCACATATTACGCCATTAAAATTGGTTAGGAGTAAGTATCACAACATAGCTCTTCGTGATTTCGATATCACAGATAGGGCAGGCAATTATGTACAGGATTTCCGCCACACGGAGTTGAGATTTTAAGAAATTGGGTCAGGACGGGTCACGAAATATGGACGGGGCCCCGAAAATTCACATATTACGCCATTAAAATTGGTGACGAGTAAGTATCACGGCCTAACTCTTCGTGATTTCGACATCACACACAGGGAATGCAATTCTGTACAGGATTTCCGCCACACGCAGTTCAGATTTTGAGAAATTGTGTCAGGACGGGTCACGAAATAGAGTCGGGACCCCGAAAATTCACATATTACGCCATTAAAATTGGTGACGAGTAAGTATCACGGTCTAACTCTTCATGATTTCGACATCACACACAGGGAAGGTAATTCTGTACAGGATTTCCGCCACACGCAGTTCAGATTTTGAGAAATTGGGTCAGGACGGGTCACGAAATATGGACGGGGCCCCGAAAATTCACATATTACGCCATTAAAATTGGTGACGAGTAAGTATCACGGCCTAACTCTTCGTGATTTCGACATCACACACAGGGAAGGCAATTCTGTACAAGATTTCCGCCACACGCAGTTCAGATTTTGAGAAATTGGGTCAGGACGGGTCACGAAATAGAGTCGGGACCCCGAAAATTCACATATTACGCCATTAAAATTGGTGACGAGTAAGTATCACGGTCTAACACTTCGTGATTTTGATATCACAGATAGGGCAGGCAATTCTGTACAGCATATCCGCCACACGCAGTTCAGATTTTAAGAAATGGGGACAGGACGGGTCACGAAATAGGGATGGCGCCCCGAAAATTCACATATTACGCCATTAAAATCGGCGACGAGTAAATATCACGGCCTAACTCTTCGTGATTTCGATATCACAGACAGGGGCAGGCAATTATATATAGAATTTCCGCCACACGCAGTTGAGATTTTAAGAAATTGGGTGAGGACGGGTCACGAAATAGAGTCGGGAACCCCGAAAATTCACATATTACGCCATTAAAATTGGTGAGGAGTAAGTATCACAACCTAGCTCTTCGTGATTTCGATATCACAGATAGGGCAGGCAATTCTGTACAGGATTTCCGCCACATGCAGTTCATATTTTAAGAAATGGGGACAGGACGGGTCACGAAATAGGGATGGGGCCCCGAAAAGTCACATATTACGCCATTAAAATTGGTGACGAGTAACTATCACGGCCTAACTCTTCGTGATTTCGATATCACAGACAGGGGCAGGCAATTATGTATATAATTTCCGCCACACGCAGTTGAGTTTTAAAGAAATTGGGTCAGGACGGGTCACGAAATAGAGTCGGGACCCCGAAAATTCACATATTACACCATTAAAATTGGTGACGAGTAAGTATCACGGTCTAACTCTTCGTGATTTCGATATCACAGATAGGGCAGGCAATTCTGTACAGCATATCCGCCACACGCAGTTCAGATTTTAAGAAATGGGGACAGGACGGGTCACGAAATAGGGATGGGGCCCCGAAAATTCACATATTACGCCATTAAAATCGGCGACGAGTAAATATCACGGCCTAACTCTTCGTGATTTCGACATCACACACAGGGGCAGGCAATTGTGTATATAATTTTCGCCACACGCATTTGAGATTTTAAGAAATTGGGTCAGGACGGGTCACGAAATAGAGTCGGGAACCCCGAAAATTCACATAATACGCTATTCAAATTGGTGAGGAGTAAGTATCACAACCTAGCTCTTCGTGATTTCGATATCACAGATAGGGCAGACAATTCTGTACAGGATTTCCGCCACACGCAGTTCAGATTTTAAGAAATGGGGACAGGACGGGTCACGAAATAGGGATGGGGCCCCGAAAATTCACATATTACGCCATTAAAATTGGTGACGAGTAAGTATCACGGCCTAACTCTTCGTGATTTCGATATCACAGACAGGGGCAGGCAATTATGTACAGGATATCTGCCACACGCAGTTCAGATTTTGAGAAATTGGGTCAGGACGGGTCACGAAATAGAGTCGGGACTCCGAAAATTCACATATTACGCCATTAAAATTGGTGACGAGTAAGTATCACGGTCTATCTCTTCGTGATTTCGATATCACAGATATGGCAGACAATTCTGTACAGGATATCCGCCACACGCAGTTCAGATTTTAAGAAATGGGGACAGGACGGGTCACGAAATAGGGATGGGGCCTGGAAAATTCACATATATTACGCCATTAAAATTGGTGACGAGTAAGTATCACGGCCTAACTTTTCGTGATTTCGATATCACAGACAGGGGCAGGCAATTATGTATATAATTTCCGCCACACGCAGTTGAGATTTTAAGAAATTGGGTCAGGACGGGTCACGAAATAGAGTCGGGACCCCGAAAATTCACATATTACGCCATTCAAATTGGTGAGGAGTAAGTATCACAACCTAGCTCTTCGTGATTTCGATATCACAGATAGGGCAGGCAATTCTGTACAGAATTTCCGCCACACGCAGTTGAGATTTTAAGAAATTGGGTCAGGACGGGTCACGAAATAGGGATGGGGCCCCGAAAATTCACATATTACGCCATTAAAATTGGTGACGAGTAAGTATCACGGCCTAACTCTTCGTGATTTCGATATCAAAGACAGGGGCAGGCAATTATGTATAGGATTTCCGCCACACGGAGTTGAGATTTTAAGAAATTGGGTCAGGACGGGTCACGAAATATGGACGGGGCCCCGAAAATGCACATATTACGCAATTAAAATTGGTGACGAGTAAGTATCACGGCCTAACTCTTCGTGATTTCGACATCACACACAGGGAAGGCAATTCTGTACAGGATTTCCGCCACACGCAGTTCAGATTTTCAGAAATTAGGTCAGGACGGGTCACGAAATAGAGTCGGGACCCCGAAAATTCACATATCACGCCAATAAATTGGTGACGAGTAAGTATCACGGCCTAACTCTTCGTGATTTCGAAACCACAGACAGGGGCAGGCAATTATGTATAGGATTTCTGCCACACGCAGTTCAGATTTTGAGAAATTGGGTCAGGACGGGTCACGAAATAGAGTCGGGACTCCGAAAATTCACATATTACGCCATTAAAATTGGTGAGGAATAAGTATCACGGCCTAGATCTTCGTGATATCGATATCACAGACAGGGCAGGCAATTCTGTATAGGATTTCCGCCACACGCAGTTGAGCTTTTAAGACATTGGGTCAGGACTGGTCACGAAATAAAGCCAGGACCCCCGAAAATTCACATATTACGCCATTAAAATGTGTGTCGAGTATGTATCACAGCCTTTCTCGTCGTGATTTCGACAACACAGGCAGGGCAGGCAATTCTGTACAAGATTTCCGCCACACGCATTTCAGATTTTAATAAATTGGGTCAGGACGGGTCACGAAATAAAGACGGGACCACGAAAATTTACATATTACGCCATTAAAATTGGTGACGAGTAAGTATCACGGCCTAACTCTTCGTGATTTCGACATCACACAGAGGGAAGGCAATTCTGTACAAGATTTCCGCCAAAGGCAGTTCAGATTTTGAGAAATTGGTTCAGGACGGGTCACGAAATAGAGTCGGGACCCCGAAAATTCACATATTACGCCATTAAAATTGGCGAGGAGTAAGTATCACGACCTAGCTCTTCGTGATTTCGATACCACAGATAGGGCAGGCAATTCTGTATAGGATTGCCGCCACACGCAGTTGAGATTTTGAGAAATTGGGTCAGGACGGGTCACGAAATAGAGTCAGGACCCCGAAAATTCATATATTACGCCATTAAAATGTGTGACGAGTATGTATCACGGCCTTTCTCGTCGTGATTTCGACAATACAGGCAGGGAAGGCAATTCTGTACAGGATTTCCGCCACACGCAGTTCAGATTTTGAGAAATTGGGTCAGGACGGGACACGAAATAGAGTCGGGACCCCGAAAATTTACATATTACGCCATTACAATTGGTGAGAAGTAGGTATCACAACCTAGCTCTTCGTGAATTCGTGACCCGTCCTGACCCAATTTCTCAAAATCTGATCTGCGTGTGGCGGAAATCCTATACATAATTGCCTGCCCTGTCTGTGATATCGAAATCACGAAGAGTTAGGCCGTGATATTTACTCGTCACCAATTTTAATGGCGTAATATGTGAATTTTCGGGGTCCCGTCCCTATTTCGTGACCCGTCCTGACCCAATTTCTCAAAATCTGAACTGCGTGTGGCGGAAATCCTGTACAGAATTGCCTTCCCTGTGTGTGATGTCGAAATCACGAAGAGTTAGGCCGTGATACTTACTCGTCACCAATTTTAATGGCGTAATATATGTATTTCCGGGGTCCCGTCTCTATTTCGTGACCCGTGCTGACTTAATTTCTCAAAATCTGAACAGCGTGTGGCGGAAATCCTGTACAGAATTGCCTTCCTTGTGTGTGATGTCGAAATCACGAATAGTTAGGCCGTGATACTTACTCGTCACCAATTTTAATGGCGTAATATATGTATTTCCGGGGTCCCGTCTCTATTTCGTGACCCGTCCTGACCCAATTTCTTAAAATCTCAACTGAGTGTGGCGGAAATCCTATACATAATTGCCTGCCCCTGTCTGTGATATCGAAATCACGAAGAGTTAGGCCGTGATACTTACTCGTCACCAATTTTAATGGCGTAATATGTGAATTTTAGGGGCCCCATCCCTATTTCGTGACCCATCCTGTCCCCATTTCTTATCATCTGAACTGCCTGTGGCGGAAATCCTGTACAGAATTGCCTGCCCTATCTGTGATATCGAAATCACGAAGAGCTATGTTGTGATACTTACTCCTAACCAATTTTAATGGCGCAATATGTGAATTTTCGGGGTCCCGACTCTATTTCGTGACCCGTCCTGACCCAATTTCTCAAAATCTGAACTGCGTGTGGCGGAAATCCTGTACAGAATTGCCTTCCCTGTGTGTGATGTCGAAATCACGAAGAGTTAGGCCGTGATACTTACTCGTCACCAATTTTAATGGCGTAATATGTGAATTTTCGGGGTCCCGACTCTATTTCGTGACCCGTGCTGACTTAATTTCTCAAAATCTGAACTGCGTGTGGCGGAAATCCTGTACAGAATTGCCTTCCTTGTATGTGATGTCGAAATCACGAATAGTTAGACCGTGATACTTACTCGTCACCAATTTTAATGGCGTAATATATGTATTTCCGGGGTCCCGTCTCTATTTCGTGACCCGTCCTGACCCAATTTCTTAAAATCTCAACTGAGTGTGGCGGAAATCCTATACATAATTGCCTGCCCCTGTCTGTGATATCGAAATCACGAAGAGTTAGGCCGTGATACTTACTCGTCACCAATTTTAATGGCGTAATATGTGAATTTTAGGGGCCCCATCCCTATTTCGTGACCCATCCTGTCCCCATTTCTTATAATCTGAACTGCCTGTGGCGGAAATCCTGTACATAATTGCCTGCCCTATCTGTGATATCGAAATCACGAAGAGCTATGTTGTGATACTTACTCCTAACCAATTTTAATGGCGCAATATGTGAATTTTCGGGGTCCCGACTCTATTTCGTGACCCGTCCTGACCCAATTTCTCAAAATCTGAACTGCGTGTGGCGGAAATCCTGTACAGAATTGCCTTCCCTGCCTGTGTTGTCGAAATCACGACGAGAAAGGCCGTGATACATACTCGTCACACATTTGAATGGCGTAATATATGAATTTTCGGGGTCCTGACTCTATTTCGTGACACATCCTGACCCAATTTCTTAAAATCTCAACTGTGTGTGTCGGAAATCCCATACAGAATTGCCTGCCCTATCTGTGATATCGAAATCACGAAGTGCTAGGCCGTGATACTTACTCGTCACCAATTTTAATGGCGTAATATGTGAATATTCGGGGCCCCACCCCTATTTCGTGACCCATTCTGACCCCATTTCTTAAATTCTGAACTGAGTGCGGCGGAAATCCTATACATAATTGGCTGCCCCTGTCTGTGATATAGAAATCACGAAGAGTTAGGCCGTGATACTTACTCGTCACCAATTTTTATGGCGTAATCTGTGAATTTTCGGGGCCCTATTCCTATTTCGTGACCCATCCTGTCCCCATTTCTTAAAATCTGAACTGCCTGTGGAGGAAATCCTGTACAGAATTGCCTGCCCTATCTGTGATATCGAAATCACGAAGAGCTATGTTGTGATACTTACTCCTAACCAATTTTAATGGCGTAATATGTGAATTTTCGGGGTCCCGACTCTATTTCGTGACCCGTCCTGACCCAATTTCTCAAAATCTGAACTGCGTGTGGAGGATATCCTGTACAGAATTGCCTTCCCTGCCTGTGTTGTCGAAATCACGACGAGAAAGGCAGTGATACATACTCGTCACACATTTTAATGGCATAATATATGAATTTTCGGGGTCCTGACTCTATTTCGTGACCCGTCCTGACCCAATTTCTTAAAATCTCAACTGTGTGTGTCGGAAATCCCATACAGAATTGCCTGCCATATCTGTGATATCGAAATCACGAAGAGCTAGGTCGTGATACTTACTCCTCACCAATTTAAATGGCGTAATATGTGAATTTACCGAGTCCCGACTCTGTTTCGTGACCCGTCCTGACCAAATTTCTCAAAATCTGAACTGCGTGTGGCGGAAATCCTATACATAATTGCCTACCCCTGTCTGTGATATCGAAATCACGAAGAGTTAGGCCGTGATACTTACTCGTCACCAATTTTAATGGCGTAATATGTGAATTTTCGGGGCCCCGTCCCTATTTCGTGACCCGTCCTGACCCAATTTCTTAAAATCTGAACTGAGTGTGGCGGAAATCCTATACATAATTGCCTGCCCCTGTCTGTGATATCGAAATCACGAAGAGTTAGACCGTGATACTTACTCGTCACCAATTTTAATGGGGTAATATGTGAATTTTCGGGGCCCCATCCCTATTTCGTGACCCATCCTGACCCCATTTCTTAAAATCTGAACTGCGTGTGGCGGAAATCCTGTACAGAATTGCCTGCCCTATCTGTGATATCGAAATCACGAAGAGCTATGTTGTGATACTTACTCCTAACCAATTTTAATGGCGTAATATGTGAATTTTCGGGGTCCCGACTCTATTTAGTGACCCGTCCTGACCCAATTTCTCAAAATCTGAACTGCGTGTGGCGGAAATCCTGTACAGAATTGCCTTTCCTGCCTGTGTTGTCGAAATCACGACGAGAAAGGCCGTGATACTTACTCGTCACACATTTGAATGGCGTAATATATGAATTTTCGGGGTCCTGACTCTATTTCGTGACCCGTCCTGACCCAATTTCTTAAAATCTCAACTGCGTGTGTCGGAAATCCCATACAGAATTGCCTGCCCTATCTGTGATATCGAAATCACGAAGAGCTATGTCGTGATACTTACTCCTCACCAATTTTAATGGCGTAATATGTGAATTTTCGGAGTCCCGACTCTATTTCGTGACCCGTCCTGACCCATTTTCTCAAAATCTGAACTGCGTGTGGCGGAAATCCTATACATAATTGCCTGCCCCTGTCTGTGATATAGAAATCACGAAGAGTTAGGCCGTGATACTTACTCGTCACCAATTTTTATGGCGTAATCTGTGAATTTTCGGGGCCCTATCCCTATTTCGTGACCCACTCTGTCCCCATTTCTTAAAATCTGAACTGCCTGTGGAGGAAATCCTGTACAGAATTGCCTGCCCTATCTGTGATATCGAAATCACGAAGAGCTATGTCGTGATACTTACTCCTCACCAATTTTAATGGCGTAATATGTGAATTTTCGGAGTCCCGACTCTATTTCGTGACCCGTCCTGACCCATTTTCTCAAAATCTGAACTGCGTGTGGCGGAAATCCTATACATAATTGCCTGCCCCTGTCTGTGATATCGAAATCACGAGGAGTTAGGCCGTGATACTTACTCGTCACCAATTTTAATGGCGTAATATGTGAATTTTCGGGGCCCGTCCCTATTTCGTGACCCGTCCTGACCCAATTTATCAAAATCTGAACTGCGTGTGGCGGAAATCACGAAGAGTAAGGCCGTGATACTTACTCGTCACCACATTAAATGGCGTAATATATGAAATTTCGGGGTCCCATCTCTATTTCGTTACCCGTCCTGATCCCATTTCTTAAAATCTGAACTGCGTGTTGCGGAAATCCTGTACAGAATTGCCTGCCCTGCTTGTTTTGTCGAAATCACGAAGAGTAAGGCCGTGATACTTACTCGTCACACATTTTAATGGCATAATATGTCAATTTTCGGGGTGTCGACTCTATTTCGTGACCCGTCCTGACCCAATTTAATAAAATCTCAACTGCGTGTGGCGGAAATCATGTATAGAATTGTCTGCCCTGCCTGTATGTTCAAAATCACGAAGAATACGGCCGTGATACTTACTCGTCGCCACGTTAAATGGCGTAATATGTGAATTTTCGGGGTCCCGACTCTATTTTGTGACCCGCGCTGACCCAATTTCTGAAAATCTCAACTGCGTGTGACGGAAATCCTGTACAGAATTGTCTGCCCTGCCTGCGTTGTCGAAATCACGAAGTGTAAGGCCGTGATACTTACTCGTCACCACATTAAATGGCGTAATATATGAATTTTCGAGGTCCCGACTCTATTTCGTGACCCGTCCTGACCCCATTTCTGAAAATCTGAACTGCGTGTGGCGGAAATCCTGTTCAGAATTGTCTGCCCTGCATGTGCTGTCGAAATCACGAAGAGCAAGGTCGTGATACTTACTCGCCGCCACTTTAAATGGCGTAATATATGAATTGTTCTTAAAATCTCAACTGCATGTGGCGGAAATCTGGTTTTAAATGGTTCACCCTGGCTGCGTTGTCAATATCACGACCAGTAATACCGTAATACTTACTCGTCTCCACATTAAATGGCGTAATATATGAATTTCCGGGGTCCCGACTCTATTTCGTGACCCGTCCTGATCCCATTTCTTGAAATCTGAATTGATTGTAGCGGAAATCCTGTTTGCTATGGTTCACTATGACTGCGTTATCAAAATCACGATGAGTTATGACGTGATATTTACTCGTCGCCACTTTAAATGGCGTAATATGTGAATTTTCCGGGTCACGACATTAGTTCGTGAACCGGTCGGGCCACATTTCTCAAAACTGCACGTGATGGGAATACTGTTTGGAATGTGACCATGCAGATAAAAGTGTTCCGTCCTCTTATACCTATACATACTAAATTTCAAATGGATATCCCCATTACTCCACGGAATGCGTGTTCAATGTAAAGTGCTTGAAGGTCAAGATCACGCAGCACGAACTTGTCTGTAGCGTATAAATATTCCCCGGGTCAAAATAGTTCCACATACGAAGATTCAGCCTAATCGGTAAAACGGTTCTCGAGTTCTGAATTAGTATATAAAAACCGCAAATTTGTACGCCTGTACGCCTGATCGCCTGTACGCCTGATCGCGTCGCGATTCACCTCGTGAAAAATCGTACCTCTATATATATATATATATATATATATAGCTAACAACACTAACGAACTTAGGGAGACTGTTGAAATAATCCGACCTTAGGGAGACATCTCGATATATCATTTTCTATGCATTTTCATAGCTTCTGTGTGTGGTGAGAGCATTTGGTATTAATCGAAAAACCATCAATTATGTCATTTGTGATGACTATTATAATATTTAAAAATATATACCAAGTGTCCCCCTAATACCGTCTCCCTAATGTTTGGTCATTTTACATACAACATGAACCATATTAGGGGGACATATACAATAAATACCACTACATGCGGTATTAGGGGGACACATATTAAAAATCAAAGTTATGGAGATACATAATATGTACTTTATATTTTGAAGCCATATTCTTGCAATAGTCTTACGAAATACCTAGATATAATTTAAGATGCTAGCATACGCGAGAAATTTAACCCTCAATACACGAATGCGGGACCTGATTTAATCTTTGTAAAACGCTATATCAGTACATGGCATTGGTTATAATAATCAAAGGCACGGGCGGCGTTCGTTGCAGAAATATCATATGTGTTCAAATCCCAACCAACAGAAGGAATATTAAAAAATATATAGTTTTGATCATATGCAAACATAATCAGCGCGTAAATAGTATATTGTCCTCAATGTGCACTTGGTGGCGTAAAAAGCAGTCTGCTCATGTTACAGAAGTTTTGCTTTTGTTTACACAACACAACGCAAGTATAGTAGTTGACCACACCAAAATTATATAAACGCTCTTTATTATTTCCATATAAGGAACAAATAACGCTCTTTATGTTTACCATATCCGGATCTAAACAAAAGCAAGGAAACGTAACGGTTTTTCCCTTTCTTTACATAATATGCGCAAAACACAACGCAATCATATTGGTTAATCACACAAACATTATATAAACGCTCTTCATTATTTCCATATAAGAAAAATAGTAACAAACAACGCTCTTTATGCTTACCATATCCGGATCTATACAAAAGTCAGGAAACGTAACGGTTTTTTCCTTTTGTTTGCACAACAAAGTGAAAACGATTGACAATAACATACTGTTTATGCCATATTTCTGTATGATATAACAACAACTTCTGCCTATATTTTACTATTTCTGTTTATGGTGGTTTTTGACGGAGCTGAATATTTTAACAGCATACCCACCGCCAAAGACAGCCCGTATCTTTAATATGAGCAATAAAAGATATTTTTTTATTAATACCAAATGCTCTCACCATACCCTGAAGCTGCACGTTGCATGGAAAATGATATATTGAGATGTCTGCGTAAGGTCGGATTATTTCAAGAGTCTCCCGAATGTCGTTTCATGTTGTTAGGTATATGTATATCATTACATGGTATTGGTTATAATAATTAAAGGCACGGGCGGCGTTCGTTGCAGAACTATTCATATGTGATCAAATCGCCACCAACAGATGGAATATTAAAATATATATAGCTTTGTTGAGATGTCTCCCTAAGGTCGGATTATTTCAAGAGTCTCCCTAATGTCGTTAATTTTGTTAGCTATATGTATATGTATATGAGTACATGGCATTGGTTATAATAATTAAAGGCACGGGCGGTGTTCGTTGCAGAAATATTAATGTGTGGTCAAATCGCCACCAACAGATGGAATATTAAAATATGTACAGTTTTGTTCATATGCAAACGTAATCAGCGCGTGAATAGTGTATTGTCCTCAATGTGTACGATGATTGCGTAAACAACAGCATGCTCGTGTTACAGAAGTGTTGCTTCTGTTTACAAAACACAACGCAATCATATTGGTTAATCACACAAACATTATATAAACGCTCTTCATTATTTCCATATAAGAAAAATAGTCACAAATAACGCTCTTTATGCTTACCATATCCGGATCTATACAAAAGTCAGGAAACGTAACGGTTTTTTCCTTTTGTTTGCACAACAAAGTGAAAACAATTGACGATAACATACTGTTTATGCCATATTTCTGTATGATATAACAACAACTTCTGCCTATATTTTACTCTTTCTGTTTATGGCGGTTTTTGACGGAAATGAATATTTTAACAGCATACCCACCGCCAACACCGCCCGTATCTTTAATATGAGCAATAAAAGATGTTTTTTTATTAATACCAAATGCTCTCACCATACCCAGAAGCTGCACGTTGCATGGAAAATGATATATTGAGATGTCTGCCTAAGGTCGGATTATTTCAAGAGTCTCCCGAATGTCGTTTCATGTTGTTAGGTATATGTATATCATTACATGGTATTGGTTATAATAATTAAAGGCACGGGCGGCGTTCGTTGCAGAACTATTCATATGTGATCAAATCGCCACCAACAGATGGAATATTAAAATATATATAGCTTTGTTGAGATGTCTCCCTAAGGTCGGATTATTTCAAGAGTCTCCCTAATGTCGTTAATTTTGTTAGCTATATGTATATGTATATGAGTACATGGCATTGGTTATAATAATTAAAGGCACGGGCGGTGTTCGTTGCAGAAATATTAATATGTGGTCAAATCGCCACCAACAGATGGAATATTAAAATATGTACAGTTTTGTTCATATGCAAACGTAATCAGCGCGTGAATAGTGTATTGTCCTCAATGTGTACGATGATTGCGTAAACAACAGCATGCTCGTGTTACAGAAGTGTTGCTTCTGTTTACAAAACACAACGCAATCATATTGGTTAATCACACAAACATTATATAAACGCTCTTCATTATTTCCATATAAGAAAAATAGTCACAAATAACGCTCTTTATGCTTACCATATCCGGATCTATACAAAAGTCAGGAAACGTAACGGTTTTTTCCTTTTGTTTGCACAACAAAGTGAAAACAATTGACGATAACATACTGTTTATGCCATATTTCTGTATGATATAACAACAACTTCTGCCTATATTTTACTATTTCTGTTTATGGCGGTTTTTGACGGAAATGAATATTTTAACAGCATACCCACCGCCAACACCGCCCGTATCTTTAATATGAGCAATAAAAGATGTTTTTTTATTAATACCAAATGCTCTCACCATACCCAGAAGCTGCACGTTGCATGGAAAATGATATATTGAGATGTCTGCCTAAGGTCGGATTATTTCAAGAGTCTCCCGAATGTCGTTTCATGTTGTTAGGTATATGTATATCATTACATGGTATTGGTTATCATAATTAAAGGCACGGGCGCCGTTCGTTGCAGAACTATTCATATGTGATCAAATCGCCACCAACAGATAGAATATTAAAATATATATAGCTTTGTCGAGATGTCTCCCTAAGGTCGGATTATTTCAAGAGTCTCCCTAATGTCGTTAATTTTGTTAGCTATATGTATATGTATATCAGTACATGGCATTGGTTATAATAATTAAAGGCACGGGTGGCGTTCGTTGCAGAACTATTCATATGTGATCAAATCGCCACCAACAGATGGAATATTAAAATATATATAGCTTTGTCGAGATGTCTCCCTAAGGTCGGATTATTTCAAGAGTCTCCCTAATGTCGTTGATTTTGTTAGCTATATGTATATGTATATCAGTACATGGCATTGGTTATAATAATTAAAGGTACGGGCGGTGTTCGTTGCAGAAATATTAATATGTGGTCAAATCGCCACCAACAGATGGAATATTAAAATATGTACAGTTTTGTTCATATGCAAACGTAATCAGCGCATGAATAGTGTATTGTCCTCAATGTGTACGATGATTGCGTAAACAACAGCATGCTCGTGTTACAGAAGTTTTGCTTCTGTTTACATAACACAACGCAATCATATTGGTTAATCACACAAACATTATATAAACGCTCTTCATTATTTCCATATAAGAAAAATAGTAACAAACAACGCTCTTTATGCTTACCATATCCGGATCTATACAAAAGTCAGGAAACGTAACGGTTTTTTCCTTTTGTTTGCACAACAAAGTGAAAACAAATGACAATAACATACTGTTTATGCCATATTTCTGTTTGATATAACAACAGATTCTGCCTATATTTTACTATTTCTGTGTATGGCGGTTTTTGACGGAGATGAATATTTTAACAGCATACCCACCGCCAACACCGCCCGTATCTATAATATGAGCAATAAAAGATGTTTTTTTTATTAATACCAAATGCTCTCACCATACCCAGAAGCTGCACGTTGCATGGAAAATGATATATTGAGATGTCTGCCTAAGGTCGGATTATTTCAAGAGTCTCCCGAATGTCGTTTCATGTTGTTAGGTATATGTATATCATTACATGGTATTGGTTATAATAATTAAAGGCACGTGCGCCGTTCGTTGCAGAACTATTCATATGTGATCAAATCGCCACCAACAGATAGAATATTAAAATATATATAGCTTTGTTGAGATGTCTCCCTAAGGTCGGATTATTTCAAGAGTCTCCCTAATGTCGTTAATTTTGTTAGCTATATGTATATGTATATGAGTACATGGCATTGGTTATAATAATTAAAGGCACGGGCGGTGTTCGTTGCAGAAATATTAATGTGTGGTCAAATCGCCACCAACAGATGGAATATTAAAATATGTACAGTTTTGTTCATATGCAAACGTAATCAGCGCGTGAATAGTGTATTGTCCTCAATGTGTACGATGATTGCGTAAACAACAGCATGCTCGTGTTACAGAAGTGTTGCTTCTGTTTACAAAACACAACGCAATCATATTGGTTAATCACACAAACATTATATAAACGCTCTTCATTATTTCCATATAAGAAAAATAGTCACAAATAACGCTCTTTATGCTTACCATATCCGGATCTATACAAAAGTCAGGAAACGTAACGGTTTTTTCCTTTTGTTTGCACAACAAAGTGAAAACAATTGACGATAACATACTGTTTATGCCATATTTCTGTATGATATAACAACAACTTCTGCCTATATTTTACTCTTTCTGTTTATGGCGGTTTTTGACGGAAATGAATATTTTAACAGCATACCCACCGCCAACACCGCCCGTATCTTTAATATGAGCAATAAAAGATGTTTTTTTATTAATACCAAATGCTCTCACCATACCCAGAAGCTGCACGTTGCATGGAAAATGATATATTGAGATGTCTGCCTAAGGTCGGATTATTTCAAGAGTCTCCCGAATGTCGTTTCATGTTGTTAGGTATATGTATATCATTACATGGTATTGGTTATAATAATTAAAGGCACGGGCGGCGTTCGTTGCAGAACTATTCATATGTGATCAAATCGCCACCAACAGATGGAATATTAAAATATATATAGCTTTGTTGAGATGTCTCCCTAAGGTCGGATTATTTCAAGAGTCTCCCTAATGTCGTTAATTTTGTTAGCTATATGTATATGTATATGAGTACATGGCATTGGTTATAATAATTAAAGGCACGGGCGGTGTTCGTTGCAGAAATATTAATATGTGGTCAAATCGCCACCAACAGATGGAATATTAAAATATGTACAGTTTTGTTCATATGCAAACGTAATCAGCGCGTGAATAGTGTATTGTCCTCAATGTGTACGATGATTGCGTAAACAACAGCATGCTCGTGTTACAGAAGTGTTGCTTCTGTTTACAAAACACAACGCAATCATATTGGTTAATCACACAAACATTATATAAACGCTCTTCATTATTTCCATATAAGAAAAATAGTCACAAATAACGCTCTTTATGCTTACCATATCCGGATCTATACAAAAGTCAGGAAACGTAACGGTTTTTTCCTTTTGTTTGCACAACAAAGTGAAAACAATTGACGATAACATACTGTTTATGCCATATTTCTGTATGATATAACAACAACTTCTGCCTATATTTTACTATTTCTGTTTATGGCGGTTTTTGACGGAAATGAATATTTTAACAGCATACCCACCGCCAACACCGCCCGTATCTTTAATATGAGCAATAAAAGATGTTTTTTTATTAATACCAAATGCTCTCACCATACCCAGAAGCTGCACGTTGCATGGAAAATGATATATTGAGATGTCTGCCTAAGGTCGGATTATTTCAAGAGTCTCCCGAATGTCGTTTCATGTTGTTAGGTATATGTATATCATTACATGGTATTGGTTATCATAATTAAAGGCACGGGCGCCGTTCGTTGCAGAACTATTCATATGTGATCAAATCGCCACCAACAGATAGAATATTAAAATATATATAGCTTTGTCGAGATGTCTCCCTAAGGTCGGATTATTTCAAGAGTCTCCCTAATGTCGTTAATTTTGTTAGCTATATGTATATGTATATCAGTACATGGCATTGGTTATAATAATTAAAGGCACGGGTGGCGTTCGTTGCAGAACTATTCATATGTGATCAAATCGCCACCAACAGATGGAATATTAAAATATATATAGCTTTGTCGAGATGTCTCCCTAAGGTCGGATTATTTCAAGAGTCTCCCTAATGTCGTTGATTTTGTTAGCTATATGTATATGTATATCAGTACATGGCATTGGTTATAATAATTAAAGGTACGGGCGGTGTTCGTTGCAGAAATATTAATATGTGGTCAAATCGCCACCAACAGATGGAATATTAAAATATGTACAGTTTTGTTCATATGCAAACGTAATCAGCGCATGAATAGTGTATTGTCCTCAATGTGTACGATGATTGCGTAAACAACAGCATGCTCGTGTTACAGAAGTTTTGCTTCTGTTTACATAACACAACGCAATCATATTGGTTAATCACACAAACATTATATAAACGCTCTTCATTATTTCCATATAAGAAAAATAGTAACAAACAACGCTCTTTATGCTTACCATATCCGGATCTATACAAAAGTCAGGAAACGTAACGGTTTTTTCCTTTTGTTTGCACAACAAAGTGAAAACAAATGACAATAACATACTGTTTATGCCATATTTCTGTTTGATATAACAACAGATTCTGCCTATATTTTACTATTTCTGTGTATGGCGGTTTTTGACGGAGATGAATATTTTAACAGCATACCCACCGCCAACACCGCCCGTATCTATAATATGAGCAATAAAAGATGTTTTTTTTATTAATACCAAATGCTCTCACCATACCCAGAAGCTGCACGTTGCATGGAAAATGATATATTGAGATGTCTGCCTAAGGTCGGATTATTTCAAGAGTCTCCCGAATGTCGTTTCATGTTGTTAGGTATATGTATATCATTACATGGTATTGGTTATAATAATTAAAGGCACGTGCGGCGTTCGTTGCAGAACTATTCATATGTGATCAAATCGCCACCAACAGATAGAATATTAAAATATATATAGCTTTGTCGAGATGTCTCCCTAAGGTCGGATTATTTCAAGCGTCTCCCTAATGTCGTTAATTTTGTTAGCTATATGTATATGTATATCAGTACATGGCATTGGTTATAATAATTAAAGGCACGGGTGGCGTTCGTTGCAGAACTATTCATATGTGATCAAATCGCCACCAACAGATGGAATATTAAAATATATATAGCTTTGTCGAGATGTCTCCCTAAGGTCGGATTATTTCAAGAGTCTCCCTAATGTCGTTGATTTTGTTAGCTATATGTATATGTATATCAGTACATGGCATTGGTTATAATAATTAAAGGTACGGGCGGTGTTCGTTGCAGAAATATTAATATGTGGTCAAATCGCCACCAACAGATGGAATATTAAAATATGTACAGTTTTGTTCATATCCAAACGTAATCAGCGCGTGAATAGTGTATTGTCCTCAATGTGTACGATGATTGCGTAAACAACAGCATGCTCGTCTTACAGAAGTTTTGCTTCTGTTTACATAACACAACGTAATCATATTGGTTAATCACACAAACATTATATAAACGCTCTTCATTATTTCCATATAAGAAAAATAGTAACAAACAACGCTCTTTATGCTTACCATATCCGGATCTATACAAAAGTCAGGAAACGTAACGGTTTTTTCCTTTTGTTTGCACAACAAAGTGAAAACAATTGACAATAACATACTGTTTATGCCATATTTCTGTTTGATATAACAACAGATTCTGCCTATATTTTACTATTTCTGTGTATGGCGGTTTTTGACGGAGATGAATATTTTAACAGCATACCCACCGCCAACACCGCCCGTATCTATAATATGAGCAATAAAAGATGTTTTTTTATTAATACCAAATGCTCTCACCATACCCAGAAGCTGCACGTTGCATGGAAAATGATATATTGAGATGTCTGCCTAAGGTCGGATTATTTCAAGAGTCTCCCGAATGTCGTTTCATGTTGTTAGGTATATGTATATCATTACATGGTATTGGTTATAATAATTAAAGGCACGTGCGGCGTTCGTTGCAGAACTATTCATATGTGATCAAATCGCCACCAACAGATGGAATATTAAAATATATATAGCTTTGTCGAGATGTCTCCCTAAGGTCGGATTATTTCAAGAGTCTCCCTAATGTCGTTAATTTTGTTAGCTATATGTATATGTATATGAGTACATGGCATTGGTTATAATAATTAAAGGCACGGGCGGTGTTCGTTGCAGAAATATTAATATGTGGTCAAATCGCCACCAACAGATGGAATATTAAAATATGTACAGTTTTGTTCATATGCAAACGTAATCAGCGCATGAATAGTGTATTGTCCTCAATGTGTACGATGATTGCGTAAACAACAGCATGCTCGTGTTACAGAAGTTTTGCTTCTGTTTACATAACACAACGCAATCATATTGGTTAATCACACAAACATTATATAAACGCTCTTCATTATTTCCATATAAGAAAAATAGTAACAAACAACGCTCTTTATGCTTACCATATCCGGATCTATACAAAAGTCAGGAAACGTAACGGTTTTTTCCTTTTGTTTGCACAACAAAGTGAAAACAAATGACAATAACATACTGTTTATGCCATATTTCTGTTTGATATAACAACAGATTCTGCCTATATTTTACTATTTCTGTGTATGGCGGTTTTTGACGGAGATGAATATTTTAACAGCATACCCACCGCCAACACCGCCCGTATCTATAATATGAGCAATAAAAGATGTTTTTTTATTAATACCAAATGCTCTCACCATACCCTGAAGCTGCACGTTGCATGGAAAATGATATATTGAGATGTCTGCCTAAGGTCGGATTATTTCAAGAGTCTCCCGAATGTCGTTTCATGTTGTTAGGTATATGTATATCATTACATGGTATTGGTTATAATAATTAAAGGCACGTGCGGCGTTCGTTGCAGAACTATTCATATGTGATCAAATCGCCACCAACAGATGGAATATTAAAATATATATAGCTTTGTCGAGATGTCTCCCTAAGGTCGGATTATTTCAAGCGTCTCCCTAATGTCGTTAATTTTGTTAGCTATATGTATATGTATATCAGTACATGGCATTGGTTATAATAATTAAAGGCACGGGTGGCGTTCGTTGCAGAACTATTCATATGTGATCAAATCGCCACCAACAGATGGAATATTAAAATATATATAGCTTTGTCGAGATGTCTCCCTAAGGTCGGATTATTTCAAGAGTCTCCCTAATGTCGTTAATTTTGTTAGCTATATGTATATGTATATCAGTACATGGCATTGGTTATAATAATTAAAGGCACGGGCGGTGTTCGTTGCAGAAATATTATTATGTGGTCAAATCGCCACCAACAGATGGAATATTAAAATATGTACAGTTTTGTTCATATACAAACGTAATCAGCGCATGAATAGTGTATTGTCCTCAATGTGTACGATGATTGCGTAAACAACAGCATGCTCGTGTTACAGAAGTTTTGCTTCTGTTTACATAACACAACGCAATCAAATTGGTTAATCACACAAACATTATATAAACGCTCTTCATTATTTCCATATAAGAAAAATAGTAACAAACAACGCTCTTTATGCTTACCATATCCGGATCTATACAAAAGTCAGGAAACGTAACGGTTTTTTCCTTTTGTTTGCACAACAAAGTGAAAACAATTGACAATAACATACTGTTTATGCCATATTTCTGTATGATATAACAACAACTTCTGCCTATATTTTACTATTTCTGTTTATGGCGGTTTTTGACGGAGATGAATATTTTAACAGCATACCCACCGCCAACACCGCCCGTATCTTTAATATGAGCAATAAAAGATGTTTTTGTATTAATACCAAATGCTCTCATCATACCATGAAGCTGCACGTTGCATGGAAAATGATATATTGAGATGTCTGCCTAAGGTCGGATTATTTCAAGAGTCTCCCGAATGTCGTTTCATGTTGTTAGGTATATGTATATCATTACATGGTATTGGTTATAATAATTAAAGGCACGGGCGGCGTTCGTTGCAGAACTATTCATATGTGATCAAATCGCCACCAACAGATGGAATATTAAAATATATATAGCTTTGTTGAGATGTCTCCCTAAGGTCGGATTATTTCAAGAGTCTCCCTAATGTCGTTAATTTTGTTAGCTATATGTATATGTATATGAGTACATGGCATTGGTTATAATAATTAAAGGCACGGGCGGTGTTCGTTGCAGAAATATTAATATGTGGTCAAATCGCCACCAACAGATGGAATATTAAAATATGTACAGTTTTGTTCATATGCAAACGTAATCAGCGCGTGAATAGTGTATTGTCCTCAATGTGTACGACGATTGCGTAAACAACAGCATGCTCGTGTTACAGAAGTTTTGCTTCTGTTTACAAAACACAACGCAATCATATTGGTTAATCACACAAACATTATATAAACGCTCTTCATTATTTCCATATAAGAACAATAGTAACAAACAACGCTCTTTATGCTTACCATATCCGGATCTATACAACAGTCAGGAAACGTAACGGTTTTTTCCTTTTGTTTGCACAACAAAGTGAAAACAAATGACAATAACATACTGTTTATGCCATATTTCTGTTTGATATAACAACAGATTCTGCCTATATTTTACTATTTCTGTTTATGGCGGTTTTTGACGGAAATGAATATTTTACCAGCATACCCACCGCCAAAGACAGCCCGTATCTTTAATATGAGCAATAACAGATGTTTTTTTATTAATACCAAATGCTCTCACCATACCCTGAAGCTGCACGTTGCATGGAAAATGATATATTGAGATGTCTGCCTAAGGGTGGATACACACATGCATGTAATGTCTGTATGTAAAATACATGTATTTTACATGGCCACACCAATAATTGACAAAATTAATCACCTGCGCGCGAGAGGTCAATTTCACCAGTGAGTAGTTATAAGCCATTATCAAACAAACTGCCATCAATAAATTTCAGGCCAATCATAAACATGTCTTCTTCCATGGATGCCGAAATGGGTAATTCTTGTCTGATATATATTGCTGTTTTTCACGAGTTATAATTCATTTCGAAAAGTGGATTAGAGCCGGTCGATTTTATACTTGTTTTGTTTCTGTCATTTCTTGGAAACAGGGTTATCCAAAACAAAAATAAAATATGCAGAATTATTTTATATGATGATACCGGCTTGTTGAGATTTCTCTGATAATTTGAGAGCGAGCTCATGTGATAACATTAATTCAATTGGGATTGCAAATATTTATTATAGCGCCAAAAAATAATGCAGGTACAGCGTTGAAATTAAAAAGAGTGACACCCCCCCCCCCATTTATATATATGTTTCTCAAACCAAAGGTTGAACAAGCTCCTAACTGTCACAAGCTTGAATTATAACATTTTCGACCATAATCTATGATTGGGGGAGGGGCTGGTTCTCGAAAGCTTCCAATAACTAAGGGAGTTAATTCAATGTATCAGCCGCGATTATCTTGGCAAGAATTACAATATAATGTTTTACTTAAATATTCCATAGTTGTAAATTTTGCGGATACATGTATAACTGTATAACACAAGAGAGGAAAGGTGACGTAGTTGGGAACTCGTAGCTAGGCAACCCTTTCGCCGAATGATGACAAACAGCAACACCATGCATTCAAATTTAAAGCTGTATAATATGTTAATAATTATATGAATAGCATAAATTGCTGCATATTAGATTAATCACTCGTAGAAAACAGACACGACAGACATGACTACGATATTTATAAAGTAGGGTGTCAGGACTCAGGGTGCTGCATGCACACCCCCCGTCGAGGAAATATGCAATGGTGAATTCGGTAGCTTCTGGGATAATATAGCTCCCCGTGCATGTTGGGGGTCATAGCCCCATGCGTTGAGGAAGATACCATCACTGGTATTAACATCAATAGAAGACTGACAATGATATAAACAGAACGTCGACCATTTGAGTTATCGCGCGAATAATTATTTTAAGCGGCCTGACGACTTTGTCCCATTCAACGGCTCTTCAGCGGTTCAGAGTTTAACTCACTGTGGTCAAACACAGTCGCAACGATTGGGTTGTCAGCGGACACATATTACACGGTGTGTATGATCCATGTAAAACTCCAAATACACGATATTTACAGAGATTACATGCATGTGTGTATCCACCCTAAGGTCGGATTATTTCAAGAGTCTCCCGAATGTCGTTTCATGTTGTTAGGTATATGTATATCATTACATGGTATTGGTTATAATATTTAAAGGCACGGGCGGCGTTCGTTGCAGAACTATTCATATGTGATCAAATCGCCACCAACAGATGGAATATTAAAATATATATAGCTTTGTTGAGATGTCTCCCTAAGGTCGGATTATTTCAAGAGTCTCCCTAATGTCGTTAATTTTGTTAGCTATATGTATATGTATATGAGTACATGGCATTGGTTATAATAATTAAAGGCCCGGGCGGTGTTCGTTGCAGAAATATTAATATGTGGTCAAATCGCCACCAACAGATGGAATATTAAAATATGTACAGTTTTGTTCATATGCAAACGTAATCAGCGCGTGAATAGTGTATTGTCCTCAATGTGTACGACGATTGCGTAAACAACAGCATGCTCGTGTTACAGAAGTTTTGCTTCTGTTTACAAAACACAACGCAATCATATTGGTTAATCACACAAACATTATATAAACGCTCTTCATTATTTCCATATAAGAACAATAGTAACAAACAACGCTCTTTATGCTTACCATATCCGGATCTATACAAAAGTCAGGAAACGTAACGGTTTTTTCCTTTTGTTTGCACAACAAAGTGAAAACAAATGACAATAACATACTGTTTATGCCATATTTCTGTTTGATATAACAACAGATTCTGCCTATATTTTACTATTTCTGTGTATGGCGGTTTTTGACGGAGATGAATATTTTAACAGCATACCCACCGCCAACACCGCCCGTATCTTTAATATGAGCAATAAAAGATGTTTTTTTATTAATACCAAATGCTCTCATCATACCCAGAAGCTGCACGTTGCATGGAAAATGATATATTGAGATGTCTGCCTAAGGTCGGATTATTTCAAGAGTCTCCCGAATGTCGTTTCATGTTGTTATGTATATGTATATCATTACATGGTATTGGTTATAATAATTAAAGGCACGGGCGCCGTTCGTTGCAGAACTATTCATATGTGATCAAATCGCCACCAACAGATGGAATATTAAAATATATATAGCTTTGTCGAGATGTCTCCCTAAGGTCGGATTATTTCAAGAGTCTCACTAATGTCGTTAATTTTGTTAGCTATATGTATATGTATATCAGTACATGGCATTGGTTATAATAATTAAAGGCACGGGTGGCGTTCGTTGCAGAACTATTCATATGTGATCAAATCGCCACCAACAGATGGAATATTAAAATATATAGCTTTGTCGAGATGTCTCCCTAAGGTCGGATTATTTCAAGAGTCTCCCTAATGTCGTTAATTTTGTTAGCTATATGTATATGTATATCAGTACATGGCATTGGTTATAATAATTAATCGCACGGGCGGTGTTCGTTGCAGAAATATTAATATGTGGTCAAATCGCCACCAACAGATGGAATATTAAAATATGTACAGTTTTGTTCATATACAAACGTAATCAGCGCACGAATAGTGTATTGTCCTCAATGTGTACGATGATTGCGTAAACAACAGCATGCTCGTGTTACAGAAGTTTTGCTTCTGTTTACATAACACAACGCAATCATATTGGTTAATCACACAAACATTATATAAACGCTCTTCATTATTTCCATATAAGAAAAATAGTAACAAATAACGCTCTTTATGCTTACCATATCCGGATCTATAAAAAAGTCAGGAAACGTAACGTACTGTTTATGCCATAGTTCTGTATGATTTAACAACAAATTCTGCCTATATTTTACTATTTCTGTTTATGGCGGTTTTTGACGGAGCTGTATATTATAACAGCATACCCACCGCCAAAGACAGCCCGTATCTTTAATATGAGCAATAAAAGATGTTTTTTTATTAATACCAAATGCTATCACCATACCCAGAAGCTGCACGTTGCATGGAAAATGATATATTGAGATGTCTGCCTAAGGTCGGATTATTTCAAGAGTCTCCCGAATGTCGTTTCATGTTGTTATAGGTATATGTATATCATTACATGGTATTGGTTATAATAATTAAAGGCACGGGCGGCGTTCGTTGCAGAACTATTCATATGTGATCAAATCACCACCAACAGATGGAATATTAAAATATATATAGCTGTGTCGAGATGTCTCCCTAAGGTCGGATTATTTCAAGAGTCTCCCTAATGTCGTTAATTTTGTTAGCTATATGTATATGTATATGAGTACATGGCATTGATTATAATAATTAAAGGCACGGGCCGTGTTCGTTGCAGAAATATTAATATGTGGTCAAATCGCCACCAAAAGATGGAATATTAAAATATGTACAGTTTTGTTCATATGCAAACGTAATCAGCGCACGAATAGTGTATTGTCCTCAATGTGTACGATGATTGCGTAAACAACAGCATGCTCGTGTTACAGAAGTTTTGCTTCTGTTTACATAACACAACGCAATCATATTGGTTAATCACACAAACATTATATAAACGCTCTTCATTATTTCCATATAAGAAAAATAGTAACAAACAACGCTCTTTATGCTTACCATATCCGGATCTATACAAAAGTCAGGAAACGTAACGGTTTTTTCCTTTTGTTTGCACAACAAAGTGAAAACAGTTGACAATAACATACTGTTTATGCCATATTTCTGTATGATATAACAACAAATTCTGCCTATATTTTACTATTTCTGTTTATGGCGGTTTTTGACGGAGATGAATATTTTAACAGCATACCCACCGCCAACACCGCCCGTATCTATAATATGAGCAATAAAAGATGTTTTTTTTATTAATACCAAATGCTCTCACCATACACAGAAGCTGCACGTTGCATGGAAAATGATATATTGAGATGTCTGCCTAAGGTCGGATTATTTCAAGAGTCTCCCGAATGTCGTTTCATGTTGTTAGGTATATGTATATAATTACATGGTATTGGTTATAATAATTAAAGGCACGGGTGGCATTCGTTGCAGAACTATTCATATGTGATCAAATCGCCACCAACAGATGGAATATTAAAATATATATAGCTTTGTCGAGATGTCTCCATAAGGTCGGATTATTTCAAGAGTCCCCCTAATGTCGTTAATTTTGTTAGCTAAATGTATATGTATATCAGTACATGGCATTGATTATAATAATTAAAGGCACGGGTGGCGTTCGTTGCAGAACTATTCATATGTGATCAAATCGCCACCACCAGATGGAATATTAAAATATATATAGCTGTGTCGAGATGTCTCCCTAAGGTCGGATTATTTCAAGAGTCTCCCTAATGTCGTTAATTTTGTTAGCTATATGTATATGTATATCAGTACATGGCATTGGTTATAATAATTAAAGGCACGGGCGGTGTTCGTTGCAGAAATATTGATATGTGGTCAGATCGCCACCAACAGATGGAATATTAAAATATGTACAGTTTTGTTCATATGCAAACGTAATCAGTGCACGAATAGTGTATTGTCCTCAAGGTGTACGATGATTGCGTAAACAACAGCATGCTCGTGTTACAGAAGTTTTGCTTCTGTTTACATAACACAACGCAATCATATTGGTTAATCACACAAACATTATATAAACGCTCTTCATTATTTTCATATAAGAAAAATAGTAACAAACAACGCTCTTTATGCTTACCATATCCGGATCTATACAATAGTCAGGAAACGTAACGGTTTTTTCCTTTTGTTTGCACAACAAAGTGAAAACAATTGACAATAACATACTGTTTATGCCATATTTCTGTATGATATAACAACAACTTCTGCCTATATTTTACTATTTCTGTTTATGGCGGTTTTTGACGGAGATGAATATTTTAACAGCATACCCACCGCCAACACCGCCCGTATCTTTAATATGAGCAATAAAAGATGTTTTTTTATTAATACCAAATGCTCTCATCATACCCAGAAGCTGCACGTTGCATGGAAAATGATATATTGAGATGTCTGCCTAAGGTCGGATTATTTCAAGAGTCTCCCGAATGTCGTTTCATGTTGTTAGGTATATGTATATCATTACATGGTATTGGTTATAATAATTAAAGGCACGGACGGCGTTCGTTGCAGATCTATTCATATGTGATCAAATCGCCACCAACAGATGGAATATTAAAATATATATAGCTTTGTTGAGATGTATCCCTAAGGTCGGATTATTTCAAGAGTCTCCCTAATGTCGTTAATTGTGTTAGCTATATGTATATGTATATGAGTACATGGCATTGGTTATAATAATTAAAGGCACGGGCGGTGTTCGTTGCAGAAATATTAATATGTGGTCAAATCGCCACCAACAGATGGAATATTAAAATATGTACAGTTTTGTTCATATGCAAACGTAATCAGCGCGTGAATAGTGTATTGTCCTCAATGTGTACAACGATTGCGTAAACAACAGCATGCTCGTGTTACAGAAGTTTTGGTTCTGTTTACAAAACACAACGCAATCATATTGGTTAATCACACAAACATAATATAAACGCTCTTCATTATTTCCATATAAGAACACTAGTAACAAACAACGCTCTTTATGCTTACCATATCCGGATCTATACAAAAGTCAGGAAACGTAACGGTTTTTTCCTTTTGTTTGCACAACAAAGTGAAAACAATTGACAATAACATACTGTTTATGCCATATTTCTGTTTGATATAACAACATATTCTGCCTATATTTTACTATTTCTGTTTATGGCGGTTTTTGACGGAAATGAATATTTTAACAGCATACCCACCGCCAAAGACAGCCCGTATCTTTAATATGAGCAATAACAGATGTTTTTTTATTAATACCAAATGCTCTCACCATACCCAGAAGCTGCACGTTGCATGGAAAATGATATATTGAGATGTCTGCCTAAGGTCGGATTATTTCAAGAGTCTCCCGAATGTCGTTTCATGTTGTTAGGTATATGTATATAATTACATGGTATTGGTTATAATAATTAAAGGCACGGGCGGCGTTCGTTGCAGAACTATTCATATGTGATCAAATCGCCACCAACAGATGGAATATTAAAATATATATAGCTGTGTCGAGATGTCTCCCTAAGGTCGGATTATTTCAAGAGTCTCCCTAATGTTGTTAATTTTGTTAGCTATATGTATATGTATATGAGTACATGGCATTGGTTATAATAATTAAAGGCACGGGCCGTGTTCGTTGCAGAAATATTGATATGTGGTCAGATCGCCACCAACAGATGGAATATTAAAATATGTACAGTTTTGTTCATATGCAAACGTAATCAGCGCACGAATAGTGTATTGTCCTCAAGGTGTACGATGATTGCGTAAACAACAGCATGCTCGTGTTACAGAAGTTTTGCTTCTGTTTACATAACACAACGCAATCATATTGGTTAATCACACAAACATTATATAAACGCTCTTCATTATTTTCATATAAGAAAAATAGTAACAAACAACGCTCTTTATGCTTACCATATCCGGATCTATACAATAGTCAGGAAACGTAACGGTTTTTTCCTTTTGTTTGCACAACAAAGTGAAAACAATTGACAATAACATACTGTTTATGCCATATTTCTGTATGATATAACAACAACTTCTGCCTATATTTTACTATTTCTGTTTATGGCGGTTTTTGACGGAGATGAATATTTTAACAGCATACCCACCGCCAACACCGCCCGTATCTTTAATATGAGCAATAAAAGATGTTTTTTTATTAATACCAAATGCTCTCATCATACCCAGAAGCTGCACGTTGCATGGAAAATGATATATTGAGATGTCTGCCTAAGGTCGGATTATTTCAAGAGTCTCCCGAATGTCGTTTCATGTTGTTAGGTATATGTATATCATTACATGGTATTGGTTATAATAATTAAAGGCACGGACGGCGTTCGTTGCAGATCTATTCATATGTGATCAAATCGCCACCAACAGATGGAATATTAAAATATATATAGCTTTGTTGAGATGTATCCCTAAGGTCGGATTATTTCAAGAGTCTCCCTAATGTCGTTAATTGTGTTAGCTATATGTATATGTATATGAGTACATGGCATTGGTTATAATAATTAAAGGCACGGGCGGTGTTCGTTGCAGAAATATTAATATGTGGTCAAATCGCCACCAACAGATGGAATATTAAAATATGTACAGTTTTGTTCATATGCAAACGTAATCAGCGCGTGAATAGTGTATTGTCCTCAATGTGTACAACGATTGCGTAAACAACAGCATGCTCGTGTTACAGAAGTTTTGGTTCTGTTTACAAAACACAACGCAATCATATTGGTTAATCACACAAACATAATATAAACGCTCTTCATTATTTCCATATAAGAACACTAGTAACAAACAACGCTCTTTATGCTTACCATATCCGGATCTATACAAAAGTCAGGAAACGTAACGGTTTTTTCCTTTTGTTTGCACAACAAAGTGAAAACAATTGACAATAACATACTGTTTATGCCATATTTCTGTTTGATATAACAACATATTCTGCCTATATTTTACTATTTCTGTTTATGGCGGTTTTTGACGGAAATGAATATTTTAACAGCATACCCACCGCCAAAGACAGCCCGTATCTTTAATATGAGCAATAACAGATGTTTTTTTATTAATACCAAATGCTCTCACCATACCCAGAAGCTGCACGTTGCATGGAAAATGATATATTGAGATGTCTGCCTAAGGTCGGATTATTTCAAGAGTCTCCCGAATGTCGTTTCATGTTGTTAGGTATATGTATATAATTACATGGTATTGGTTATAATAATTAAAGGCACGGGCGGCGTTCGTTGCAGAACTATTCATATGTGATCAAATCGCCACCAACAGATGGAATATTAAAATATATATAGCTGTGTCGAGATGTCTCCCTAAGGTCGGATTATTTCAAGAGTCTCCCTAATGTTGTTAATTTTGTTAGCTATATGTATATGTATATGAGTACATGGCATTGGTTATAATAATTAAAGGCACGGGCCGTGTTCGTTGCAGAAATATTGATATGTGGTCAGATCGCCACCAACAGATGGAATATTAAAATATGTACAGTTTTGTTCATATGCAAACGTAATCAGCGCACGAATAGTGTATTGTCCTCAAGGTGTACGATGATTGCGTAAACAACAGCATGCTCGTGTTACAGAAGTTTTGCTTCTGTTTACATAACACAACGCAATCATATTGGTTAATCACACAAACATTATATAAACGCTCTTCATTATTTCCATATAAGAAAAATAGTAACAAACAACGCTCTTTATGCTTACCATATCCGGATCTATACAATAGTCAGGAAACGTAACGGTTTTTTCCTTTTGTTTGCACAACAAAGTGAAAACAATTGACAATAACATACTGTTTATGCCATATTTCTGTATGATATAACAACAACTTCTGCCTATATTTTACTATTTCTGTTTATGGCGGTTTTTGACGGAGATGAATATTTTAACAGCATACCCACCGCCAACACCGCCCGTATCTTTAATATGAGCAATAAAAGATGTTTTTTTATTAATACCAAATGCTCTCATCATACCCAGAAGCTGCACGTTGCATGGAAAATGATATATTGAGATGTCTGCCTAAGGTCGGATTATTTCAAGAGTCTCCCGAATGTCGTTTCATGTTGTTAGGTATATGTATATCATTACATGGTATTGGTTATAATAATTAAAGGCACGGACGGCGTTCGTTGCAGATCTATTCATATGTGATCAAATCGCCACCAACAGATGGAATATTAAAATATATATAGCTTTGTTGAGATGTCTCCCTAAGGTCGGATTATTTCAAGAGTCTCCCTAATGTCGTTAATTGTGTTAGCTATATGTATATGTATATGAGTACATGGCATTGGTTATAATAATTAAAGGCACGGGCGGTGTTCGTTGCAGAAATATTAATATGTGGTCAAATCGCCACCAACAGATGGAATATTAAAATATGTACAGTTTTGTTCATATGCAAACGTAATCAGCGCGTGAATAGTGTATTGTCCTCAATGTGTACAACGATTGCGTAAACAACAGCATGCTCGTGTTACAGAAGTTTTGGTTCTGTTTACAAAACACAACGCAATCATATTGGTTAATCACACAAACATAATATAAACGCTCTTCATTATTTCCATATAAGAACACTAGTAACAAACAACGCTCTTTATGCTTACCATATCCGGATCTATACAAAAGTCAGGAAACGTAACGGTTTTTTCCTTTTGTTTGCACAACAAAGTGAAAACAATTGACAATAACATACTGTTTATGCCATATTTCTGTTTGATATAACAACATATTCTGCCTATATTTTACTATTTCTGTTTATGGCGGTTTTTGACGGAAATGAATATTTTAACAGCATACCCACCGCCAAAGACAGCCCGTATCTTTAATATGAGCAATAACAGATGTTTTTTTATTAATACCAAATGCTCTCACCATACCCAGAAGCTGCACGTTGCATGGAAAATGATATATTGAGATGTCTGCCTAAGGTCGGATTATTTCAAGAGTCTCCCGAATGTCGTTTCATGTTGTTAGGTATATGTATATAATTACATGGTATTGGTTATAATAATTAAAGGCACGGGCGGCGTTCGTTGCAGAACTATTCATATGTGATCAAATCGCCACCAACAGATGGAATATTAAAATATATATAGCTGTGTCGAGATGTCTCCCTAAGGTCGGATTATTTCAAGAGTCTCCCTAATGTTGTTAATTTTGTTAGCTATATGTATATGTATATGAGTACATGGCATTGGTTATAATAATTAAAGGCACGGGCCGTGTTCGTTGCAGAAATATTGATATGTGGTCAGATCGCCACCAACAGATGGAATATTAAAATATGTACAGTTTTGTTCATATGCAAACGTAATCAGCGCACGAATAGTGTATTGTCCTCAAGGTGTACGATGATTGCGTAAACAACAGCATGCTCGTGTTACAGAAGTTTTGCTTCTGTTTACATAACACAACGCAATCATATTGGTTAATCACACAAACATTATATAAACGCTCTTCATTATTTCCATATAAGAAAAATAGTAACAAACAACGCTCTTTATGCTTACCATATCCGGATCTATACAATAGTCAGGAAACGTAACGGTTTTTTCCTTTTGTTTGCACAACAAAGTGAAAACAATTGACAATAACATACTGTTTATGCCATATTTCTGTTTGATATAACAACAACTTCTGCCTATATTTTACTATTTCTGTTTATGGCGGTTTTTGACGGAGATGAATATTTTAACAGCATACCCACCGCCAACACCGCCCGTATCTTTAATATGAGCAATAAAAGATGTTTTTTTATTAATACCAAATGCTCTCATCATACCCTGAAGCTGCACGTTGCATGGAAAATGATATATTGAGATGTCTGCCTAAGGTCGGATTATTTCAAGAGTCTCCCGAATGTCGTTTCATGTTGTTAGGTATATGTATATCATTACATGGTATTGGTTATAATAATTAAAGGCACGGGCGCCGTTCGTTGCAGAACTATTCATATGTGATCAAATCGCCACCAACAGATGGAATATTAAAATATATATAGCTTTGTCGAGATGTCTCCCCAAGGTCGGATTATTTCAAGAGTCTCACTAATGTCGTTAATTTTGTTAGCTATATGTATATGTATATCAGTACATGGCATTGGTTATAATAATTAAAGGCACGGGTGGCGTTCGTTGCAGAACTATTCATATGTGATCAAATCGCCACCAACAGATGGAATATTAAAATATATATAGCTTTGTCGAGATGTCTCCCTAAGGTCGGATTATTTCAAGAGTCTCCCTAGCTAGCTAATGTCGTTAATTTTGTTAGCTATATGTATATGTATATCAGTACATGGCATTGGTTATACTAATTAATCGCTCGGGCGGTGTTCGTTGCAGAAATATTAATATGTGGTCAAATCGCCACCAACAGATGGAATATTAAAATATGTACAGTTTTGTTTCATATACAAACGTAATCAGCGCACGAATAGTGTATTGTCCTCAATGTGTACGATGATTGCGTAAACAAAAGCATGCTCGTGTTACAGAAGTTTTGCTTCTGTTTACATAACACAACGCAATCATATTAGTTAATCACACAAACATTATATAAACGCTCTTCATTATTTCCATATAAGAAATATAGTAACAAAGAACGCTCTTTATGCTTACCATATCTGGATCTATACAAAAGTCAGGAAACGTAACGTACTGTTTATTCCATAGTTCTGTATGATATAACAACAAATTCTGCCTATATTTTACTATTTCTGTTTATGGCGGTTTTTGACGGAGCTGAATATTTTAACAGCATACCCACCGCCAAAGACAGCCCGTATCTTTAATATGAGCAATAAAAGATGTGTTTTTATTAATACCAAATGCTCTCACCATACCCAGAAGCTGCACGTTGCATGGAAAATGATATATTGAGATGTCTGCCTAAGGTCGGATTATTTCAAGAGTCTCCCGAATGTCGTTTCATGTTGTTAGGTATATGTATATCATTACATGGTATTGGTTATAATAATTAAAGGCACGGGCGGCGTTCGTTGCAGAACTATTCATATGTGATCAAATCGCCACCAACAGATGGAATATTAAAATATATATAGCTTTGTCGAGATGTCTCCCTAAGGTCGGATTATTTCAAGAGTCTCCCTAATGTCGTTAATTTTGTTAGCTATATGTATATGTATATCAGTACATGGCATTGGTTATAATAATTAAAGGCACGGGCGGTGTTCGTTGCAGAAATATTAATATGTGGTCAAATCGCCACCAACAGATGGAATATTAAAATATGTACAGTTTTGTTCATATACAAACGTAATCAGCGCACGAATAGTGTATTGTCCTCAATGTGTACGATGATTGCGTAAACAACAGCATGCTCGTGTTACCGAAGTTTTGCTTCTGTTTACATAACACAACGCAATCATATTGGTTAATCACACAAACATTATATAAACGCTCTTCATTATTTCCATATAAGAACAATAGTAACAAACAACGCTCTTTATGTTTACCATATCCGGATCTAAATAAAACCTAGGAAAGGTAACGTTGTTTGCTTTTGTTTACGTAACACATTTGACGGATGTGAATATGTTAGTAGCATGCCCACCGCCGACACTGGCCGTATCTTTTATATAGCAATAAAAGATTTTTTGTTCGTTTGATACCAAATGCTCTCACCATAACCAGAAGCTTTACATTGCATAGAAAATGATATATCGAGATGTCTCGCCATCAACATATGGAATATTAAAGCATTGTTCATATGCAAACATAATGGGGCGTAAATAGTGTATTGTGTAATAGTATACTGTCTTCAAGGTGTGCGATGATTGCCAACACCGCCCGTATCTTTGATATAGCAATAAAAGATGTTTTTTTTCGATTAATAACAAATGCCCTCACCTTACACAGAAGCTACGCGTTGCATAGAAAATGATATATCGAGATTCTCCATAAGGTCGGATTATTTCAAGAGTCTCCCAAAGGTTTATGGCTGTTTTTGACGGATGTGAATATTTTAACAGCATACCCACTGCCAACGCCGCCCGTATCTTTAATATAGCAATAAGCAGTTATCAACGTACGATATCTCCATTCGTCGTTTATTTACATGTCTTCATGGCATATGACACTTTCCGACAAACACTTTAAGGACATTTCTAACGGGACAATGTTTTCGTTTGAAACGTGTGGGGGAGGGGTTGGGTGTCTTTGTTCAGTCATATATATACTCATTGTAGCAAATGAACACACCCAGCTTCATATGTCGAGTTGTTTGTAGATGCGATCGCGAATCGCGATGGAGAGTTCAAACAATAATGAATATTTCATAATTACCCTCTAATTTGGTTGTTAAAAATAGATAATGACGACGTGTGCATAGATACATTATCAGACAACAAGTGATCATTGAGCGCTAAACGTTTTAGTTGATTGTTCGATCGTTTTGTAATTATAATAAGCTGGATGCGTGCCGGGCCACATCGTTTGCGCCACCCAGACCTTACTTTTTGACGCTGTTGGGAGACAATATTCAGAAGAAAATACTAAATGCTTGCATATAGAAATGAAATTGATGAGCGTTTGTACATGTATGGTTTAAAATGAAAGAATCAATCGCCGACCCACCCATGGCGATATAGATGCCATTGTTGGATAAATGGGCTAAATTTGTCAGATTTTCTAGTGATGGTAAACGGGGGTATTGTATCGATCCCCTTGACTTTAATAATACTACCGTACTATTAACGTAAAACGTGCATCCAAACTGCCTCTATCCGAGTACATGTATAATAGGGACAGCGCATAGAGGCCGTTTGGATGCATGGAATGGGAGCGGAGCGCGTTGCAAGTCCATGTGCACTGGTTAATATATTCATTTCCGCTTTAGCTAACAACTTGCCTGATTGCCAACAAATGCATACAGGGCAATTGGCTGCATGATATTATATTGTCCTTATGAAGGCAGCTTGGGGAGGTGCAGTCCGTGTCATGTTTATGTTGCGCACTTGGCAGAACCGGCCGTAGGTTAACAATGCTGTTCTCGCTCGAGCTACCGAGATTGGAACACCTGTATATACATACATGTCTATTCTGCACGAGAGCATTTTCCGGTATTGCATCATTTGGTTAATGATTTATTTTGGCCGAATTATACCAAATGTGCTTGTCCCTATAAACATGCTGATGTCAACTTCCATGTACCATGCCATGACCAATGTCCCAATTGTATGGATTGTATCCCGTGCTAAATTATTTAACGACAAAATCCGACCAAGATATGCACCAGAGAACATGTTTTGCCGACGACGCCAAATGCAAGTTATTTGTTTTCTCCCTCAACCAGATAACTTATATCAACCGAGGGCGTTTTGTAATAATGTCGTTTGGTCCCAAAAGGTTTGTCCTACTGTTTGTTTTCTTCCTGAGGGGGTTTTGTCAGAGTACCATGACAAGATATCTGGACATCAATTCAAATTCAGATGTTTATTGAACATGGATTATCATCAGAACAAAATGAAAATATAACAATGATGACGATTTTATAAAAAAAAAAACAATGATGACGACTTACATAACATATAATCAAATAACTTAAAGGTACGGGAGGCCTTAATTGTCGAAAATATTCATATCTGTTCCAAACACCGTAAACAGAAAAACATTAACACGCTTAGTGTTCAATGCATAAATTATATACCATGACAATCGCGTAAACAACAGTATGTTATCATAAAGATCTACTATATTTTATCTGAACAAGAGCCTGGTTGTGTTACAGAAGACAGCACAATGCTGCTGGCTAATCACACACAAATGGTATAAACGCTCTTTATTAGTTCCATATCAGGAATTCACCAACAAAGAACGCTCTTTATGTTTACCATAATAATATAAACAAACACCAGAAAAGTAACTGTTTATGCTTTTTTTTTTTTACATAACAATGGTCAAACATACGTCTACATTTTGATGTTCTTTCTGTTTGTGCCGGTTTTTGACGGGTTGAAACATTTTGACAGGATACCCACCGCCAAGGCCTCCCATACCTTTAAACGTAGAACTGGATAGCTTCTATCTCATGACATGACTAGACTACTTTGTGGCACATGAGGGGTTTCTGAATTATGACGTAGACAGGACACCGATAATGATGAATGTTCACTAATCCTGATATGGCACCAGAGATAAAATGGGAAATAAACAGTATCCGTTATCATGAAAGCCCTTGTTGCACTTCCATCCGAACTGTGTGGTGAACCATTGACCGATTTAATTTGGATATGGCTCAACATGAGCATTATGCCAAAGTTATATTTGTCTCAGGAAAACTACGAAAACCAACAACGTCTGTCCGAGTGTGCGTCATTTCGTCCGTGCGTGCGCATTTTGGTTTGCGAACGATAACTTTAGTAACGTTAAAATTGTATTAATTTTCTGCGCATGTTTTATCTCTTTACTCCCCATAAGCGTCCCTGGACGCTTTTGCACTATTTCCACATAAGCGCATGTGGGCGCCTCGCAACATATCCATAGACGCGCATAAGAGCGCGTTACCAGACTTCCCCACAAGCGCCCTAGAGCGCCACACTAGGCCCAGACTGTACTAATGAGTTCGCCCCTATGCCCCCCGCTTTTGCTATGTTTCTAATCGAGACCACACGGTTATGTCAACTCGTTATTTGCCTATCTAATAACAATAAACGTGGCACCGTGTGCATCGCGCGCGACACATGCTGTGTTACTTGGGTGCCATTCTAAGTATTTACGAACAACATGGCTGCAACATTTTCGAAACAGCAAGTGATCGACATGTTAATGGGAGATGATAGCGATTTTAGCGGAGATTGCGGTTCCTCGTCATCAGAAGATTCAGACGACGATTACTCTGCCCCTGCTACCAGCGACAATGTGACCTCCATCGATGATAGCAGCTTGAATAATAACCCGATTGGCTGGTCAAATAAACTTCGAAAGGTATCACTTCAGCCATTTACCCAAAGGACAGGGCCAGTTATACCAGATGAATTCGATACTGATACAGCAACAGCTTTGGAATATTTCAATTTTATGTTCTCGCCATCGAAGTATGCCGAAATAGCCAGGCATACTAACAACTATGCCAAATAGAAAATGGAAGAAAAGGGCGAGACTGATAAATACTGGTCTGATATTTCGGAACTAGAACTTCGTGCGTACATCGGTATGAACATCATGATGGGTGTGAATGACCTTCCCTCATACAAGCAGTACTGGTCACATGATGAGTTTATCGGAAACGCCGGCATCAGCAAAGTTATGAATCGGCGCAGATTTGAAAAAAATCACAGAATACTTCCACGTCAGTGACCGAGAGAGCGAACCTGCTAAAGGGACAGATTCGTACGATCCACTATATATAAGGTTCGCGACATCATCGACTCATCACTAACAACATTGAAATCGTGTTACTTGCCTTCGCAATATATATCTGTCGACGAAGGAATGATAAAATGGACGTCCCGTCCATTTTATCATTCCTTCGTCGACAGATATATATTGCGAAGGCAAGTAACACGATTTCAATGTCTCTCCTACAAGCAATACATGCCGGCAAAACCAATAAAACGAGGGATCAAAATATGGATGATGTACGATGCCACCAATGCCTACCTGTTAAACTTTGAAGTATACCTTGGAAAGCATTATTTCAAACCGTCTGGAAAAGGTCTCGGGTATGATGTGGTTACGTCATTGTCATCGGATTTGTGTGACAAAAATTACTGTTTGTTCTTTGATAACTATTTTACGAGTGTGCACCTCATGCAGGACTTACTAAACGATGGGTTTTACTCGTGTGGCACCGTTTGGCAGAACAGGAAAGGATTCCCGAAGGATTTACAGCGACTGAAGAAAATGAATCGAGGTGACTATAACACTAGGCAGGATGGCGAATTTCTCACGGCAACGGTATGGCAGGACAAGAAACAAGTGTTCACCCTTAGCACGATGACTGACCCAACGACAGATATCATGGCTAATCGGCGCCAGGGAAAAACAATTTTTGAAGTGACTCAGCCGATGAGCATATTCATGTACAACAAGTACATGAATGGTGTTGACAAACATGATCAGTTGAGGATGACGAATCTCCTCGGTCGCGAAAGGAAAAAAGCATGGAAATGCATCTTCTGGTTGGTCGCCAATTCATCAATAGTTAACAGTTTCATCTTGTTCAAAGAAACATCAAAGAGTCATAATTCTAAGAAGGTGTTCACGCATATGGATTTTAGTATTGAACTGGCTCATCAACTGATTGCAGAATATTCTTCTAGAAAACTCAAAGCACAAGAAGAGCCACGTGCCCTCAATGTATCACCAGAAAACTCAAACGGACACGTGTCCACACACATGGGACGCAAGAACCGATGTCGGGTTCATCTGAACTCAAAAGAAAGAAAAGAAACTGTATTTGGTTGCAAACTCTCCAATGTTCATCTATGTAAGGACGGTTGCCATTTCAAGTATCATTGTAGTTGAACGTTCCGAACAATTATGGATTATGGTTATGAGATATATAATGCATGGACATCACAGAGAACCCAATGTGTATCTACTGTATATTGCTATACTCAGTTAACATTCAAACTATCCAATTATATTAATTGTTCACGCAACACATTTCATGATATAATTTCAAATTTGGTGAAATGCACGATTTGACTCAGTTATCATTTCAAACCAAATTATAACATTCAAAAACAAATTTATTGCGAAATATTTTTAAAGATACGGGCGGCGTTCGCGGTGGGTGTGGTGTTAAAACATTCATATCCTTGAAAAACCACCATAAACAGAAGGAATAGTAAGATATGGACATACTTTGTTCTTATACCAATCAGAAATATGGCATAAACGGTATGTTATTGTCAATTTGTTCCCCTTTGTTATGTAAACAAAAGCAAAAAAATTACGTTTCATTGCTTTTGTTTAGATCTGGATATGACACACATAAAGCGCGTTGTTTGTTACTGTTTTCCTGATAGGGAAATAATAAAGAGCGTTTATATCATTTTTGTAGGAATAACCAATAGAATTTCGGTCTGTTATGTTATTTACGTACACCATTGTACGTCTTGACGACAATACACTATTTACGCGCTGATTATGTTTGGCATATGAGTTGAACTGTATATACATGATATATCAGTACACGGCATTGGTTATAATAATTAAAGACACGGGCGTATATACATGTATGTTGGCGTTCATTCTGTTGATGCCGATTTGAACAAATATAAATATTTCTGCAACGGATGTCGCCCGTGACTTTAATAATGGTTGCATTAGTTGAAAATCGACTATAACCAAGATCGCTATTTGCGTCGTTTTAGAAACACCAGCGCAGTTATTATTATATTTTTCAAAAATATATATGTTCTTGAATGTTTTTGTTTTATCAAATCGCTCTAGTTATCCAATCACCTTGAAAATTTCAACTTTAGAAAAATAACGGTACTTTTTCGTAACGGAATTAGTTTGCCCTACCCGCATCATAGCAATTCAACATGACCACCGGCATCATAGTATATTAGCATGCCCACTTGACCAGGGGTGGACACGCGACAGCTCAGCTACAGTTATGTATTATTGTTTCAAACCGCTTAACATTAAATGGCTGGTGTTACATGCATGTTTCAGTTGGACGTTATGTTACAATTTGCTTGATCGAAGAGTTCACAAACTATTTTCTCAAACATGTTTGGCTTTTGAGTAAAAGGAAATATCTATATCAATACAATGTGTACATTGTGCGGTCCTTTTTCTGATAATGTTGGTATATGTTTCTGGTGTTTCTGACGTATGTGATAAAATAGTGTGTAATCGTACACCTATATACCTGTATATGGATTGTTTCAAATTTCTCTTATATTATATAATGCGGCTAAATTTTAAATGGTGATGCCATACAGTGTTTGCACGAAGATGAACTTCCAAGCACGACGTGTTATATAATAGGTGTTTTCGAAGTCGAAATCAAAGTTGATATTGAGTAATTAGACAACGCGCCATAAAACCAATGACATACACGTATACCTATGATCTAGCCTGCATCACGATTACCATTGATTTGTGCTAATAAATCAGAAGCCGTGCGGTATATACACGTAAGCATTACGCACTCTGGAAGCGGAACATACTTATGTATGTACAGCGAATTACCAATGAATAATAATTATAATTGAATTGTATGTGTATGTTCTATATTATCACTTCTGTTAACTGTTACATTTGCATGTTAGTTTATAGTAATAAACAATCACAAACATCACTATTCTGAAAATATATTTTAAAACCTTACTTGAATTTCGTAGTGCGACATCGCGTTATTTTGGCTGAACGAAATAGAGGATATCTAGCGTTCTGAATTGATACCGGACAAATATATTTGATTATTTTCGCGACCGACTAGCTGCACTTTTCGCCAGCGGAAATACATTTGTTCTGGCAGAAACAACAGAAACTCATTATCGCCAGAAACAATGTACATGCGTTGACGACAAGTTGGTCGCGAAATTAAGTCCTTAAGCCATATCATGAGATATTTCTGGTATTAATTATGAGAAGAAAACAAAACACATTTGCTTTGAATTGTTTACAAAATACTTTTGGGAGTTGGTGACTTTCCAAAATAAGACGAGTCTAAATCCTGAACAAGGATCATTTGTATAAGACCTATTTTATTGTCATAATGTGACATTCGTGTGCAAACACGTCGTGGTCACTTCAACCCATGTAATCTGAGTAAATGATGAGATTTTGTATGGAATATTAAAAGCAACATTTCAGAGCTGACGAAACGCACAATACATATAGTTTGATATACTGATATTGAACTAATCCCAACAGAAATGTCGAAGATACTTGCTTGCCCAGGGCTCTTATACACAGGTGTCGATTTTCTCATATTACGACACACGTCCCGGCTTACGGTCATGATCCCCAGTTGGAGCTGTCACTCCAACAGCCTACCTTCACTGCGTCAACACAGTAACAGGTTTACCACCATTTATGGAGCAACGGGATACTTTCTGACAAGCCAAAACTTATGGGGAAATAGCGTCTGGTACTTGATATATGCCCGGGAACACACCGTCGGTATTATGTTATAGCTGCAGGGAGATGAAGGGGTGGCTTATACAGCTAGTGTGGGAACTAAAGAGTTAAATATCTTATAAATATGTTCAGTGCGTAAATACAATTCAAGTTCGAAAAAGGGTTCGGTCCGAAGTTATGACCCTTTTTACTTAAAATTTTCCAAATTTGAGATTTCTCGATAAATTTAAATTGGGCTGTTTGGTCTGAAGGAAATGTGTATGTTAGCTGTTTAGTGCCAAATACAGGTCTATACTAAGGGTTTGTTTCGAATAAGTTTTACTGAGTTCTGGCCCATTTTAGAGTAAGGATTTTCCAAATTTGAGGTTTCTGGATAACTCAAGTTTTGGTTATTTGATCGGAACCAAATTTGATGTATGATTTTCCAGTCATATTTTGTTACCAAGAAGACCCTTATCGCTTGTCCAGGATCATCTATAAATTCTGTCCTACTTTCTAGAAAGGCAATGCCCTAAATGAATCAAATTTAAAGGGGATATGTATATTATTTAAAGGGGCATTGTGTCCTCAGTACGTATGTGGCTTATTTCATGCTGTATTAAATTGTAATGATGTTGAGAAAATACTATTGTATAAGTTACTTTAATATAATAGTAAATAAAATGCCATACAAAAACACTCATTGTCGAAGCAGTCAGTTGCTATTTGCAATATTGAAATACAGTATATCGAGTTTGAATATACAAGCTCTGTTTAGTTGTTTTGAACAGAAAATTAGCTATGTGATTTTATTTATATATTACTTTTATAATAAAATACAGGTATCCCACAATCGTGCTACAATAAAGTAACCCAGTAAGTCATGAGTGTTTGTGAACCTGATTCTTTTCATGCAACTTTGTCTTGCGTGGGTTCGTGGAACTGGTTGTAATGAATTAAACAATTAATGAATTTCTTTGCATATATATAGCATGGACACCAGTCAGAATAATTTTATTGGTGCCAACAACAATATCAGAAGGTGTATTAAACCATTCGCAATGAATGTGTTATATAATTATTGTATATTGACCTCCAAGTATGAAGAGCTAACGAGTTATGTGGCTTATATTGAGACGTATGAATACCTATACAGTGAAAAATGGGTGGCATACAAAGTCAAATATAACTCTTTTGAGTAGTACTCATTAGGGGCAATAGCCTAACCTGTATATGCAATGCGTTGAAACCAGTTATTAGGGAGACATATATAACGAGCACGTACGTGTCTCCATAATCACGGTTTATCACCTATCAGTTAACTTGAGAAAGTTAATATTCCCACAATACCCGCGTGTGGCTTCTATATATATATGGACACGTATTTATATATATACAATAAATAAGTTGGTGGCAAAAAAAGCCAAATATTACTCTTTTGAGTCGCAATCATTGGGGATAATAACATAACGTGTACATATGCAATACGTTGCAGAAACATACATGCATGCTGGTTATCTTTGTCTCCTTAATAACGGTTTATTACGTATAAGTTATATTTAATCTGAGAAAGTTAATATTCCCACAATACCCATATAGTGGCTTCTATAGACACGTATGTATATCAATACAGTAACAAATGAGTGGCATACAAAACAAATATAACACTTTTGAGTTGTAATCTTTAAGGACACATTAACCTAACATGCATATGCAATGCGTTGAAATCCGTCAATAGGGAGACACATATAACCAGCATGTACGTGTCTCCCTAATCATGGTTTATTACATATCAGTTAATTTGAGAAAGTTAATATTCCCACAGTGTCCACTATGTGGCTTCTATGGACACGTATTTATACCTATACAATAACAAATTGGGTGGCATACAAAGTCAAATATAAGTCTTTGAGTTGTCATCATTAGGGACAATAACCTAACGTGTATATGCAATGCGTTGAAAACAGTTATTGGGGAGACATATATAACCAGCGTGTACGTGTCTACCTAATCACAGTTTTTTACCTATCAGTTATCATTTATTATATTAACTCGCCACGTTATAGTACGGGGGGAAAAGTCATATTGTACTCCCAAATGTCATATTGGACTCCCGAGTGTACAATGCGACGTTATATTGGGACTCTGTGACGTAACGAATTACCTATTGCGAAATAAACTGATGAAATTGTGATGCGCGTACAACAGATTTAGCAAACGTTTCACTTCCGCGTTGAGTATTTTTTATTGCCGTGTTTACTGTTCCAAATCAAATCATGCATACTGTGTGTTTCGTCATCACGGTTTCTACAAATAAAATGCGAGCGCACAATATCCATGTAACTTGTTAGTTTTTTATCATTCTACATTTATATGTATCTGATTTAAAAAATAAAACGATGAAAATACTAGGCACACACACATAGTAACATACTGGTATATAAGCCTTTTATCAAAGTCGGAATGTCATTTTGAAAAGATAAGAGATCACCCATGACTATCTTTAAACGATTTAGAATTTGGAAAGTTGACGCATAATTTGGTCGCCTATTATAAAAAATAACCAAAAACAATCATGTCATCGATGACCTTTCACCTATTAAATGGCGATCGCGATCTTTAAAAAAAATCGTATTAGTAGCGAAAACAGGAATGCATGTTTACATAGCACGTGTCTAATTATGCCAGCTAATGGGATTTTATATTCGAGAACAGTTGAAGCTGCTTTCACAGACCTGCGGCGGACGCACAAGGCCAACGCTATCGGGTTTGTGGCTGACCACTGGCACTGCATGCGCATAAACCGATAGCCGCAGACACTGCACGCATGTGTCAGCCGCAGGTCTGTGAAATCAGCTTTAACTTCAGACAGACAAAATTGCGACTACGACCTCCAAGTCATCTGGCCATGTGAACAGGTTCCAAACAATTATGTTTCGAGTGAAAAGGTCAGAGGTAGCAAATTACTCTAAAAGACGCGGAACGTGAAATGTTGACGCATCATTTTGTCGTATATTGCAATTTTAGAAGATATGAACACTTCAATTAAAACAAGTTGTAAATTTTCAATGAGCTTCCCACAACAATCATGTGATCGATTTTGCAAAAAAAATGTATTGGTAATCGCATTAGCTCAAATATGACTGTACGATTACACACCACATGTCCCAATTAGGCCAGATAAAGGGATTTTATAATCGACAACGGTTAAACCACAAGACAGACCACCACACTGTTGGTCCAACCAAATTGCGACCACGCCCTTTAGGCCATGTGTACGTGTGAACGGGTCCCAAACCATATTCTTGCATATGGCGAAGTCCACCCGTTATGTGTGTACACCTCCTTTGGTAAGAAATACTGCTGACCTTGTGATTTTGATTGCGAATTATAAATGTTATACCTAAACAGAATACAACCAAAGCATATTATGCAATCTGATTGTTAACATTTATGAGGCCTGATAACCCTGACTAGATCACAGGACGTATAACTGTTATATTTATATATTTATATACACCTGATATCTCTTCCGATTTCCCCATAGCGTTACGGTAGACACGCCCCCTTATTCAATGCGTTCATAAATCTATGAACGTAACGTCACGTTCAATGTCGTTCATAGGTTTATGAACACATTGTTCCCGGAAATCACCGGGGATTGTCGGACATTACCGACTGCTTGAGTATCTAGTCATCCAATACGCCAAGGATTTGATAGCAAACAATATGTAATCGAGGTTCACGATTGGATGGCTTGTGGCATCTGATCGCGAGCACGGGTGGCACAAGATGTTCGGTTGACTATCAGAATGTTGGTTATCATATAATTCCATAATATGTTAAATATAGCGAATTATCGAAATATGAAATACAACGAAAAAGCGAAATATGAAAATACAGCGAAATAGCACGAAAAATCGAAATAGGAAAATACAGCGAAATAGGGCGAAATATAGAGCAAAATATAGAAATAGGAAATTATTTTTATAAACGAAATAACGGACATATTTGAAAAAAGTGTTTTTGACTTAATAACGGACATATTTGGAGAAGTGTTTTAAAGAGCGTAAGTATATAAATATGAATAATAAACGGCGGACTCAACGTGGTCATGGGTTTTGACTGCGATAAAAAATCAGCAAACTCCGCATGAACCCCTTTGGGGTTTATGCAGTTTGCTGAATTTTTCTCGCGGTCAAAATCCCATGACCACATTGAAACCGCCGTTCATTTCTTATATAAAACAAAGTGCACCATTCCAAATTTCATGCATAGAAACAAGTTTTATTCCACACCGAGATGCCAGGCCAGATGGCACTGAGTAAAATTTTATTCCATAAAATTATATGGATAGCATACACACACTGTTTACATTTAAAACATTACATGTTTCTGAAATACGCTCAAATTCTTTCATCCTATCTGTGGTTCTACGTAACTCTGGGTGAGAATTTCACACTATATGTGCCATGAATATGAATGAGCTAAGATCGCATGTGGTAACATCATGATTTATAATGGAATATGCAATGGTTTGAATGTAATCAATTTCAATTGGGGGAGGGTCCGGGAGGGTGCGCGAGATCTTTTTTTGAATTTACAGCTGGGAGTTACCGTTCAAATCTCGAGATTAATGGGGTCTTTATTAGTGTTATATGGTGCTGACAGGTTCATTTAATGACAAAATTACGATTAACCAATTAAGCTGGATAAACAACACATGTGGCGGCACACGTCGGTTTCATTTGCGGCCCAACCAAATATACCACATGTAATTTCATTAGGTTGTCGCTTGAGGGACCTAGCAGCAATAATACGCATCGTAGCATTGATCTTGGTTACGAGCACTTTTGGGGTCCGTGAAGTTGGATCGAAGTTCGAAGTTCGAAATTCGGTAGAGATTCGACCCCCAATTTTGTTTGCCTCAAATGCATTGTTGTGTTCCAATTCGTGCTCCCCTGCTCGAATTTTGGGTCAAAAGTGATTTTTTTTCACTTTTTCTGAGATACTGCTGGACTTGGAAAATTTAGCCACGGCGCTGGACTAACGCTCAGCTTCGAGAAATTACTCGATCTAAAGGTTTGAATTTCAATCTGAATTTTAATCTGGGCGAATTTCGATCTGGATTGAAGTTCGAAATTCAGATTGAAATTCAAACCTATAGATCGAGTAATTTCTCGAAGCTGAGCGTTAGTTTGCTTGATTCTCTTATGGAAAGTATCAAACATGCCAAATTTCAGCTCAATCCAGCCATAAACAATGCCACTTCCCTTCGGCACCTTAATATTGAAGGCCAAATTTTCTACGTCCAGCTACGTGGCTAAATTTTCCAATTCCAGCAGTATCTCAGAAAAAGTGAAAAAAATCACAAAAAAAAGTGGGGGTCGAATTTCAATCTGAATTTCTAACTTCAATCCAGATCGAAATTCGCCCAGATTGAAATTCAGATTGAAATTCAAACCTATAGATCGAGTAATTTCTCGAAGCTGAGCGTTAGTTTGCTTGATTCTCTTATGGAAAGTATCAAACATGCCAAATTTCAGCTCAATCCAGCCATAAACAATGCCACTTCCCTTCGGCACCTTAATATTGAAGGCGAAATTTTCTAAGTCCAGCGCCGTGGCTAAATTTTCCAAGTCCAGCAGGGGGGGGGGGGGGGTCGGAAAAAAATTCCAGGCACGTATGATGGGGTGGGTGGGTGGGTGTCTCTCGGGTCCAAAAAGCTGTTTTTTCCATGTGCCAAATTATTTTTCCATTCCTGCTATTGAGTCTTATTTTGATGTGTTTTGAACAGAAACAGGTGGCCAACAATAACCCAAATTCAACTTGATAGAACTAGAAACTGCGCTATTGGAAAATTTAATTTAATCAGGATTCCATCTACTGATACAACAAAATAAGAATAACTATGCAGAACTCAGCTGAAAATAAGCAATAAAATGAAAGCACATTTGACCATATGAGACATGGAAATAAAGATATAATAAATAATGGAATAAAATAGACTTTTGACAACATAAAACATAAAATCTTAACAAATAAATTGAAGGCCAGCCGGGCCAGCTTGAACAATTTCAAATTGTTTTCCAAGTTAATGTGGATCAGCTTGTAATGTTGATCACAGTAACACAGATTTTATCGTCACTGATATCGTGAGCAAAAAAGAAGTGAGATTGGGCTATCCATCCATATTATTCCCAATTATTACGAAGCCTATTACTTAAAGCAGTGGCTACCAGCCTGCCATTACACGCTATAACATGTTTCCTCAGTTCTGGTTTCTGAGATGCACCAAGAAGAGTCACGCGGGTATATCATGGTTGTGTTTGGTATTAGCATTATTCTTCAAACTGGGATAAACTGGGATGAACAGTTGTATTTCCACATGTTTTGATAAACAATTTGGTTCCAGCAATACAGTAATGAACTAATTAAACGACTCCATAACCACAGCAGAATAATGGGTATTTTTTTCAGGGGAGAGCTTTCCGATGAATGACAGCAAGCCATATTTCCAACTAAATCCTGAAAAATTACCCATTATTTTGCTGTGGTTATGGAGTCAATTAATTAGGGCATTACTGTATATCACATAGCAAATATCAAAATATCAAATAATCTGAAATTTGTTGTACCGGTACCATGTATTCTGTAGAATACTCAAATGTGATTATGTGACTAGATCATGTGACTATATATTATGAAAATGAATGTTAATAAAAACTTTGGCACTCTGCCTATATATCCCTAGAAATGTGATTATGTTGACACATTTCTTGATTAATGACATTTATATGATAAATTCGAATAGTATCGTTATCTCATTATGCACTGTTCTATTCAAATATCGCGCAATAAATTATGATAATGCAGGATAATCAGCTATTTGGTTGCTCAGTTGATAATTTTCTCAAATTTAGGGGGGTGGGTATCCAAAACTGACCGGAAAAAAATTCCTGAAACGGAAAATAAAGGGTGGGTGTCCAAAATTGCCTGGAAAAAAAGGCCGGAAACGGAAGAAATTGGGTGGGTGGGTCCCCCGAGGCCGGAAAAAATTAAAATGATCATACGTGCCTGGAAATTGTTTCCGACCCCCCCCCCCCCCTGAGTCCAGCAGTATCTCAGAAAAAGTGAAAAAAAATCTCTTTTGACCCAAAATTCGAGCAGGGGAACACGAATTGGAACACAACAATGCATTTAAGGCAAACAAAAGTGGGGGTCGAATTTCAATCTGAATTTCGAACTTCAATCCAGATCGAAATTCGCCCAGATTGAAATTCAAACCTATAGATCGAGTAATTTCTCGAAGCTGAGCGTTAGTTTGCTTGATTCTCTTATGGAAAGTATCAAACATACCAAATTTCAGCTCAATCCAGCCATAAACAATGCCACTTCCCTTCGGCGCCTTGATATTGAAGGCGAAATTTTCTAAGTCCAGCGCCGTGGCTAAATTTTCCAAGTCCAGCAGTATCTCAGAAAAAGTGAAAAAAATTGACCCAAAATTCGAGCAGGGGAACACGAACTGGAACACATCAGTGCATTTGAGGCAAACAAAAGTGGGGGTCGAATCTCCACCGAATTTCGAACTTCGAACTTCAATCTAACTTCACGCGAATCTCCACCGAATTTCGAACTTCGATCCAACTTCACGGACCCGCACTTTTGAGGAGCTTTCTTAATCTTCAAGTATTTTTCGCAAATTGCCCAGACCATCTGGTGTGTTAAACTCTTCCCTAAACCGAAATGAGGCCAGTCCGTCCCATTTAAATCGCGCGAGGTGGCTTCGCGCGCAACGGAAACGTCTCATGCTGTGAACCATGTATGAATTTACCAGTATTACTAAACTGAATTCCAAGATAATTTTATTCATTAACAGCTTCTGACACTTGGGAGTAATGGGAGCCAAATCTGACTGGTTACACAAATCAGTACAATCATATATATAATCTTACTACCGGCTCTGGTGTACTTCCGTACACAAAACTACACAATAATTGTTTAAATACAAGCACCATCGGTCTCTATTGGCACAATTCAAGTACAATTGCATTTTAGATTGGAATTTACGAAACTATTCATACATATAAAGCTGGACATCAATATTGGAACACACACAGGATAAATTTCTATCAGGCTAATTGATAACCTTATATCGAGTTACAACAAACGAGGCCGCATCGACAAGTTCGTGGCATCTGTGCACTGGCTGATTTATTACCTCTTGCGTGATGAGGTGAAATCAAAGAGATACCGATACCGGATATGGCATTAATTTGTCTATACATTAGGAAGAAAATTCCAGGGATATACATGTACGATGGGTTCTTCTCAGAAGATAGCAGTCATTCTACTTACATATTTGGGACTGGCCACGACTGCTACAGTTACCATTCTGTAGTCGATCCCAGTCTATCTGCTATATTTGCATGGCAATTACTTTACTTAATGCGTGTTAATCGTCGATAATCGTTCTTGTCTGCGTGGTATTCTCGTGGTGATTCCTTTGTGCGATTGGCAGCATCATTTTATTTAACGGAAATTTTATCGAAATTCAACCCGTCGATTGTAAAAATTGGCCCAAAGAAAGTAAAGATACCAATATACCGCGATTACTCATAAAAATATGTTATATTGTGTGTGCTATAAAATATGCATATGTGCATATATATGAAATTACTTTGATACTAACAATTCTTGAAAATTTTATTAATTGTTGAAAATGAGCATTTTAAATTAAATTTGGAAAAACTAAATTTTATTTATATAAATTTTGATCCCAGTTTTCAAAACAAATTAATTTAAATTTAAAACTTTAGTTACGTTTTGGACATTAAATTCGATATTTCAAAGTGATCTGAAACACTCCGGTAGGGTGATGAAATAGAAATGGAGAATATCTTGCTGAAAGTAGTTATTTTTACAAATATTATATCCAAATTGACAGAACACACCGTAATTCTTATATATATACATTAAATACAGTGACCCCCCGATGGCGAAATCATTTGTGTTAATTTACCGCCGATAGTTGCGTCCCGAATCGGGAAGTAAATATTTACAATTGAGCGTATAATATAGTAGTTCAGACGATGTTTTCTATGAAGTGGTACGGTCGATTTGTTTGAAATTTTCGGCAATGTTAGTAGAATTCATACATCCCCTCATGGCATAGCGCATGCATACTAACTAATCAGTTTCACGCGTCCGAACAAGTGCATAATATGTCTTTAACTTATGAATTTTTGTAATGTTATATCCAATTTTTCACCCATTTGTTAGAACACGATATCGCCGCACAAACTACCGAAACCATTTGCGTACATGTAATATGAACAAACACAAGAAAATAGTAATGCCAACTAAAATAAAATTCGACAACAAAACATGACATGGATATAAAGGCCATAGACACAGATAAACAAATATGATATATATATATAATTCAATATATGAAATTGTTTTTTATTATAAAAGATTTTATCTGACAATTCTGTATTCATTGACGCTAAGACCACGTGCGATTTTTCCGTGTTTTTTCCGTGTTAAAATGTTGGCCACGCGTGGTTTTGAAAACACCACGGGCCTTGTATACCGTGGTTGACACATCTTGACTTCTAGACCATTCTAACAATACCCCTCTCCCAATCATGTTGACTTGCTATAGTGAACAGTCATTGAAGTTTTAACTAATCTAGCCGAAATGTAGGCTAAGCGTTTTTTGGAATGCGTAACCGTCTATGACGTGTCATCGGTCGACCCCATTCACGACTGCTTTGATGGATACGCTCACAGTATGTAGCCCACCACGCATGTGTACCGTCATGTATCAATCACCATAACGAATGCAAATTTAGCCCTCCCCGGTTCTTGTAATTTAACAGAACCCAGCTGTTCGAAGCCAAAGTTAAACTATCTCTTAATTGCTGATTATTAGTGCCTCTTCAAAACCATTATAGGTAAACAAAACCAATCCCGTGACATTCCCTGCGTCATGTCACTTTTTTGCATCAATTTCTCCACATATCTCCATGAAATAATAATAAACGCTCTTTAATGATTGTATATCAATGAAATCATCTGAGGTCAAAGACGCCTATCACGTGAAATCACCTGGTCGGGTGATTCATCTGTACCAATTTTTCTTCATATACTTTGAGCCTATAGCGAATGCTTTCATTGCTCGCATTTGCCCACTAAAGTCGTCTGAGATCAACGTCATCCGGATAGAGTTAATTTTTTTCTTTTAATTGCTAATTATTAGTGCATCTTTAAATCGTGTGAGGTCAACACACCCAATCCTTTGACACGCCCTGCGTGATTCCAGTTTTGTCACAAATTTCCCCCACTCATCTTCAGGAATGAAAATAAACGCTCTTTATTGATTATATGACCATGTAAGTCATCTGAGGTCAAAGACGCCTATCGCGTGACAACCACCTGGTCGGGTGATTCATCTGTACCAGTTTCCCTACATATACTTTGAGCCTATAACTAACGCTCTTTATTGCTCACATTTGTCCATTAAAATCGTCTGAGATCAGCGGCATCCGGATAAAGTTACATTTATCTTTTAATTTCTTATTATTAGTGCATCTTTAAATAATTTGAGGTCAACAAACCCATTCCCTTGACATGCCCTGCGTCATTCGACTTTTGTCACCAATTTTCTCACATATCTTCTGGAATGATGATAAACGCTCTTTATTGATTATATACCCATGTAAGTAATCTTGGGTCGAAGATGCATATCGCGTGACATTCATCAAGTTGGTGGTTCATTTGTACCAATTTTCCTACAAATACTTTAAACTTATAAAGAACGCTCTTTATTGCTCAAATTTGACCCTTAAAGGCGTCTGAGGTCAACGGCATCTATACCACACTATATGGGTCATCCCCGTGTTTAAACTTACACCGACCAGATTGCAACCATTTTTGGTCTATAATCAATTAGTTAGTTAAATGCGTTGTTATTGCCCCTTTAGGACATCTAATGTCAATGGGACCTATCTAATAATATTTTCCGGGCCAAATTACCCATATATCAAATCTCATTAGTAACTGACCAATGTGGTTGTCTACTTAATGCATGGTTTATTCAGATGTAATTCTATATCTCCTGTGTCGTAGAAAATATCACCGCAAAATACGTAAATCGAAATATATCTCAGGATTTTGAATTTTAAAAGTTGATATTGAGTAAGCGGTTTTAATTATAAGATATAACCCATAATCAGTCTTCGTCATGCAAACATATTCCCAAATTAACAGTATTTATCACAATAAAACCAGGTCCCCCTAATGTCGGTCTGTAACACTGTCAGATATACACTACCGATAATTTAATTGCATATATCTATTAAAATATTCATTCCGCGCAAAAACTATCGACAGTTGGTGAATAATAGTGTCACAGAGATCACACATGACAGGAAAAATATATAAATTTGCATGTTAAATTCACTTAAAAAACACGCTAAACATTAGGGGGACACACAAAAAGTCGCCCTAATGTAAAAGTCGCCCTAATGTGGGTTATTTACACACAAATGTCTCCCTAATGTGGCTTCCGCGAACATAGCTATATATATATATATATATATATATATTATATATATATATATATATATATACCTTTATTTCCTCCAATATCGGAGAGCATTAATAACATGGTTACATGTATATGTATACATACATTGTTTGACAAAAGAGAATTGACATGAAAAGTACATAAACTTTTTAACAAATGGACCCAACACAAACATAACACCTATGTAGTCTCGCAGAATAAACGCCCACATGCAGTCACAAACAACACGGGCGCACACACAGGAAGGACCTAACTTACATACTTAAATACACATATGCATACATATATACGCAAACACATACATACATACATACATACATATGAACATACATACAATTACACATATACATACACACCCTTATACACGCTATACGGGTCAACATATATAAATATATACAATCATGTGTTCATGCGGATGTGAAATAGAGCATGTACATCAGTTATCGATGTTTTATCGGCGTCCTCATTGATAATATTCATAAATTATTACTATCATCACTGCATGTCAGTAATATTTGAGATTGCGTGGTATAAGCTTTCCACAAACAATACGTACTGCATACTACAAAGTCTGTGAATAAGTCAGCTTCATCAATTAAATCAAATAACTCTGGTGGACGTGCAGTGAGAAATACATTCAATTGTACATCTGGGCAAAGGCTGTCTAGTTTGAGAATACATTGAATATTGAACTGGTTCATTAATTCATACCATATGTCGTTGCGATATTCCGCAATGGCGGGGCAGTTTATGATGACGTTTAGAGGGAGATCATCATAGGCAACACCACATTTGTTGCAAGTTAAAAATTCGGACTCAGTACAAGCTATGATGCCGGCCACAGTCAAATATGCTATTTTGTGTCTAGGGAACTTTCGGCAGCAACGCCACAAATGGGAGACTGATAAATGTGGGTGTATAACATGAAAGCGATTGAGTGATTTGTCGCCGATCACCGCGCTTTCCCATTCGTGTTCTGAATATTCAGATATTGCCTTGCGCACTATACTTTTCCATGACGGCTTTGTTGGGAATTCACTTTCAGAAACATAATTTGTAAAATATGACAACAACTGGGGGTTACCCAGAATATTTGCAATATCGGAAATGAAGGATTTTCCCAAAACCCCATCTATGAAGAACGAGAACTGATTTGGATGCAATCAGTTGTGAGGGCGCATAGACTTCCTAAGAAGAGAAGCTTCTTTTTTTCAATAAAACTGTGAATATTACCTATTCCCATTAACCCTTCTACAATGTTGGTGCGTGTTTTGGAATGTAAACCTTGGATTTTTTAAAGGCAAAATCGGTGAGTTCTTTCCATGGATAATACATCGGAATCGGTCAAGCCACACAGCAGTTCACACCGAAGAGACCTCTTGGCAATATTATAGATGTATAAATTGTCCTACTGCTGACTGGTGTTATACCTCCAGCATACATACCGATGTTGGACATAGCAAAATAGCTTGACCTAAGTTTCTGTTTTATTTCGTCAATGAATTCGCCGTTTTGATTATGCTTATGTATAGGGACACCTAAGTGTGTAAGACTTTCAACTTCAGATACTTGTTTCCCACATAGAGTCCATGCCCGGTTAGTACTCGTTTTATTGTGCTCATTTGTACTTTCATTAAAGACAATAACAACTGACTTTTGTTCATTATATCGATACCTCCATTTTCGACTGTAATTAGTGCATATAGTCAGTAGCTGATGAAGACCTTTTTCCGAAACAGAGAAGTGTCATATCATCAGCTTGTGTTGGACATGAACAGTTTACCGAATATATATTCAGTCCTGCTCCCGAGTTTGCCAGTTCTACCAAAAGTTGGTCAACAAAGAGCATGTAAAAAAAGAGGTGAAATAACGCCTCCTTGTTTTGTTCCTTGCTCTATTTGAAATTGCCTGGACTGGCAATCTCCGTATTTCACGAAACAAGAGGTACCTTTAAGCATCTGATGAAACAGTAGCCATGATTTTCCACCAAAGCCAAGCATATGCAGCTTATATAGCAAACCGTCAATCCAAACGGTATCAAATGCCTTATGGACAAATCAAGGAAACATGTGAATAATATACTGTTGTTTTCTAATGCAAATGCTTTAGAGTCGTGTATGATAAATGAGTCCATAAGACAGTTGACACCCTTCTGAAAACCGTGTTGCAGTTTGTGTACTTTTACCTTATTGGGTACGTGAGAATTGAGTCTTGATAAGATAACTTTCTCAAGCAGTTTGTAAATGGCAGGGAGCAGGGTTATCGCGCGATAACTGTCAAACAACTTTCGGGGCTTGTTGCCTCCTTTATATAGAGGAACTATTATCCCAATCTTAGCATGTTCTGGTATATATGATAATTGCATGATACCAGTCAATAGTTCAGATAGGCATTTGATCAGTGATGTACCACCAATAACCAAGTTTTCATTGTAGACATTATCCCAACCCGCGGCTTTATTTAAGTTGAGAGTTTTCAATGCAATCTCTATTTCCTCTTGGTGTGCGGCTTCTGTGACATATTTAGAGTTACTCCCCCTTTCACATACGCGGTCGTTGGCGAGTGAATCGACAGTGTGCTTTACGAATTGAAAGTGACTTTGATCAAAACTATCGTGTGCCAGGGGTTTGTACAGTGACTCGAAGTAGTCAGCCCACCCCTTTGAAATTTCTGAGGAATTTCGCAGGGTAGATCCGTTATATTCAAACATCTTATTTGGTCTATTTTCATGGTTGCGCCGAGATTTCATTATTTTAAAGAACGATCCTTTGTCTTCTTCGGCGGCTCTGTCTAATTTAGTATTGCGTTCGCTTATATTCTGCATAAAACGCGTTTTCCGTTCCTCGTGGTTTACCAGCACTGATCCAATTCCGTCTGTGTATTCTCATCATAGAATGTAAGTCCTTCAATCGGCAGTTCCAAAATGGCTTGAGGTAGCTTTTGAACGTTTTTTGTGGAATAGTTTCACTAGATGCTCTCTGGATAGCGGAGATTATAGAATTATAAAGAGCGTCTACATCATTTCGGTTGTTGATGTTGTTGTTTTGGGGTAGAAATGATTTCAGACTGCGTTTATATATAGTGGTTGAATTTGGTGAGAATTTAAATTTCTTCCAGTTGTAAAATTGGGTCCAGCTACCTCTCTGCCGTTCGGAACTGCTATATTGAATATCGCATTTGAATAAACATACAATGGGCCTATGATTTGACACATCAGTAGCATCATCATTAATTATTTCAGCATACACGAGAGTCATATTCTTGTCGCTTTGCGAGGAAAAAACGTGATCAATAGAAGTCCCCTCGCCACCAGAGGTAGGAATACATGTAGCTTGTCTACCAACACAAAGACGACTGTCATTGACTGGTGTAAATTGTTTTGGTTCAAGCAGTTTACGGAGTGAGTTGTCTCTCGGGCGTGATTTCGAAAGTGAGCAATTAAAGTCGCCCATGATGATAACATGGCCTAGGGGAAAATATGTATCTATTATGTCGCCAAGCGATTGCACATATTGTAATTGAAATTCGTCGGTGTAGTTGGTTGACGGTAGATAAACTTGGAATATATAAAGATAGTCTGCATCTGGTAATTCTACTTGGATACCGCAGATTATATCGTCATCAATTTGTATGGTCGAGACGTTCGGATCCAGTACTTCCTGCCAAATAAGCGCTACACCGCCTTTGTGTCTGCCCCGCTGATGGGGGAGCCTTTGTGAGAAATCGCATACAATATGACATTTGTAATTGGCTAGCATAGGTTCGAGAATATGCGAATTGTGTTCATGAAGCCAATGTTCACTGATACCACATATATCTATGTTTCACTCGTGGATCATGTTATTTAAATATGCACCAGATAAGGAGTCGGATGATGTTGCAATACCTGTGCAATTCCAAGTGGCGAGGGATACCTGAGCATGCGTCATTTTTGATATAGTATACACCAGCTTATAAGTATATACAGTCTCAAGACAACAACAACATTATATATATATATATTATAGCATAAATATGCACAAATATATCAGTTATGGCTGTATTGATTCTGCCTCTTGTCAAAGTCGGTTTCTGAAAGCCATAAGCGTGGCCATCTCTTTTAACCAATTTCGGGAATGATCGTATGATTTCTCATCTAGAGGTCACCCCACGAAGTACCATACATGGAAATTGTATACGGACTGACGACGGACGCCAAACTTCAGAATTGACCTGTATTAATGTTCTAAAAATAGCTATAATTTATGTCCCGGATTACAGAAAATAACTTGAGAAAGATATTATCTCTTAGTGGCAAAATCTCATCAAAAACTGGTTTCCCATAAGAACACATTCCGCGTTCGAATTCATTGTGAACTGTTCTTTGGTGCGACGTCGGCTCAGAGTCTATAGGTCAGCTCTTCAAAATCATTATGTCTACATCAGATTATCCACACATCTTTAAATTCTCTTCTATCTGAAACATTACAATCTATTTCTCCCTTTTTCTCCCACTGATCTGATATCAATTTGTTCTGATACCAACTGTATTACTAATACCAACTCATAGTCTCACTTAAACCGTTTATTCCATAAAACTTAATATCGACACACCTACGGTGACCTATCGAGCGAGCCCACTACGTGAGTTAATGCGAGGCAAAACATAAATAAACGCCAACTGTGAACATCAAATTGTCTGAAATACATCGCACTTAATCCAAACACACTCACGCTGTGGGCTCGGTCACACCATAACCGGAGACGACACATATCAGCTATCAGCTTGCTGTCGAATCCCCTCCATACCATAACTTGTTATTATATTTTAATTACTTTATGAACTATATGGATTAAATACTGTTTACACCAACTGGTTCCCTGACTCAAAATTGTTAGTTGACATCCATAAATATTTGCTCTTTAGCTAATGGCCATGCCGTCACGTGTTTGTGCTTACTGTATATTTGCTGGTGCAGTTTGGCGGTAGCCTCTCGCGACGTTGCCATGTCTCAACCAGTAGATCACTCTGGAGAACCGGCGCGACTAAGTCACTATACAAATCTGAAAACATAAAGATGTGCCATTATAAGCCCCTGCAGAAATAGAATTTGTTAGCCTTCCACGAGTAAAAGAAGTAAGGAGAAGAAGTAAGTATATAAGTAAGTATATATGTCAGTATATAAGTCATCTACCATTTCCTTGATGTCCAAGATCATTAAAACATCAATCTATACTTTTACCATAGCCTCCTGGTGGGCAGTGGTGGCCAACATCCTTACATCACTGGTCACTTCTATAAAATCACTTTATACTTCTGTGAGAGGTCCGGATGCACAACATCCTTTCATCACTGAGTACTTATACCAAAGCCCTCCTGATGGCCAACATCACTGTATACTATGATAGCGTTCTAGATGGCCAACATCCTTACAAAAACACTGTACTTCTATGAAAACCTTTCTGGTGACCAACGTCCTTACAACATCATTGTATACTTCTATGAAAGCCCTTATTGAGGCCAACATCAATGTTAACTTCTATGAAATCTTCCTGATAACCAACACCACTGTAGACTTCTATTAAAGCCCTCCTGTTGGCTAAAATCCTTTATTTCATTGAGATCTGATAACCTGTAGCTGTTCAATCTGTTCATACGGAGGAAAAATCAACATATCCAAAGCAAAAACGAGGAATAACTGTGGAAATTCGAAAAACATCGTTGTATAATTGAGATACATTTCCGATAATAATTGCTCGGACAGACAGACGGGTGTCTAGACAGTGAGAGGCATGGACATACCTGATACTTGTAATCATGTATACCAACAGTCTCTTTGAAAAGCTGACGAAATTCCTAACGGATGTACGTCTCTAGATTTGTCCATTGTACTTCATTTCTGCGACGACGCAGCATTTCCAACATGACCTAATAAACCGTTTCCAAATATGGAGTGCATTCCTGGCGAGGTAAATATTTGTGGGAATCGTAGTATTTAGAAATAGTTATAAATACAACGAGATGCGAAAGAAAAAACAGTCATGCATATCGGTGAATGAACAAAACCTTGAAGATGATGTATCCTATATATTGCGATGAGTATACTGAATTATGGTATATCGCATGTATTCAGTTTTCCAACAATAGTTGAGTTTGACAATGCGTGGTAAAATTGTCAACACGTCATTGACCTGTGATCTTAAAGGATATGTTACGCCATAAACAAATGAAATCGCGCGTAGTAGGAATCCCTTCAATACAGAAACTAATTTTAATAGAGATCTAGAGACGTACACTCGTTAGGATTTTCGTCAGCTTTTCAAAGAGACTGGTATACCAACTATTCAATGTGTTCGTGGGAGTATTATTAAGCAAACCAAAATAGGCAGACAGAAAGACACCGTAACTCTATTTACCCTTTCTATACTAAATACTTATTGACAAGTAATTCCCATAGGAAATGTTCAGATAATAAGTTCAGTAAACGACCATACATTTCCCTCCAATAAATAGGACTTCTTCTGTACGTTTATTATCAGTGTTTTATGTCTCGTATGATTTTATTACCGGAACACCCCTCCAAATCAAAAGTATTTAAGTCCAATGTATACTTTTATTAATTCAATTAGAGAACCAATTAAATATAGAATGCGTTAAGAAAGGAGGTAAGAAAAACACGACTGTAAACTGTTATAAGAGACACATCCATGTACATAAACATATCTGCTGTACCAGGATGGAAGAGTACAGTCCCCTCGCTACGACGTCTGTATGTCTATATTTTCGTAATTAAATAAAACATTTTTATTCAAGTGTTTTGTCAGTTACAATATTACTTCATCTCGCCAATATGGACAGTTCCGTTTCTCAGAATAATGCAGAATGAATTTTAGCCAACAAAAGTCTTAAATAAAAATTGAGCGATTCCCTCACTATGCAGTTTCTGTACGATATTGCGCGTTCAGTCCAGCGTTTAAGGGGACTGAACTCTAGCTTGCAGTTAAGTGCCATAACTAACAGAAATAATACACTCACCAGCAGCAAATTCCTTTGTTTTAGCGAAGCTTATCATCGATATTCCTCCGACCGTTTTTAATATCTTTACTGAATACCACGGGGGCGTCTTTACATGCATTCCGATAAGAACACCCGCCATGTTGGGGTAGGCCGACGCCCATGCGGGTGAGAAATTCTTGTCATATACATATGGGTGATTGTAAAGCAGTTGATTACCTGTAAACATGCAAGTTCAAAATCAGGTGTCAATTAAATGCTTGAATTATACTAGATCGTGCCATGAAAATCTACTCTGCCAACTCTTGTAGAGAATATAAGCCACCGGTTCAAGACATGTGAACTGCTTGATGTTCTGAAAGAAAACATTAAAACATTGAAAAGCAACGCAGGTAATATATTTCTTGTTTTAATACCTGTTCCATAATATTGTATTTTACGGTAGTTAAAAATCATAGCTCGAGATCGCATGATTTATTCGACTGTTGTAAACCGATTTTGCTTTGTCACATATAATCTTGATATTTCCCCGGAAAATCTGTTTAATGTTTATTGCGAAATCAGCTTACAAAAGTCACCAAATTCATCCGGTACCATCGCCTACTGTGAAATGGATGAATATGTATTAACAAAGAACTATATTCCCGGTAATCTTTGTTCCAAGTTATAAAGTTCTCTGTCAGAACAGGTCCCAACACCAATAAGTTCCCATGTTATGAACGTGTGGATTACGATCTTAACCCTTTACCCAACAGAAGGGCCCTGCGCCAATGCATTCGCTTCTATATGCGAGTCGACCATAGGTCGCCTCGCATATATAAGAGAATGCATTGGCTTAACACATTAAAAATTATAAAATTGTTAAAGAATGTAAGAAAAAATGGTAAAAAGTGTTAGAAAAAGATTTTTTTAGGCCAATGCATTCTCTTATATATGCGAGGCGACCTACGGTCGACTCGCATATATAAGAGAATGCATTGGCACAGGGCATAACTGTAACTATCACAATGTGGTCAAGTAGCCGGTTCCAATGATATCCCTATTTGTATGGTTCTATTGAGACAGACCGAAGATATTTTAGGCTGTTGAAGCTTTATTTGGCCGGTTTTGGCCGGTTTGTTGGGTAAAGGGTTAATGGGTATAGCCAGAGTACGTATTCATTATATGATCCAGAATTTTACCTGTCACTTAAATATGTTGTTATGGTTCTAAGACTCAATATTTTATAATGACAACATGTATCAGAACCTGTATAAAAAGAGTTTAAAACCAACTATAGCCTAATCTAAGAGACAAAAGGCAGTTGGTACATGTGACAGAAATTTAGAACATGGAGAAATTGATAAACTTTGTTCTTATATTTAGTATTGATAGCACTCCAATAACAAACATTCGCGTGTTGAAACTTGTGTAATGTAAACAAAACTGTTACAGTTATTTGTCAACAAACATCGTTATATGTGAAGTAAGTTCAAATATTCTAGTCTACGTACGATTTTCATGATATTTTTCAATGTTTTCCGTCAAGTTTTGGTTTCACATTGGTGTCTTATTGGTCTAATCGGACTTTTGTCGATAATGCCATTGTATCAGTATTATTTGTGTAATAATTAAGCAATGATTTTTTGACATGTGACATCTCATTAATGGAGAGTTATTAATAATGAACATAAAACAAAGTCAATTTATTGTGCATGTACTTATTAGTTGTTTTACAGACTGCAATGTTATTTCGCATAAACCCCACTTCAAAGGCCTTGGTCAATTTAAAACACAAGGTACACATAATAAATCCTATGATTGAGTTGTTGCATAAGAAAATGTGTGCTTGAGTAGAGCCCACAAACACAATTTTGTCAAACTCGGGATATCATTGGAGTTATCAAGTTAACGTCACAAAATGGACACACCGAAACTAATCTAGAAAGCGTAAATCCTGAAACAAAATTGGGCAGTTCTGTTCTACGAAATCATGCAAGATGATTTTGTGTAGAAGCCATGATTCATGTGATATGTTTTTTTCTGAAGAAGCCATGATTCATGTCATGTTTTTGTGTAGAAGCCATGATTCACGTGAGATGTTAATGTGTAGAAGCCTTGATTAATGTGAGATGTTTTGTGTAGAAGCCATGATTTATGTGAGATGTTCTGTGTAGAAGCCACCATTCATGTAAAATGTTTTTGTGTAGAAGCCACGATTCATGTGAGATGTTTTGTGTAGAAGCCATGATTTATGTGAGATGTTCTGTGTAGAAGCCACGATTCATGTGAGATGTTTTTTTGGTTTTGTGTAGAAGCCACGATTCATGTGAGATGTTAATGTGTAGAAGCCACGATTCATGTGAGATGTTTTTTTTGTGTAGAAGCCACGATTCATGTGAAATGTTTTTTTTGTGTAGAAGCCACGATTCATGTGAGATGTTTTGTGTAGAAGCCACGATTCATGTGAGATATTTTGTGTAGAAGCCACGATTCATGTTTATTTGTTTTTTGTGTAGAAGCCACGATTCATGTGCGATGTTTTTGTGTAGAAGCCACGATTCATGTGAGATGTTTTGTGTAGAAGCCATGATCCATGTGATATGTTTTTGTGTAGAAGCCATGATTCATGTGAGATGTTTTTGTGTAGAAGCCACGATTCATGTCAGATTTTTTGTGTGTGTAGAAGCCACGATTCATGTGAGTTGTTTTGTGTTGAAGCCACGATTCATGTGAGATGTTTTTGTGTAGAAGCCACGATTCATGTGAGATGTTTTGTGTAGAAGCCATGATTCATGTGATATGTTTTGTGTATAAGCCACGATTCATGTGAGATGTTTTGTGTAGAAGCCACGATTCATGTGAGATGTTTTTGTGTAGAAGCCATGATTCATGTGAGATGTTTGTGTGCAGAAGCCACGATTCATGTAAGATGTTTTTGTGTAGAAGCCATGGTTCATGTGAGATGTTTTGTGTAGAAGCCACGATTCATGTGAGATGTTTTGTGTAGAAGCCGTGATTCATGTGAGATGTTTTGTGTAGAAGCCACGATTCATGTGAGATGTTTTGTGTAGAAGCCATGATTCATGTGAGATGTTTTGTGTAGAAGCCACGATTCATGTGAGATGTTTTGTGTAGAAGCCACGATTCATGTAAGATGTTTTTGTGTAGAAGCCATGGTTCATGTGAGATGTTTTGTGTAGAAGCCACCATTCATGTGAGATGTTTTTGTGTAGAAGCCACTATTCATGTGAGATGTTTTGTGTAGAAGCCACGATTCATGTAAAATGTTTTGTGTAGAAGCCATGATTCATGTAAGATGTTTTGTGTAGAAGCCATGATTCGTGTGAGATGTTTTTGTGTAGAGGCCACGATTCATGTGAGATGTATTGTGTAGAAGCCACGATTCATGTGAGATGTTTTGTGTAGAAGCCACGATTCATGTAAAATGTTTTTGTATAGAAGCCACGATTCATGTGAGATGTTTTGTGTAGAAGCCATGATTCATGTGATATGTTTTGTGTAGAAGCCACGATTCATGTGAGATGTTTTGTGTTGAAGCCACGATTCATGTAAAATGTTTTTGTGTAGAAGCCATGGTTCATGTGAGATGTTTTTTGTAGAAGCCATGATTCATGTGAGATGTTTTATGTAGAAGCCACGATTCATGTGAGATGTTTTGTGTAGAAGCCATGATTCATGTGAGATGTTTTGTGTAGAAGCCACGATTCATGTGAGATGTTTTGTGTAGAAGCCACGATTCATGTGAGATGTTTTGTGTAGAAGCCATGGTTCATGTGAGATGTTTTGTGTAGAAGCCATGGTTCATGTGAGATGTTTTGTGTAGAAGCCACGATTCATGTGAGATGTTTTGTGTAGAAGCCATTATTCATGTGAGATGTTTTGTGAGGAAGCCACGATTCATGTGAGATGTTTTTGTGTAGAAGCCACGATTCATGTGAGATGTTTTGTGTAGAAGCCACGATTCATGTAAAATGTTTTTGTGTTGAAGCCATGGTTCATGTGAGATGTTTTGTGTAGAAGCCACGATTCATGTGAGATGTTTTTGTGTAGAAGCCACGATTCATGTGAGATGTTTTTGTGTAGAAGCCACGATTCATGTGAGACGTTTTGTGTAGAAGCCATGATTCATGTGAGATGTTTTGTGTAGAAGCCACGATTCATGTGAGATGTTTTGTGTAGAAGCCATGATTCATGTGAGATGTTTTGTGTAGAAGCCACGATTCATGTGAGATGTTTTGTGTAGAAGCCACGATTCATGTGAGATGTTTTGTGTAGAAGCCATGATTCATGTGAGATGTTTTGTGTAGAAGCCACGATTCATGTGAGATGTTTTGTGTAGAAGCCACGATTCATGTGAGATGTTTTGTGTAGAAGCCACGATTCATGTGAGATGTTTTTGTGTAGAAGCCACGATTCATGTGAGATGTTTTGTGTAGAAGTCACGATTCATGTAAAATGTTTTTGTGTTGAAGCCATGGTTCATGTGAGATGTTTTGTGTAGAAGCCACGATTCATATGAGATGTTTTGTGTAGAAGCCACGATTCATGTAAAATGTTTTTGTGTAGAAGCCATGGTTCATGTGAGATGTTTTGTGTAGAAGCCACGATTCATGTGAGATGTTTTTGTGTAGAAGCCACGATTCATGTGAGATGTTTTGTGTAGAAGCCACGATTCATGTGATATGTTTTGTGTAGAAGCCACGATTCATGTGAGATGTTTTGTGTAGAAGCCACGATTCATGTGAGATGTTTTTGTGTAGAAGCCACGATTCATGTGAGATGTTTTATGTAGAAGCCACGATTCATGTGAGATATTTTGTGTAGAAGCCACCATTCATGTGAGATGTTTTTGTGTAGAAGCCACGATTCATGTGAGATGTTTTGTGTAGAAGCCACGATTCATGTGAGATGTTTTGTGTAGAAGCCACGATTCATGTGAGATGTTTTTGTGTAGAAGCCACGATTCATGTGAGATGTTAATGTGTAGAAGCCACGATTCATGTGAGATGTTTTGTGTAGAAGCCACGATTCATGTGAGATGTTTTGTGTAGAAGCCACGATTCATATGAGATGTTTTGTGTAGAAGCCACGATTCATGTGAGATGTTTATGTGTAGAAGTGATTCACCTTTGCATGACGGTTTTTAAAGTTAACACGCTTCCATTTAGACGAGCCGACTTGCCAGCGAGTTCACACACTGGTTTGATGCTCGAATTCCCAAATATCCAACGAAACAGGGTAGGTTTATTTCCAATGTAATTCAATCCACGAAAACATTCAATCTTCGAAAACATTTTAAAGAAACTGTACGAAATGCGCTTTTTATCGGCGTTACATGCCATGAAGTGAGATATCTTTATTCGGTGATCAAATATTTGGTTATTTGTCATTTACCCGGAACATGTAGCGCCCGAACTCCCTGTCAAGTTGTCAACGGTATATATATATATATATATATATATATATATATATATATATATATATATATACAGTAAAAGTATGTGAGTGATTGACTCGATTATGCGATACCTGGTTGTGTGGAGACGTATTTTACGCTCGTTGAAAATACGCGGAATTCCATTTAAAATATGTTTACCAATCAGCGGCCGATCCAGTGAATCAAGAACTAAAGTTAGTAACTCTCGACCAACCAGAGAGCGTGTTTCATAGACATATAATCAACTTGAATTACAATGCGTAATAGACATCCAGTAAGTAATCCATAAACATGATTCATAAATATAACTTCTGGAAACAAATCGGATGTTGACTAGTTTTCAAACTGATTTGTGAGTAGAAGTCCTGATCCAAATTTGGTCATAATCGGATTACGTGTGCTGACAGACGAACGGACACCCATGTGCACCGTTATTCGCTAACTCAACCGAGAAACAATACTATAGAAATTGTATCAGATTTGGTAACCTACTAGGGCACAAAATCTAGTAAGCCAAGAATTTAGGAGTCAGAATTATAAAGGCAAACAGATTATATCCAAACGTGTCTTCTCTCAGAAAGTCAAGGGACGTAAGTCCTCAGTAAAAATGTTCAAAATGAAAATCCAGTACTTGGCTTACCCACTATCTCCATTTTTTCGAAGCTTAGAGAGATACAGAGGAATGACTGTCCATAACATGTAGCTGATTCTGGCCATCTGTATCCAGTCGATGTTTTCTTTGGAAACTGCGGAGTACTCTGTATAACCCAAAATCCACCACTCTTTTCAAATGCCACAAATCCTGGATAAAACACACAAATACACCATAAAACATCTAATCAAGTCACGTCAATGCTCTTTATGTGATAGTACTTAACCCTTTACCCAACAGAAGGGCCCTGTGCCAATGCATTCTCTTATATATGCGAGTCGACCATAGGTCGCCTCGCATATATAAGAGAATGCATTGGCTTAACACATTAAAAATTATAAAATTGTTAAAGAATGTAAGAAAAAATGGTAAAAAGTGTTAAAAAAAGATTGTTTTTAGGCCAATGCATTCTCTTATATATGAGAGGCGACCTATGGTCGACTCGCATATATAAGAGAATGCATTTGCACAGGGCATAACTGTAACTATCACAATGTGGTCAAGGAGCCGGTTCCAATGATATCCATATTTGTGTGGTTCTATTGAGACAGACCGAAGATATTTTAGGCTGATCAGCTTTATTTGGCCGGTTTTGGCCGCTTTGTTGGGTAAAGGGTTAACATCATAATACACATATCAAATATGCGCCTGTCGAAAAGTAAAAGCATGAGAGTAGCAGGATCCTTGAACAGAACATAATTCACCAAACAAGAAGTACAATTTACATGAAATTAGTACAATGTAAACCAGTGTTGCCAATTGTTGTAAGCCAAATATAGCCTTATATTATGAAACAAAGATAACCTTCATACTTATGTATATGGACATGTAAATGAATTAATCACATTGGTAATTATAATATGAAATACTGTTATTACGAGCGCATTAAAATATACATTGACGATTGAAACTAATTCATATATAAATCATCACTGACAACATTACTTTGTTAAGGCATAACACAATACGTTCCAATAACATTGTTTTGTTAGTTTCAACTAATTTTCTTGATTATTAAAAACAACTGTCTTATCTTCATATTGTGTCGTTGGAATCTGATGATATTGGGCCCTCTGAATCGGATGGTGTACCTTTAAATACGTTGAAGGAAATGCGAAACAGGTAGACCCCCCCCCGATAAAGGCAGACTTATATAAGAGACGAGTGGTGTGCTTTATGAGCTAACATATGACACGTGATACGAGTTATACTCATTCAAAGAATAGGATATTGAACGGTGCCACCTGTCAAGTTCATCTTCCAGTTCCCCTGGATTTTAATACATTATTTTCAACAATAGAGGAAGAAATTGACAAACTTTACCAATGTTTTACAGCTAACAATTATTATTGAATATTAATAATACTAACTTTATGTTATTCACCATTAACAATGTTATTAGGAAGGGTATTAGTTAATTCAGTAATATAGTAACAGGCACTGGATTTGTTGATGTCGTATTGGAGGAAAAGTTTTGTTGGAATCAAAACAACACAGAAGTAACTTTAATAGTTTCCAAAAATACAGGGGTTTTGAATAAACTTTAAGAATATCTTCTCAAGAGAATTCTGAAGACCCTGTATTGAACATTTATCTTGCCCTAAATTACAGACTGTAATATTATTTGGAGCAATTCCTCTATAAACTATCTGACAAACTGAATTAATCTACACAATCGTTGTCTTAAAATGATCCGATGTTTACCTAAATCATAACATAACCAGATGTTCTTTCATGAAAAAACTTCTGAAACTTGACATTGGCAGTACTGTACTCAGAAGGTAGAATACTCAAATGTTGTCATCCTTGTTGACTGCCAGACGCACTTAAAGGGATACTGTACACTAAATCGGGCCTTTGTTGGGACCATCTCCTTTTACACTCAACATACTATATGCAACAAATGAATGAATTTGAGCCACGGATGCATGAAAAATATACTCATTTACCATACGAACATTACAAACAACATGGTAATAATAATGAAAATGAATTTATGACTCCAGCCATTTATTCATTTTCAGTTTAATTACCATGCTGTTTGTATCTTTCATAGAGCACATGATTGTATTTTGCACTAACCCATGGCTCAAATTCATTCATTTGTTGCATATATTATGTTGAGTATAAATGGAGATGGTCCTATAAATGGCCGGATTTAGTGTACAGTCCCCCTTTAAAGGAAATTTCACTAATATTTGTAACATCCATTCCTGTAAAACACGCTCTCTGGCTGATGCAAATTTATTTTGTTAATATAATAGAACAAATGGAGCTCATCATTCTATTTCAATTAGAGGTACACTACTATTAGAATTACGTCCCTTTTCTTGAATACTGCTTCAGTTATCAGAATCGATTAATTGCCAAAAATAATTCTAAGCACTCTCAACTATAACATTGCCCCCAAAATGCTATATAAAAAACAATGTTTTGTTCAACACACTGTGAAAAACACACTGATCACTCTGGGCTTTGGTGGGTGGGTTCCTCGACTCAAATCTATTTTGTTTTACCCGATAAGCCGAAGAAATAGTAATTTAGGGGTGTTAAATCGGATTACATATCTTCAACTATCAGCACACTTATATATCACTGCCATTAATTGTGTTAACCCGCACAGGTTTCTTATAAATCCTGTAATCTTGCTATGTTTCATTATTTGGCCAACATGCAGTAACAGATACGTTACATTATAATTCACCATAATGTCTATCTATAAGTTGACACGACTGCCGACCATCTGGGATCGAATGGGTAGGAAGTGAGATTGTGACATTCATAAGCTTCAAACACGGACAGGTTGGTGTCCTGGCGAAAAGGGAAAGTGTGGCCCGTTTACCCTCTTTGGCTGCCGGTGTGTGGGTTGTGTTCTCCCGTATGCACCTTGTCCCGGTACCCATGTTAACCGCTTGGTCTCCCAAGTGAGTAAAAGGCATTGCAAGATATGCAAAAAGTATAAATCACAAAGAGGCCTCAGTACAAGTCTTGTCGTAGCCCTCATGTGATATACTTCCCTCGTCTGACAGCAGACCCTCCAATTTCAGATTGTTCAGAGAGAGGGAAATACTAAATATACATGTATGTATGATGGAAAAATGTTGTTATTTTGAACCAGAGGAAAGTCGGTCATTCTGAGGAATGAATGGATAAAACACAATGTATCCCTTCACTCACATTGACCTATTACGATATTCAAATCCACATGTTGGTAATACAAATCATCATGCCGACATACCAACATAAACATGACCATTATAAATGACTCAACTCAGTTCTTATGAAAGATGCATCTTGATATTGTTTTTAATACATATAGTTTCTCACCTTTAGTGTGTCCATAAACAGGTGAGATTTTTGTTTTATTGAACGGTTGATCATTGTACATGGCAAACATATAATCTGTTTTCTGAAAATCAGAAGTCATAATATAAAAAAGAGATAGGCAAGAGTAGCATTATAAGCAATCAATGCCATGGACTAACATATTTCATCCACTCCCATGCTAGTACTTAAGTACCTCACTGCAGTTTGGCTTTTAAATGAAATATGACCATCAATAGGCGCTTACTTTTTGCGACAAATGGTTTTGCACCAATGATCCTATATATTAAGAAATGGCAAAAAACAAACGAGTCAAAGTATGTTTCTGGCCAGATTGAATCCTGAATCTGATGCTATTTGTTGAACTTATTAGTTGGACATTGCTATATCCATGATGAATTTATTGAACATCCACGATAAACAGGGTTAATATCCATGATGACCTTAGTGAATATCAATGACGAACTTATTGAATATCCACGATGAACTTAGCGAATATCCATGATGAATTTAGTGAATATCCATGATGAATTTAGTGACACCACCATGATGAATTTAGTGACACCTCCATGATGAATTTAGTGACACCTCCATGATGAATTTAGTGAACATCCATGATGAATTTAGTAAATATTCTTGATGAAATTAATGAATATCCGTGGTGAATTTAGTGAATATCAACGATGAACTTAGTGAGTATTCATGGTGCATTTAATAAATACCCGTGATGTACTTAGCAAATATCCACGATGAATTCATTGAATATCCACGATAAACTTATTGAATATCCATAAAAAAAAATTTAGTGAATACCATGATGAACTAAGTGAATATACCGATGAGTTTAGTGAATATCCATTTAAAATTATATTTGCATTAACTTTTTCTGCCAAAATAAAAATCATATTCCACACCAGAAGCTCCGAAATGTTATCCCAATCCTAGGATTTTATCCTACTCCCAGGGATTTATACGACTCCCAGGGATGTATGCTACTCCCAAAGGTTTATCACACAGACTGTTTATCCATACTCGTGAGGACGTTCCGGGTTATGGTCATTGAAGTCAATGAATGAAATTACGTCATTTTCCTTATTCGGAGTAGTGAAATTTTGCATCATTTTAACGTAAGCGTATAGTCATGTAATACTAAAACACGTGAATGAATTACGTGATTTGCCTTGTTTGAATTGTATCCTTGTGCGTAATTTTAACGAAAACATTAGGTCAATTATTAGTATCGGAAACATTTAATAAATACCTATTATTAGACGTTGGTCGTGGCAAGCTGTTATGAACAAATATAATAAACAATAGTTAACTGTCCTCAATGACGAACGAAGTATATCGTGAGACGCGAGGATTATTTTCACTCGGCTAACGCCTGGTAAAACAATCCTCCTCATCTCACTCGAGGATAACTTCGTTCGTAAATGAAGACATTTGACTATAATTATTGTGTATACATTTGTTTAACCGAATGGAGGATGGACCCATTCTGTGATTAAATAATAACTAATTGAGTTACTTACCTGCTTAGATTTTTTTGCTTGATAAATCTGCTGCAGCGTATTATAGATGGCTTGATTTGGCTTGTTAATCGGCATCTTTGGTAGGGTCCATGTAGGATTGTTGTGATCAAGATAGAAGAAACCAACTCCATTTTTGAAAATATTGTGAATATTGTTTTTCAATTTTGGAACTTTATATGCAGCAAACCTGTAAAAGACATTCTCCTTTGAAACTTTTGGTTGAGTAGACCGCTCAATATGCGAAGTTCTATCATCGGGAAACTCGGTTTCTACTTGGAACCCAGGGATGACTCTCTCAGTGAAACCTGACTTGTGCTCTCCTTAACATGAACTTGGCGACAGGGTGGTCAAATTTTAAAGATGTGGATACTTCATGCCTCAGTTGTAAATTTCACACCACAAATAATTTAATGTTTTTCTCATAGTTTGATTTTACAACCATCATTTAGTGGGGACAATTGTTGTTCTAGACCAACATCAACCCATACATTTAAAACGAACAAGTATATTATATATCGATTACTATCAAACGTCGTATAGCGGTGTAAATTAACCAGCCGATAATAAAAATTTCGATCCAATCTGATCCAATGGAGATTGGCTGCGGGCACACGTATCACAGTAGCGATGGCATAGTAGGTGTGACAATTTATTATGGTGGAGTTTGGTGACAATTGGTCGTCATAATTCTGTGCCATAGCAAGCCCTGTTGCCCGTTGAGTTTCCGCACAATGCGTTGACTCGACCAATTAACCCATTGCGTTTCAGCAAGGTTGATCTCTGCTCATTGCGTTTTGCTACAATGTATTGTCTACGATATATATAATTGCACGATCGATCGACCAGAATTGTGTTTGACCGTGGCAATCCCTCATTCACTTACATATTATGCACATAGTATTTTATTGATATGATCTGACTTCATGTTTATCTACTTATATTAATTTCTTGCGTATTAAGACAGTTCCCCAATTGCGTTTTTAATTTTGCGACGATAGTTCTACGCATAATTCCGCTAACATTAGCATGTGGGCCGATGAAGCTGTGTAGGAACTGTTGGGGGAAATGCAGCTGAGAGAAAGTATCTGGAATAAACAAAGCGAACAATATATACAAGGACAAAAACAAGAAAAATGCTGATCATAACGAACTTTGTAAGACTCATTGTGCGAATATGCTGCGAGCGACATGGCTAGCTATGGCATATTAATTGTGACGACCAATTGTCACCAAACTCCACCATAATTAATTGTCACACCTACTATGCCATCGCTACTGTGGTACGTGTGTCCGCAGCCATTCAGTATGGGATTCTCAGGTTTAAACACATTGCGATAGATGTCTGTATTCTCGAAGCCCGGTTAGGTTAGGGAGCGTTTGATAGAAACAATCGTGCCTTTACTATTATCCTCTGATTAAATGGATCCGGTGATTATATACACGACAGTGTGCTTCAAAAAATACAACTCAATTAAAGGTACTCAATCAGATTCGATGGTACCCATATCATCAGATTACAACATGTTTTTTTAAATGCCGCTTCGATTATCAGAATCGATTAATTGCCCAAAAATAATGCTAAGCACAGTCAACTATAGTATAACATTGCCCAAAACCTGTTATTTATCAATATTTTATTCAACGAAATTTTGACGGTTTGTCAAATATCTGACACAAAAAAGCCACTTGAGTTTAGAGTTATCCATCTTCATCCGCAATTTGGTCCGAGATATTCTTCTCGTCGACCTTAATGGGCCATTTAATATTCCAGGTGGTGAAAAATAATATATTTAAACAATCGATATCTGATCACTCTGAGCTTTGATGGTGGGGTTCCTCGACTCGAATAAGATATATTTACCCCCGAAGCCAAATAAATAGTAATTGAGGGGCGCTTAATCGGATTGATTACCTTTAAGGAAACTCATTAGGTTGAACTTAGCAGAATCATTCAGGTCCACACGAATGTTCGAAATAAGTTTGGCTCATTGACAAGCACAAGGAACGTCGTTTTCTAGAGTATTCCATGCGTGTTCACCTTATAATATAATTTCCAATTGCAACCCGTCCATTGAACTGAATTTTTCCCCCTATTTTGGTACTGGTGGGTTTGGTTTGGAGGGATGCCACACACTCAACATGTTAGAAATTACACACAACCATTAATAGTTTTCTGATTATTATTTTCAATTTAATGTTAAATTTATTCAATTTAAGTTGTACAATTCCGGCTCCAGTCTGAGGAGGGGGTGCAAATGCAACCTCCCGATCATTGAAATTAAAGTGTTCTATGGATGGTAAACTTATGTATATAATTTGTCCAATTTCAATTCAATATTCCAATTTTTATCTCGATATTTTATTGTTACACATGTTACTTTTTTTGGACATAACTCCATATTGTATGTTTTATACATTATGATGCACAGTGTCCATTTCATCTAGATTCCAGGAAATTATGTTTGATTTTGCAAATTTATTCACATACATGTTACATTTTATATTAATTTGGATCTTTCTATTTTATTCGTATATTACAGATTAGGTTCGGACATTTCGAACGACATCCACTTTTTAACAAACATAGGTCTAATACAAAACGAATCAATTTCGTATAATATTTAAAGAATATTAAGCATGTTTTGAAAGCACAAAATCGAACAACGTCTAGAAATCACAAGCTGACAACCTACATGACTGTAAATTGAAACAAAAAAAATAAGAACTACATAACATAAATACGTTATACTATAATTTTGTGACATTAGAAACGTATCTCGTTTTAGATATACATATGACGACAGTGTGCGATGATATCGTCTTTCGAGAAACCTGTTAATTGATAAGTTGACACGCTGACAAGTTTGCTTGAAAATCTGCCATTTTACCAAGTCAGATGATCGTATAATATATATATATATAGGTGCCATTAATTTTACCAAGTCAGGTGACCGCATAATATATATAGGTGTCAGTTTACCAAGTCAGATGATCGTATAATATATAGGTGTCAGTTTACCAAGTCAGGTAACCGCATAATATATATATATAGGTATTTGTTTACCAAGTCAGGTGATCGCATAATATATATATATGTGTCAGTTTACCATGTCATTTGATCGCATAATATATATACGCGTCAGATTACCAAGTCAGATGCTCGCATAATATATATAGGTGTCTGTTTACCAAGTCAGATGCTCGCATAATATATATAGGTGTCTGTTTACCAAGTCAGATGATCGCATAATATATATAGGTGTCTGTTTACCAAGTCAGATGATCGCATAATATATATAGGTGTATGTTTACCAAGTCAGATGCTCGCATAATATATATAGGTGTCTGTTTACCAAGTCAGATGCTCGAATAATATATATAGGCGTCTGTTTACCAAGTCATATGATCGCATAATATATATAGGTGTCTGTTTACCAAGTCAGATGCTCGCATAATATATATAGGCGTCTGTATATGATCGCATAATATATATAGGTGTCTGTTTACCAAGTCAGATGCTCGCATAATATATATAGGTGTCTGTTTACCAAGTCAGATGATCGCATAATATATATAGGTGTCTGTTTACCAAGTCAGATGCTCGCATAATATATATAGGTGTCTGTTTACCAAGTCAGATGCTCGCATAATATATATAGGTGTCTGTTTACCAAGTCAGATGATCGCATAATATATATACGTGTCAGATTACCAAGTCAGATGATCGCATAATATATATACGTGTCTGTTTACCAAGTCAGATTCTCGCATAATATATATAGGCGTCTGTTTACCAAGTCAGATGCTCGCATAATATATATAGGCGTATGTTTACCAAGTCAGATGATCGCATAATATATATAGGTGTCAGTTTACCAAGTCAGATGATCGCATAATATATATTGGTGTCTGTTTACCAAGTCAGATGATCGCATAATATATATAGGTGTCTGTTTACCAAGTCAGATGATCGCATAATATATATAGGTGTCTGTTTACCAAGTCAGATGATCGCATAATATATATAGGTGTCTGTTTACCAAGTCAGATGATCGCATGATATATATAGGTGTCTGTTTACCAAGTCAGTTGATCGCATAATATATATAGGTGTCTGTTTACCAAGTCAGATGATCGCATAATATATATAGGTGTCTGTTTACCAAGTCAGATGATCGCATAATATACATAGGTGTCAGATTACCAAGTCAGATGATCGCATAATATATATAGGTGTCTGTTTACCAAGTCAGATGATCGCATAATATATATAGGTGTCTGTTTACCAAGTCAGATGATCGCATAATATATATAGGTGTCTGTTTACCAAGTCAGATGATCGCATAATATATATAGGCGTCTGTATATGATCGCATAATATATATAGGTGTCTGTTTACCAAGTCAGATGATCGCATAATATATATAGGTGTCTGTTTACCAAGTCAGATGATCGCATAATATATATAGGTCTCTGTTTACCAAGTCAGATGATCGCATAATATATACAGGTGTCTGTTTACCAAGTCAGATGATCGCATAATATATATATATGTATCAGATTACCAAGTCAGATAATCGCATAATTTATATAGGTGTCTGTTTACCAAGTCAGATGATCGCATAATATATATAGGTGTCTGTTTACCAAGTCAGATGATCGCATAATATATATACGTGTCAGTTTACAAAATCAGATGATCGCATAATATATATACGTCTCTGTTTACCATGTCAGATGATGGCATAATATATATAGGTGTCTGTTTACCAAGTCAGATGATCGCATAATATATATAGGTGTCTGTTTACCAAGTCAGATGATTGCATAATATATATATGTGTCAGATTACCAAGTCAGATGATCGCATAATATATATTGGTGCCATTTTACCAAGTCAGATGACCGCATAATATATATAGGTGTCAGTTTACCAAGTCAGGTAACGGCATAATATATATAGGTGTCTGTTTACCAAGTCATTTTATCGCATAATATATATACGCGTCATATTAGCAAGTCAGATGCTCGCATAATATATATAGGTATCTGTTTAGGAAGTCAGATGATCGCATAATATATATAGGTGTCTGTTTACCAAGTCAGATGATCGCATAATATATATACGTGTCTGTTTACCAAGTTAGATGCTCGCATAATATATATAGGTGTCTGTTTACCACGTCAGATGATCGCATAATATATATAGGTGTCAGATTACCAAGTCGGATGATCGCATAATATATATATAGGTGTCTGTTTACCAAGTCAGATGATCGCATAATATATATATGTGTCAGATTACCAAGTCAGGTAACGGCATAATATATATAGGTGTCTGTTTACCAAGTCATTTGATCGCATAATATATATACGCGTCATATTAGCAAGTCAGATGCTCGCATAATATATATAGGTATCTGTTTAGGAAGTCAGATGATCGCATAATATATATAGGTGTCTGTTTACCAAGTCAGATGATCGCATAATATATATACGTGTCTGTTTACCAAGTCAGATGCTCGCATAATATATATAGGTGTCTGTTTACCAAGTCAGATGATCGCATAATATATATAGGTGTCAGATTACCAAGTCAGATGATCGCATAATATATATAGGTGTCTGTTTACCAATGTCAGATGGTCGCATAATATACATACGTGTCTGTTTACCAAGTCAGATGATCGCATAATATATATATGTGTCAGATTACCAAGTCAGATGATCGCATAATATATATAGGTGTCAGTGTCCCGTTGTTGGCCACCACGTTCTATATTCTATATTCCCATGGGCGTGACGACGGGGTTTGGTGAGTTGAATGTGTCAATCCCCAAGTTTGGTTGAACATTTCAACAGTTGGATATTGTATCTCCAACCCAACAACAGTTGATAATCCCAGAATAAAATTGTTTTAGTTCTGATCGTTCTGATAGTTAAAGACATACAATGGACTTGCTCGGGTGCGTGGAACTGATGAGTTAGTATTCAGGCAATATGACAACTGGAGCAATGTAACATTCTACTAACATGGCCGAAAATTTAAAGCATATAACGAATTCTCCATCGAGAGTCACTACATTTAATTAATATATAAGAACTACTTTGAACAAGATTATTCTTCATTTCTATTTGATCACCATACCGGAATGTTTCACATCACTCTAAAGGAGTTCTGATAGATAAAATTATAGCCACATTGTCAACAACAGAGCGAGGTTCAAATGTACCAAAATGGAAGTGTCTGGACTTGGAAATTTCGGTATGTTCAAGGGGATACAGTTATAGCCTTATGTTATGTTATGTATAGGGTGAACACCCCCAACGTAACGGAGAGGCTCATGCGCGACGACGCTGAATGCGTTATTTTTACCACCAGCAGGGCGTATACTACACTCTTTAGAGAATTACCGATTTAAAGGAACCTTCGATATTCTTTGTATGTTATATTTATATGGAGTCTATAATGTCTATTTCCGACTTGGTGATGGCATAATTTCTGGACAGAGAACAAATTGACTGATAATAACCATTAATATATGAAATAGATTAAAGAATAGTTAAAAACAAGAAATTTCAAAGACATGCTCTTTTAATGAAATGAAAAGCCCCAAAGTGTTCCAGTAGTTTAGTTTTCTCCCAATATGGCGACTGAATATGTTATTCAGATCACGATTGGGGGTGACAACATTTGGTTCAGTTCAAGTGGATGCACCACGCATCCTAACAGCCAAATACCCTCCAGTCATATATACTTTACGAGATAATATCAACTAAAGCGTTACACACGCACGACTCACTAAAACAGTTAAAGACCGTACATGTCTGCCGATAAATATGATTGCATGACATGCCCAGAAACTATGACATTGATGTATACGACAGAAATTAAATAAGTTGCATATGGCCATCAGTCCAATTATCTCTTGCGTCCATTTTGGTATTGCGCGTCAGATAGTGTCACTTAGGAGTTACCATATGGGACATTTGTTACGTCATTGTATACCACACTTGATGCCGTGAATCAGTGCCGCCTATCGAATATGGTTATGCATTCCGGATTCATGACCCATCCGAAATTTGTATGCATAGCCGTGATCGGTAGTAGCGTACTTCAGCTTTGCCGAATTGGCTTCTTCACAATCGTGTGCAGGTCATATAACTCTTTAGTTCCCACACTAGCTGTATAAACCACCCCGCCATCTCCCTGCAGCTATAACATGATACCGACGGTGTGTTCCCGGGTATATATCAAGTACCAGACGCTATTTCCCCATAAGTATTTGGCTTGTCGGAAAGTATCCCGTTGCTCAATAAATGGTGGTAAACCTGTTACTGTGTTGACGCAGTGAGGGTAATCTATTGGAGTGACAGCTCCAACTGGGGATAATGAGCGTAAGCCGGGACGTGTGTCGTAATATGAGAAAAGTCGACACCTGAGTATAAGAGCCCTGGGCAAGCTAGTATCTTTGACTTTTTCATTGGGATTAGTTCAATAATAGTATATTAAAGTATATGTATTGCGCGTTTCGTCAGCTCTGAAATGTATGCACACGAATGTCACATTGTGACAATAAAATATGTCTTATAGAAATGATCCTTGCTCCGGATTTAGACCAGTCTTATTTGGAAAAAGTCACCAACTCCCAAAAGTATTTTGTAAACAATTCAAAGCAAATGTGTTCTGTTTTCTTCTTATCTAGAAGACAATTAAAGAGAGGATATCTATAATATTTTAAGTGGATACCAGAAATATGATATGGCCCAAGGACTAAATTTCCTGACCAACTTATCGTGACCGAAAGTACATTGTTTCTGGAGATAATGAGTTTCTGTTGCTACTTCCAGAAATAATGTATTTCCGCTGGCGAAAAGTGCAGCTAGTCGCTCGCGAAAATAAATAAATATATTTGTCCGGTATCAATTCAGAACGCTATATATCCTCTATTTCGTTCAGCCAAAATAACGCGATGTCACGCTACGAAATTCAAGTAAGGTTTTAAATATATATTTTCAGAACGGTGATGTTTGCGATTGTTTATTACTATATTAAAATATAATAATAACTGCGCTGGTGTTTCTAAAACGACGCAAATAGCCATCTTGATTATAGTCGATTTTCAACTAATGCAACCATTATTAAAGTCACGGGCGGCATTTGTTGCAGAAATATTTATATTTGTTCAAATCGCCATCAACAGAATGAACGCCAACATATATACAGTTCCACACATATGCCAAACATAATCAGCGCATAAATAGTATATTGTCGTCAAGACGTACAAATGTGTACGTAAACAAGAGACTGCTCGTGTTACATAAGTTGTGATTCTGTTTACATAACAGGCCGAAATTATATTGGATAATCATACAAAAATGATATAAACGCTCTCTATTATTTCCATATTAGGAAAACAGTAACAAATAACGCTCTTTATGTTTACCATACCCGGATCTAAACAAAAGCCAGAAAACGTAACGTTTTTTGCTTTTGTTTACATAACAAAGGGGAACAAATTGACTATAACACTGTTTATGCCATATTTATGATTGGCATAAGAACAAGGTCTGTCTTTTTCTTACTATTCCTTCTGTTTATGGTGGTTTTTGACATAGATGAATATTTGAACACCATACCCACCGCGAACGCCGGCCGTATCTTTAAAAATATTTCGCAATAAATTTATTTTTGAATGTTATAATTTGATACACATAATGGATTTTCATATTATCGGAACACCGCGATTGAGACAAATTAAAAATAAAATAACGGTAATTTTTGTTAACAGCAACAGTTTGCCCTAACAGCATCATATCAATTCAGCAGGGCCCAACCATATTAGCATGACCATTTGATCAGGTGTTGTCGACAATTCTTTGGTTTGAAATTATAAATGAGTCAAGTCGTGCAATTCACCAAATTTGAAATTATATCATGAAATGTGTTGCGTGAACAATTAATATAGTTGGATAGTTTGAATGTTAACTGAGTATATCAATATACAGTCGATATACATTGGGTTCTCTATGATTTCCATGCACTATATATATTCTTCCATTTTCCACTTGGCATAGTTGTTAGTATGCCTGGCTATTTCGGCATACTTCGATGGCGAGAACATCAAATTGAAATAGTCCAAAGCTGTTGCTGTATCAGTGTCGAATTCATCTGGTATAACTGGCCCTGTCATTTGGGTAAATGGCGGAAGTGATACCTTTCGAAGTTTATATGACCAGCCAATCGGGTTAGTATTCAAGCTACTATCGGCGATGGAGGTCAGATTGTCGCTGGTAGCGGGTGGAGAGTAATCGTCATCTGAATCCTCTGATGACGAGAAACTACAATCTCCGCTAAAATTGCTATCATCTCCCATTAACATGTCGATCACTTGCTGTTTCGAAAATTTTGCAGCCATATTGTTCGTAAATACTTAGAATGGTACCACTGATGTCTGTCCCCAATATAAACCCCAGTAACACAGCATCTGTCGCGCGCGATGCCCACGGTACCACGTTTATTGTTATTAGATAGGCAAATAACGAGTTGACATAACCGGGCGGTCTCTATTAGAAACTAGCGGGGAGCATAGGGGCGAACCCATTAGTACAGTCTGGGCCTAGTGTGGCGCTCTAAAGCGCTTGTGGGGAAGTCTGGTAACGCGCTCTTATGCGCTTCTAGGGATATGCTGCGAGGCGTCCACAGGCGCTTATGGGGAAAATAGTGCAAAGCGTCCAGGGACGCTTATGGGAAGTAAAGAGTCATATAACTCGTGTTTGTTATGTTGGGACAATATCGTTCTAGTGTGTACCGACGGACGAGGAAGTTGTTAACACCAAATTGTTTATTAAAACATTGTATTGAATGGTTAAAACTTATCGCAGTAAAACGTCGCTTCATTGTTTACTCATGCTCGGCATGCAGCTCTCTTTTCATATATTCTAGGGAGCTGCAGTTGACGACCTCTTGGGACATAGCGTTCCATATAGTCGTACCGCTGACGGGAAGAATGCGTACTTATAGACATCGATCTTTGTATGGTGTTAGCGGTATTTCTGGTTATGTCCACGTGATGATGATTTTATTTGTCGAGCGGTCTCTTGTTGTCGATATAAACTTTTTGATGCGTTTGTTGTAGGTGGTTTTCGTGATATCTCTCCCTTTTATTCAGTGACGTCCATGGGCTCCATGCGTTCGATGTTTATTCAACTATGTGTAGCACCATCGATTTGTAACAACGCTCCATGATACATTGGTACACCCCGATAAGTTTCCCCTTAAGCACGCGCCCCATTCGTGAATATTCAAAAAATATCACTTTTAAACTATCAATTTGAAGGACATAAATCATCCTTTATAACCAATGTAGGCTATATAGTAAACCATAACAACACATATTCACCCTCTAATATGAGAGATACATTCTAATTCAATAAATAGTGGTTTAAACAAAATAAAAACAATTTTCAAGGCTGAGAATTATATGGTTTGACAGGAGATATTTGAAATAAACTTATGCGAGAAAATAACGAAATAAAATATTTTTCATTGCATCTTTTAATTCTTTGGTGGTTATTTGCAGAACTATTTTTTGTCATGTTGAGGACGAAAACAACATAACTATTATTCAGCCACGTTGGCAATAATCAAACAGACATAAACGCTGAATACTGATTAATCTTTATAGACATAATAATGTTGTTTTACGGTGACTAGTTCTGCTTATGGCCGCCGAGACCATGTCATGGTCATGTTTATTCTGGCAGCACATTCTGATTGCGGATATCTCCACATCCTTCTTCTTGGGCTGAATTTCGTGACATGGGATTGGTATATTTGTGGCAATGATCACTTCGCATTTGCTGCTGTAACCATCGGGAAATATTTCATAGTTCCGCGGAATGATCTCAGCTGAGCTTATGTGGCAATTATAATGTGGGACAATGAGCTAGAGAGGAGGTTGTCTAGTTCTGCTCGTTTGTTCATCACACTCTGGAAATTGACCACCATAACCTTAATTTCTTTATGTATTATTGATTGGCCCTGCTTCGGAGATGAACTGTGGACAGGAGGTCCTGCGTCCCTTCGATTGGGCAATCCCAATTCCTTATCAAAGTTGTAGAAAATGATAAATATGGCGACCGCTTAGGTAGTCGTAAACCAAACGCCAGCAACTGATGACACTATCCGGTGTCATTTCTACCTTTTCTAAAAAGGGTAGCATTTTTAACTGTTCCAAGTTATTTATTTAGGCTATTCAACTTTACGGTGGTATGTACGTTCCAAATCTCAAAATTTCTGCAAACTGTTCCTGAATCCTAGCTAACAACTTTTATCACCATTGGCGAAGACCTCAGTACTTGTACAAATTGGGTACCAGAACCACAAAACTATCCCCTTATCTTTTATATGTCTTGCAGCTAATTTCCTCTTCCATAACGGTATACATGCACCTATTTTATACACATATATTTGTATACGACGGCTGAACACAGAAGATCGTGCACCTGCGACTTTCTAACCAGAGTTATACCGCTTGTTTCTAGTTATAGCAATTTCATGTCCGTTAGCGCGATAACTTGAACAAAAGTGAACCGATTTCACTCGTATTTGATTAATCGATCTTTCGCCACAATATTTTGATCGATCGAGTTTGAAAACAAGGTTTGGCCGATTTTGACAACCAATTTCACGATAACCATTTTGGCCAAATCTATTTTATCGGAATACTGTTTCAATTTTCCGGGGCCCATCTTTTGTGTGAAGTAACTACATATAAATATGGATTAAACGCCTCTATATGCTCGTCGAACGCGAACCCAATATAATTATGCCTCTTGGGCCTCTGTACGGATACCGATGTCCGATTATCATGCTCAGTGTGATGTGGTAGACAATAACTTTTTGTGGATGAAAATATCGCGTTCTGATTCAGTTGACCTTTTCGTCGTTTCTCAAGCGATCGGGTGAATTGTCATATCTATATAATACTCTATGGGTATTTTTGCCACGTAATAATATATCATAGTAGGTCGCTCGATGAATATGTGTTTCGCCGAAAGCGGCAAAAAAAACCGGCCACATTTCAAGAAATTTACTGTGTGAAATTCGCTTAAAAATATAGTCTGCTTATTTGTAAAGCTGGGTATAAAGGGGGAATCAAACCGATGATAGCCACTTACTCGGCAGAAAAATGTAATGTGATATGTGATAACCACCCACGCGATATGTGTCTGACGGAAACGATTTGTTTGTTTAGACCGATCATGATTTCATACACATTTGATATTAGCGTAAAGAACGTTAGCTGTTAGTGTGCCAGCCAAAATCGTACGGGTCTCGGTTCAACATTATAAGTAAACGTAAGGCCGGTTCCAAATAAAATGTGCATTGAGGGATGTTACATGTATGTCGCGTTTTTCCATTGTTTCTCAATGGATATGAATGACATTTTGAATGTATGGTCGTGTTGGGATATGGAATACATAACCGTTTTGAATTAAAACAAAACTTGATTAATTCGTTGTAAAATAATTCATGGGTGATCTGATGCATGCATGTCAAGTGTCGCACAATCAGTCGACCAATTATACAATTATAATAAAACATCCAATGAGCGGATATAACCAGTGTGACTCAGCTCTCTCGGTGAAGAGTCAATAGAGACCTTTCGCAAAATCACGAATACGATTACGGATATGGACAATATCCTGCCAGTATACGGCCAAACATTCAATCTTTACGCACGGGGATTCTTATGTGAGACGAAATATACCCCACGCAGTTTAATTATATGCAGATGTGTCAAGGATGTGCCCCCGGTCCTGCTTGGGGGCACTCTAACATTATCCGTGTGGTGTATTACACACGGATAAGAACATGGGGTCTGAAAGAGACACATATTACTTGGTGTCCACCTAACTACATGACAATATATCCTATCCGTAATCGGAATCGTGATTTTGCGAAAGGTCTCTAATACAGCTCATTGTAGAAATACGTTGGGGATTCACCGACGGACCGTAGCGAAAGCAAAAAGTTACCAAGTGATACGATACAAAATAATATACCGAATATAGGCTAACCGCGGGTCACAACTTGTAAATATATTTATTACATGATCCTACCCTTATTCCATTCAATAAACCCGTTCTATAAATTGTTCGTTTAATAACAGGAAGTAGTGCCAGTTGACCTTTTACTTCCGGTTTGTCGTCTGTTTACATACCGTACGCCACTTCTCAAAATACTATGGCTTCCAATATTTTTCTAATAATCTCTAATGAATGAAGAAATTGAAATGTTATTTCATTAAATTTACGCCATTAAATATGCCAAGGAGTCTTTATTTATCTGAAACTATTTCTTTACGCGGACGAACAACCATAGTAACGTGAAACGTCTTCGCGGGTCTTTTTGAAGTCGACGTTAGTTTCACGTCGCGTTTGTTGACTTAAGTATGTTTTATGTAGGTTTGGAAACATGTAATAAATAGAATCTACAACGCGTCCCCAGTTTATAGCGGAATTTACAAAACTTGTCTAGTAAATTAGATCTGGACCTCGCCAAAGGCTCGGTCCAGACCTAATTTACTGGACTCATTTTGTAAATTCCGCTATAAACTGGGGATCCTTTATATGTGTATTATATGCATACAGGTACATGTAAAGTTGTTATGTTCATGCACTAATGCACTTATGTTCTGCTATTGATTTGCAGCTAAAGCACAATACACTTATCAAACCAAATAATTTATCAAAACACCTGGGCGTATGTCCAGCGAGGTGATCTAAAGCAAACATTGATAGCCGCCACACATAACACTTATCCATATAAACCATACAATCATGTGATCAAAAGACAAATCTTAGTGGTTATCAGACGTGGGACCGGGAGGCAATTCAGTGACTGTGTGGTATGTTGTGCGAACTCCGAAACTGGGACGCCTGTGCACATCCTGGGCAGCCAGTCTCCAGCGATAACCAGATTGCCTGTGTTCTGGGACTTTGTGATCAACTTTAATGCTAAGGGGCCATAACAGCCACGGATTATGGTTCCTATCAGTTCCGTTCAAAGTTCCGCGCATTTCCGTTAAAACACATAGCCAGACTCCCAAAAGTAGTTTTAGACAAATTCCATACTGTATCCTTTAAAATGAATTTGTCATGACTCATAGGGTACTGGGACAACCATAATAGAACATTTAGTTGTTAGTTGATTAAGTAACATGTGTAATAACCAAAGGAGTCACAATTTGCTTCCTTTTGGAAACAGCTGAGAATACTGTTCGGGATATTTGTGAAAAAATTATTTTTACCAAATTTGTTTGTCATTTTGCAAGCCGTTCTAGAGTAATTTGGTCTGAAAACACATTAGTGTGGCACATCTAAGACAGACCAAAACAATAAACACCTTTGATACCAAAGATATTTTATTTGAAGAAAAAAAATGACCCAAACCGTAAAAGTTAATTTTTGCCGATTTTGGTGTCAAGTTTGTGAGAAAAACATCCAATATTTCTGGTATTATTAGTGGTTACATTAGCCACAATTAACCAAGGTGCATCAGAAATGTTAGTACTATAAGTAATTGTACGCCTCGCTTAAATTGCACAGTTCTGCTCATTTCTTGTTGAGATTTGACTAGAATCCAAATTGTGATTTTGTTAGGTATTGGAATTAGATGATATTAGTGAAAATTAGTCATATTAGTCATATTAGTCATATTTCCACTTTCCAGTGGCCAATTTGGCGGTCATATTGGACAGGGAGTACAAATTTTGTCCCAAAAATGTGGAATGATGTCTTAGCTTCACTACCATATATACATCTCTATACATTTGACAAGATAGTCTCTATAATTTAGTAATATCGTCTGAAAAACGGCGGCTATTTTGGACGCCATCTTGGTGTTTACACGACCACTTTATTTCGTGTTAGCATCACTTGGAAGTTGAGAGACATAATGAGGAAGAAGAAATGAGTGTGGTGAAGTTAAGTCCTGGCGGTGGGGAGGGTGCAGAGGTACCCTATTAGCTCCTGGGCTATTATATTTGTTTATTACACTCCTATGCGCGATTTCCATTGAAAACGCCGTTAATTAAAAATGGTAATGTCACTAGTGAATTGTGTCATTTCTCGTTACGTCGCTTACTGATCTTGACTGAAATTTAGGTGGTTTATAATCTTTCTCCACATCGGGACTTTCATGCTTTAATTCTGTGTGTTTTAATCATATCTGGTGAACCAAATTGACACAGAAGTGTAATAAATAGAGTAATCAATTAGTTCCGAGAATTACGTTAAATAATTCACTAGAGATGAGAGACGTTTAGATAAGAAACTCGTGCGCTAACGCGCGCTCGTTTCACACTGACGTCTCTCGCCTCTCGTAAATTATTTAACGTAATTCTCGGAACCAATTCATTACTCTCTACGTTTTCATCGCCGTTTTACATCTGGTGACGTAATAAATGAAAACATTTGTTCTGCTACCAGTAGATAGAGTATTCAAAGACCGACAAAATGAAAAATCACTTGTTAAAATCCAATCGCAATCACATCACTTATATGGGATTACCGTTGCCCCACCCCATCATGGCCGGAAAACTTGGAAACTGAATAAGGCTAAACCTTGACAAAGTAGGTACACTAGGACCCAAAATAGTAGCTGTTGAAAATATTGGAGTATATGAAAGTACCAAAGAAGTTGAGTAGTGGAGGGGGCATTTGAGGTCCTACCGGCCCATGGCCTATTGTTCTTGGTGGCTATTCGGCTATTCGGGAGCCCCCCCCCGAGTGCCACCATTTTTGGCCGTGAGTTGAGTGTTGACCCCGTATTTTATAAACCATTCACATAAATAAATCGGCTCTCTTTTGCTTTTGATTGATTAAAATTTTGTTAAAAATTCCGATACACGTGAGCAATTTTGAATATTTCGGCGGCCATTTTGAATCGCGATTTTCAAGGTCAAGGACACTGAAATCGGCCTGGCACTGTGGCTCATTATGTTCAGAATATCCCAATTATGTCAAATCACCTGAGTTACCACTTTTCCAAAAAATGCCATTTAACACTAATTTCTAGGACCGGTTATATGGCTTGTATTGGGAACACAGGCATATGATCGTTTTAGTATAGCTATAGAGAATGAACGAAGAGCATGCGAGCTACATTACCATGCAGAAAGGAAAAACATGCATATAGATGCTGGTAATATGATTCAACATGTTATGAAGGTAAGGGTTCATCCATAATCACATGATTTAATATTCTGGTAATGCGAAAAGGTACATGCAAACATAGCAAAGGTAGAAATAAAAATTGGTTGCCAGTATGGCCCACCAAGAACAAGACTATGCAAGAGACACCTGTTCGTGATTACACGAAACCCATCCCGGCCTCCTTGTATGGAGTTTCTCAATGTTACTGGGTTTCCGAATGAGTGTCTTTGTGTCGTTATGCATCTGTTAAGGCAATAATCGTGCCAGCTATGGTCCATGAGATCTTTACAAAGTGCATTAACTTCCGCGTCGACAATCGAGCATAAGAACATTCGGCGATATTTGACAACTTCATACACATGGCAGTCTTAAAATAAAAACTTACCAATCAGTATTCTTCCCATTGTTATCTTTGCAAGTGAAGCCGATAGTAGTGACTATTAACTGACATAAGATGGTAAGTTTTCTTGATAAGCGAAACATCATCCGGGTTTGAGAAATTCAACAATGAATATGCATTGTGGTCTGCTCTGTCGTCTCATAGGTAGACACAATACAGTTATTCCCCTTGGTATGTAGTTAGGTCAGGAATAATTATTGTTCGCTACGGAAATATTTTGTTCAGTCGAATTGGCCTTTATAGAAGCATAGTTGTATGATACTGGTGCGCGACGTCCTTGTATGTTCTCTCTCCTCTTTTCAAAAAAATAAAATAAAAAAAACAACAAAGAAACCAAACCAAACAAACTAGTAAATACATAAATAAAATCTGAGCAATTGCATATAAGCTACATATAGGTGTAATATGTCAACTTTGACTTGCACGGGTCGGTGCTCATTGTTAGCGTCGGATGGGATTTCAAGGCACGGTGGCCAGAGCTCGTATTGAAAATTGATTTAACCGTAACCACCGCCAACACACCAATTCCGGTTTTTTGAGCTAACGGCAATATTGAGAAAACACGAGAAAAGCTGATAACACGGATATTTATAAATTCGTTAAGGTTTTGGCATGGTTCGGGCTTAATAACATAGGTGGTCGATTTTACGTATACTATTGCATGTTCTACTAGTCGGAAGTTCCGATGGACATGTGCACTTGCCTATAGCTAATGAAAACATTCGCAGATTTTCATTTCATGTATGACATATTTTCTTTCACATGTATGAAAAAAAACATAGGATTAACAGCAATAATTAAAGGTTACCGAATCAATCCATGAACTTAAATATCCTCTAGTTACAATGGTATCGTATACAAATTGTGTGATATGCCTACGGTGGAAATATTCGCATAATTATAACAGTGGGGTGTGAAGGAGCATCATTCGTTAAGGCTAACGCCAACTGGGAGAAATGCTAACAGCAACCAATAGACGGGACAACTGTTGTTCGGGGTTCATGTGGAGTATCCTCGGGACACCTATGTTAACTGATTTTCAGGATTCATGTGGGGTAAGGGGTGACACCCTCTCCGTTAACTATAGTATTCGGGATTCATGTGGGGTATGGGCTCACACACCTGTCTCTTAACTGGAATTCAGGATCTGTGGGGGTATAGGGTGACATACCTCTCTGTTAACTGGAATTCATGATTCATGGGGGTATGGGTTTTAACACCTCGCTGTTAACTGGTATTCATGATTCACGGTGGTAGGGGGTGACACTGCTCTCTGTTAACTGGAATTCAGGATCCGTGGGGGTATTGGGCGACACACCTGTCTCTTATATGGTATTCAGGGTCCGTGGGGGTATATGGTAACACACCTCTATGTTAACTGGAATTCATGATTCATGTGGGATAAGGGGTGAGACCCCTCTCCGTTAACTAATATTTGGGATTAATGTGGGGTATGTGCTCACACACCTGTCTCTTAACTGGAATTCAGGATCCGTGGGGGTATAGGGCGACACGCATCTCTGTTAACTGGTATTCAGGATCCGTGGTGGTATAATGTATAGGGTGACACACCTATCTGTTAACTGGAATTCAGGAATCATGGGGGTATGGTAGTGACACCCATCTCTGTTAACTGGAATTCGGGATCCGTGGGGGTATTTGGCGACACGACTCTCTGTTAACTGGAATTCAGGATCCGTGGTGGTATAGGGTGACACACCTCTCTGTTAACTGTAATTCGGGAATCAGGGGGTATAGGGTGCCACCCGCCATTATGACATTCCTTTTCTCGCCGTGATATGGATATGCCTGCTAAACGATGTTAAACCTTTTTATATTAAATGGATTTTCCCATTCAATATATAAAAGAATACATTAGAACAGTCTATTATTCATTTGTATGGATGTTCAGGTAATACAAGCAGACGACAGACAGAAAAACAGATATATCAAGAGCAGAATGAATCATATTCATTGGTGGGAAATGCTCAGACAATAAGTTCTACTCAAAACATTAACCGTAAATAAACAAAACATTCTTAATCAATATATATTGTAAAATACTGATACTTATGAAATTCAATGGGAAGTGATTTATTAGACGGACATAGGTGACATCATTCTTATCAGGCAACTTAGCAAAATGTCAGTCAGGGACGTGGTGACAAGGTATTTGGGTTGGGTTGGGGTGTATCACCTCCAACTTTGATAAACATTCAACACTTGGATATTCCATTCCAGACACAAAATCAGCCTACAAATATAGAACCAGATTATTTTGATACATTTTTCCACTCAGTATTCAGAGTGTAATTTGTTGTTTTAGACCAAAAGTCTCATATGTTCTTACCTCAGGTCAAATTAGCTTCTCAGTTATTAATTTCCTAACTTAGAGGGCTTTCCGATTGGAAATGCCCAACATTTGGAAAACCTGCATGAGGTATCAGTGGGAAGTTCCATGTCAAGGAGGTGCAAATGAACACCACTTACTTGAATATTTGGGTTTGGTTTAAGGGGGTGAAATTGGAAATTCTAAGGTAGACACCCCCAGCGGAGACCCTCTAGCCACGTCCCTGATGCCAGTAGCAAACTTGACACAAGGGATGTCCCTTAGAAACAACAAAGTGGGATTTCAGCAAAAGTTTCCGACAAAACATCCCACTGGCATTCCCACAATTTTTCCAGGAACAATTTCAATATAAATTGGGATTTTCAGTGGCGGCTAAAACTGAGAATATGGATCGATATATTTCCAGAAAAAAAATGTCACATGACGGGGATGTCATTCCAAATAATCCCTTAATTTTCCATTTTTAATTTCGCATTTATCGTCAATCATCGTACAATACACCACCAGCGGCTTCGAGTGATGCTTGAAATGGGTGAGTTGTTAAAGTTACTCAATCCGAATTAACGCTCGCAAATTACTATTTCCTTGGCTTCGGGGGTAAAACATATCTGATTCGAGACGAGGAGCCCACCCATCAAATCTCAGAGTGATCAGATATCGATGTTTGAAATCTATTATTTTAATTTTAAGTGGCATAGTAAACAACCGACGAGAAGAACTTCTCTGACCAAATTGCGGATGAAGATCGATAACTCTAAAATCCAGTGGCTTTTTTTGTATCAGATATTTGACAAACCAGCAAAATTTCGTTGAACAAAACGTTGATAAATAACAGGTTTTGGACAATTTTATACTAGATTTGACTGTGGTTAGCATTATTTTTGGGTACTTAATCCATTCTGATAACTGAAGTGTCATTTCAAGAAATGTTGTTGTTGTTGTTGGAATCTGATGATATGGGGACCGTCGAATCGGATTGAGTACCTTTAACAATATAGATTGAGGACAGTTACTGTATATACTTATCGGGAATAGATCCGGCATCAATCACTGGACGCTTTTTATGTAACTCAGTTTACATATGACTCAGTCGGTAAGATGTACACCATGTCATGGCATGGCGTACATCTTACCAACTGAGTCACCGGTAGATGGAGATAACTATGATGATGATCCTGATGATCCTGATGGCATGACAATGCCTATACATAAATAAGCGGAAATTGAACCAGCATTGGCATTCGGGTGGATAGCTTATATATGGCGACCTTATTTTGGCACAAGCACCTCACGGGCTGAGGCACCGTAGGCCCGTGCTAAAAATATCTTGCAGATTCAATTCATTTGTGTGTGAGGCGCCAGGCATTCCCATCCACATTAGTCTCGCAAGTGCACATGTCAACGTAAACCAGCTAGTGAAAGCACTAAGTCCTTATCTGCAGGGGCAACTACACTAAGCACTAAGTCCTTATCTGCAGGGGCAACTACACCTACTACAAAATGTATTAAAACGTTTATCTTGATTTTGATTAACATTTTTTTTATGAATAGACATCTCAGAATTTATGTCAAAATCTTCATTTAAATCACTAATAAATCGATTGTCTTCTGTACATTTTTGAAGGGTAGATCAGGATGAAGGATATGTGTATGAGTTATAGGGTTACTGGACTTATTAGGTTGAACCTTATAAGGGGAAGACATGTTTATGGTTAATTTATTAACCTGTTCGATGGCCCGGTGTGTTTAATTTATTAACCTGTTCGATGGCCCGGTATGTTTAATTGATTAACCTGTTCGATGACCCGGTATGTTTAATTTATTAACCTGTTCGATGGCCCGGTATGTTTAATTTATTAACCTGTTCGATGGCCCGGTATGTTTAATTGATTAACCTGTTCGATAACCCGGTATGTTTAATTTATTAACCTGTTCGATGCCCCGGTATGTTTAATTGATTAACCTGTTCGATGACCCGGTATGTTTAATTTATTAACCTGTTCGATGGCCCGGTATGGTTAATTTATTAACCTGTTCGATGGCTCGGTATGGTTAATTTATTAAACTGTTCGATGACCCGGTATGGTTAATTTAATAACATGTTCGATGGCCCGGTATGGTTAATTTATTAACCTGTTCGATGACCCGGTATGGTTAATTTAATAACCTGTTCGATGGCCCGGTATGGTTAATTTATTAACCTGTTCGATTGTCCGGTATGGTTAATTAATTAACACGTTCGATGACCCGGTATGGTTAATTTAATAACCTGTTCGATGACCCGGTATGGTTAATTTATTAACCTGTTCGATGGCCCGGTATGTTTAATTTATTAACCTGTTCGATGGTCCGGTATGTTTCATTTATTAACCTGTTCGATGGCCCGGTATGTTTCATTTATTAACCTGTTCGATGGCCCGGTATCTTTCATTTATTAACCTGTTCGATGGCCCGGTATCTTTCATTTATTAACCTGTTCGATGGCCCGATATGTTTCATTTATTAACCTGTTCGATGGCCCGGTATGTTTCATTTATTAACCTGTTCGATGGCCCGGTATGTTTTATTTATTAACCTGTTCGATGACCCGGTATGTTTCATTTATTAAACTGTTCGATGGCCCGGTATGTTTCATTTATTAGCCTGTTCGATGGCCCGGTATGTTTCGTTTATTAACCTGTTCGATGACCCTGTATGTTTCATTTATTAACCTGTTCGATGGCCCGGTATGTTTAATTGATTAACCTGTTCGATGGCCCGTATGTTTAATTTGCAATAGATTGCTCGTGTACGTCGCGTAAAGAGCCATTAATTTAAAATCACAAAATGGTATTAGAATCTCACACTTGTGAAAGTAACAAGGTTTATTTCACATAAAAGATTATATTTGTTCTGAACTTTACAGGAGTTGTCAACTGCAAGTTGTATTATAATGTGAAACATTAATTTTATCACAATGTTTACATAACTATTTCAAAATAAAACTAACTCATTTGACCTCGCAGCTTCCGGTCGTTTCTGAGCGTAGTAAACAACAAACACAAATTAAACGTGAGTTATTTAAGAAATAAGTCTTATTTCGATTAAGGTTGTGAGTTATAGCCAAAAGTTTGAAGATAAATTTTATAACTCGCGTAGTTATATAACATATATCTTCAAACTTTTCGGTTATAACTCATAACCTTAATCGAAACAAGAGTTATTTCTTATAATTTAATGCGTCATTTCACAAGAGAAACCACCAAAAGTAGAAGTTGGAAGTATAACCAGCGTACAACATTGAGACAATTTCCGACGAAAAAGACACGTGAAGTTGAACGAGACACTTGTGACTCAAAACATATACTTTGGTGCATGTCGCGTTGGTTTTCAGCGTTTTTGATTGGCTTGATCAGGCATCGCATGGCAACAGACAGTTGCGGTTGCACGTGGGATTGATATTAGATGGCGGTGGCACAAACCCTTGAAAGTTTTAATGTCGTGTTTCATTACTTTCCAAATGTTTCATCTTGCTGATTTGTCTGGTTATACTTGTGCACTGAATATTATTAGCATCTAGTATGGTTTTGGACAATACGGTCATACCCGAAGGAATTATGATGCAGCACAGAAATTAGTTCATGTAAATGGTAGGAAGTATCGAACAGTTTTCATGTACATTTCTTAGGCACGCGGAACAGGCGTGGTCACGCGGCGCTGTTGTCATTTATGTAGCGGGAAAGTAATCTAGAAATTTATGTTGTCGAGAAATAACCTAAATGGCATAGTCTGTGGCAGCCAATTGTTTTACAGCATTTCGTGGATTGGTAGCTTATGATTAAATTATTCCTAATTACATGGCATATTATGTGCGCAATTTAACATACATGTTTGACTATAATACATCATTATAACCATAAGATATCACTCATCCGATCAATATAGCATTTTCTATGATAGAGTCGATAAAAATTGACGAAAAATCCCGCCACTGGATCTGGGCCTAAAGTCCGCTATAGAACAGTAACGCAACCGTACTTCGACGTAAACCAGTATTATCCTTACCGAATTGTCTAGCTGGTTTTCACTGAAGGAAACTTGGACTACAGAAATAAAGCTGAATCTCCACACTAATGTATTCATTGAAATGCTAGAGCATGTATCTCCCGTATAGGTGCGGGGATATCCTTTCCCTCATATTGGTATATCGCTAAAACATTTAGTTGAGTGGTACTTGAGTAACAATGGTAAATGTATGGCACAAAATGGAATTTACCAAGTCCTATAACTTTGACAAATATCCACGAACAAAACCCGCTATACCGCCCTTCTATGACCCCGACATTTGCGAATAATCGGACCGATATTCAAGCTCGATATGTGTTGAGGGACATCTCAATGTGACACCCCGATGGATACAATGGCCATTTTGATAACACACAACACAATCCACTCCAACCCACTTTGTTAACAACTTGGACAGCACGAACATTCCCTATGACCATATTTCTTATATATCAACATTAGAAAGGGCTATTCAAAAACCAAATTTCAAGTCGATAGCTCTACCCGGCCCGACGTTGTCAGGGCTATTCAAAAACCAAATTTCAAGTCGATAGCTCCACCCGTTTCCGAGATCCGGTCTGCGCATGCGCGAAGCAGGCGTCGCACGGGCTCGGCGACCCGATACAATTCGTATCCGGGGCAAGATACATTCACATAGCAAATTTCAAGTCGATAGCTCCACCCGTTTCCGAGATCTCGTCTGCGCATGCGCGAAGCTGGCGTCGCACGGGTTCGGCGACCCGATACAATTCGTATGCGGGGCAAGATACATTCACATACCAAATTTAAAGTCGATAGCTCCACCCGTTTCCGAGATCTCGTCTGCGCATGCGCGAAGCGGGCGCCGCACGGGCTCGCCAATACGACAACGTCCACCGCCTGGTCAAACTACACACACGTACCAAGTTTGGTCCCGATCGGTCGAGAATCGTAGATTTGTATAAATGACAAACATACAAACATACAGAAACATACAAACAAACAGACAGAGGTCTTCAAAATATATATGACATGTATACATGTATACATGTTGATATATCTGTATACCATATATGCAATCAACGTCGTTTTCGATGCATCTGTCGGCGTATAGAAGTGTCGGATGCCGAATTACATACTGTATAATTTCGCGAAGCGAAATTATACAAAGTATGTAGTTCGGCCTTCGGATCTTCGTAATATGGTACCTTCGGAGTATTGGATCTTTCGTAATGTGGGACATTCGGAGTATTGGACCTTCGGTGTATCGGACCTTCGGAATAAAGAATTGACACTCTATTATATAATATTTTTCCTACTGAAGTACATCCCATCTAAATATCAAGAGATATTAGAGTGAATTACAGCAAAATATATCATTTCGGCTGAAATTGTGTGTTATCAAAAGAAATGCTGCATATCGGTAAACCCTTTCATGGCGGGAGCTGCGTTTGTGCAGCATTAAAGGCCATGTGCCAGTGCATTCTCTTATATATGCGAGTCTCCCATAGGGAGCCTCGCTTATATAAGAGAATGCACTGACTTACAAGATCAAGGTAAAGATTGTTAGGCCAATGCATTCTCATATATATATATACGAAACGCCCTATGGTCGACTCGTATATATAAGATAATGCATTGGCACAGGGTTTTCGATAAAAAGAAAAATTAGGAAGCTACAGTCATGAAAGTGTGCATATGAATCTCGTGTACCAGGGTTCAGGCTGATCGGTAAATTCTTTGGCCAATTTTCTGAATTTGTTTTAGCATTTTTCATAAAGTTTGGCAAAATTGGATAACCAAGATAAGGGAACATCGAGAAAACAAAATCTGAAACAAAAATATTAAGACAAAATTGAAAAATTACACCGAATCACTCTACATGATGGCTATTTCAGATCAAAATGTTCACAAAAAGTAGAAAATGCTATACAGTACTGTTGGTCTAAACAAAACTCCAATTCCCCAACACCTATAACTGATCGGAAAATCAAACGAGAACAACTTTAAAATATATGGGGTAAACATTTCTAACTGATTTTGTGTCAGGCATAACATTCCCAAATACTGAACATTTTGACATAACCCCCCTATCACTACGTGTCTATAACTGCGAGCAGGGACATGGCTATAGAGGGTCTCCGTGATTCCCACCCCACCTGGAGGTCGGATTCCCCGGACATATATTAACCATATAGCTTAGTGGGTAAGCTATAATTGAGGTATACCAGTCGGAATGTTCCAACCGGGGGGCGGGGTGTGGAAATGGAAATGTTGATACACCAATCTGCAGTAAGACACCCTCCTTTTGTATCGTATCAGGAAGCAAGAAATAACGATGAACGCACTTTGTATCGTATCAGGAAACAATGATGAACGCTATTTATTATTAGGTTACTCACTATTCTAACCGGGCATTACTGATATCTTTGAAGTGGCCATGCATTTCTGTCAATTTCATGCTTTTTCCATTGCATATAATTATTTATAAATAAAAATGTATAGCTGACCCCGGAATATGCAGAAAAGAGTCTCACAGTGCCGAAAACCTACGTCACCCAATCATGTCTCTAACCCAAAGCGATTTTGATATTAAATTTGTTTAAAATATATATAAACGTTTGACTAACGTGATAAACTTGTACGCGATATGTGGAAATTTACAATACATACACATTACAAAAAAATCAGTTAATCGCTAAAAACTCATTTTATAACTGAAATTTAGAAGGAAAAGAGCTATGGATTGTCCCCCGATTTTGAACACCAAACACACCTCAACCACTTAAGTGACGTTCGAAAAATGCGCATAATCACTTTCACTCGTATTTACAATTTAACTCCTTAATTCAACAGCGGGCGTTTGCCAGAGTAGAAATTCGTGACATGATCTAAGACCTGCCCACCCGGACCTTGTATCCTGGATTTTTTCGCAAAAAGAGGTCAAAGTTACCCAATGAACTTCCGCATACATTTCTAATTCAACTCAAACTGCATTTCATTCTCTGTGTCGATGATGTGCAGGTGTGCACATGGAGCCACACATAAATTTAATAAATGTAACATATATCAAGCTTACATTCAACAGGTGCGTCGATTGTTTATTGTCTTGCAGTGGCTGTGTATAACCAGTGAACGTTCACACGATCACGAGGGTCAATCCACACCGGGCGCGAGAGCGCGATTTTTACGGCCGTTTTCTGTCGTCCGTAGCGGTTCAAAGCGCGCGATTTTTATATTCGCACCGAAAGCGACTGGATTGCTTCGTCGCGCGCGATGGTTTGGGTAGATAATCGTTTGAGTGCGCCATTTACATGCAGGTCACAAATACAATGTATATGGACATGTTAATCAGAATTTACTAAACATGTAAGAGTTTTTCAAAGTCATTTAATTGTCAAATATAGTATAGCGAACAAATAGCGAATTTCCGAAGATTTAGGGGAGGGGTCAAAACGCCCCTTATCCGAAAATGCTGCAGAAATCCACTTCTCAACTTGGATTTCTATGTTTAGTGTATATCAAAGAATGACCATTGTAAATTTCAAGGATGTACGCGAAAGTCCGAATAAAAGCGATTTTTTTATGTAGTGGGGGTTTCTGTCAAAATACCCCTTCATATCTGAAAATGCTGCAAACAAGCATTTCTAAAGTAACGTTTTATGATCAGTGTAGTACCCAGGTATTATTGTCGGGCACGATTTCTCCACGTATATACGGTTGAATCGTGATCGTCTGAGCGTTCAGTATAGGTTACGCGTAAAGTGCATATATTGCTTTCTCGTGTCTATATGTCATAGCATACTCCCATAACCATATCTCATTCGCGCGTGCATACATGAACTTCAAAGCTGTCGTAAACAGGCTGGGCACTAACGAATATCATATCTGACGGACACGATAAATTACCCTTGTTTATATCTGCTAGTGAAATTATACCATTCATGAAATTTACTACAAATCATTCATTAAAATGACAGTTTGGTCTGAGTAAAAAAATAAAACAACATGTCTTGATCCAAACATGCCAGAACGTTTGCTCAACATTCAATTGAAATTTTTCAAACATCTGAACTGGCTGAGTTTAAATATTTATGTGGGTGAGTTTATGTTGAAATTCTTTTGACGTGCAATTGTGATACAATGACATTAAATGATCCCCTATACAGTAATGGTTTAACCTTGTCGAGGATGTTCATTTTGGGTGTCGCACCCTTGATACTGTCCGTTCAGATTCCTAACTATACGGTCTATAACCGGACGATCGCTGTACACACTTTGGTGTTTTGTTTTCGATCCACGCTAACTTCCGCTAAGTTATATATGTGACTTGACCTTGTTTACGCTCCAGATTCACCTCGATATAAAATATATATTACAATCAAAATAATTTATTATAAACTCATCGTCTAATATCACATTCATGAGAACAATTGTCCTCATTTACAGATGACAGATTAATATAGTTATATATCAAAGGTGGGGGACATGCACAAGGATGGGATCATTAGTCTGTTTAGGTATACAATTTAAGACACGACACAAAACACAATGAGCCCGGCTATTAGCAACAGGGAAGTAACGCAGTGGAATCGCCACGTCAGAATATGAAACCGGACTTTGTGTACAGACTGTTGAATGATAACCGACCGTGACTCACGTGCTGCTCGTCGTGACATATTTGTGTATAACAAATATATTACTGCAGGGTGGTAGTGACATCGCTGACACTAATCGGTGTTTTTTTCAAACAACTAAGAACCATAATCTTGTCCGCAAAAATAAAAAAATAGGTTCCTTAAAAATTGTCTATCTCTTCCAAAAATGAGTGTTATATAGTACAGGGTATAAAATAAAATTAATAGTCGAAGACACCCGTCCGGAAACGATTCTATCAAGTAATACTGATTTCATATCGATATTGTCTTATAGACTGCGATAATCCATTGGGACAGTTTTTCGTTACTCTCTTTATAATTATTAGATAAAGTTATCCCACATGCTACGCTCCGAACGATCGCGAACCGTAACATCTCCCAAATTCATTGTATGCATATTATACATGTACCAGAACATTCGAAATAAAATCAATGTTAAATGATAAAAGCGTTTCTTGACAAGGCTCTTTGATTCATATTTATTATTTTATACCCAGGGAACTATATAATACTTGTTATAAGAATAAATAGACCATCTCTAAGGACTATGGATATTTTTGTGTTTGGAAATGCATCTTAATTGTATACGATTCCCGCGAAAACTGGAACTTAAAAACACAGTGGACGGGACGAGTAATAGGTTGGTGGCAGTACGCCCCCCCCCCCCACACGTTCAAATCGATATGATATTCACAATATCTTCGTCTCATATGGGTTTCTCCAGAATATTCCAACCACCAACCCACCAATGTATGTGTTGGCGTATGAAAATTTGTTCACAGCGGAATCTGGTGGTCTAGGGTCCCATTCTGAAGAATCCCCACCGGCTGATCAGGCATCATCCTTGATGAATGTTAGAAATCATGACAAAACTAAGATGGTGGTCAAAATGGCTGAAATTATCACAAGGCAATGGCTTGTACCACCATGGTGTTGGAAAAACATATACAAACAAAGATTTGACAATGATTATGTTTATTGGAACAAACTGAGTCAGCTCAATATTTGATAATGTTTTTAAAAATGGCTAACAAAATTGCAACTTAAAGACTCGAAAATCTTAGTTTTCATAAATTCCCATAATGTATATGGAAAATGATTCAATACATTTAATTTACTATGATATTTACCAAATGATTTCTCTATTTCGACATGAATAGAGACATCAAATCGAAGTCACCAGAGATAAATGAGAAAAAACGTTGAGGGATCCAACTCGAATCCGCGCGCGCTTCTGAATATTACGCCTCAGACTTTGGGCTAAATAACGCAATATATATACGTGGCAGTTTGAACTCAGGAAAACTCATGCGAAATTTACTATGTCTTTTCCCACAAGAGTCAAACTGGAGTGAATTGGCTTTCTATCAAACATACAAGTATCACCGAATTTAATATTCTGTCTGTCGAGTACACATATATATCGTATCGCATAAACCATTCAGTAACATTTCCTTGAATCGATCATTTATCGCCGAACAAGGGAACGGCAACAATTCCGTTTGACAATATTCTGCATTTTGATGGGATTTTGGTCAGAGTCCTAGCGTACATAGAACGTTATGACCATACCATGACGATTGTCGCCTTCAACTCATATTTATGTCATAGGAGAGTGTGGCAAACGAGTTAAGGTTACTTACGTTTTCAGATTTGGGGTCTATTCATCGGGAGACATTGAGTGTGCGTCAATAAACATACATGAGAGTTACACATATAATGGCATATGACAAATAGATAGCAACATCCATTCACTAAGTAATTGTATCAAATTTGCGATAAAATATATTATTAAAATGCACGTTTACTCCCGTGAAGTAGAAACTTAGAAGTTACACTGGTGTAAATAGGGTACGGAGTGACATCTAGCGGATGCGGGAGGAATATATAGGAGAGAATAAAATAGACACTGGTCAATAGCCTTGTGTGCTTTTTGCATAAAACAATCATCACACCTCTTCCCTATGATTTCTCATAGATAAAATAGCCATTGGCACAGGAATTAACCCTTTGTAGTGAAGTTTGAATATTTTGGTGTGGTCTAAAATATGACAGCATTTTTTTATGCGGTTCTGACACTAGTTACGTAAACACAAGATTTAAAGGCGAATTCCCTGCTAGACAGACATGATGTTTTGGGTAAAAAGTTCCCCAAATGTCAATTTTTCAGATTTAAAGAAAATTTTGGACCCAACATTTATATTGCCAACAGTACACGCTAAAAACGTTAGCACTGAGGCCTATGGAAAACATTTACACCAGTGTAACCTAGTCAGTTGTTACCGCCGAGTGTCGCAGAGTAGCTGGTTCTTGCTCCAAATGAACCATCCGCCTAAATCGTAGTAACCTGGCCCTGAATCGTAGTAACCTGGCCCTAACTCGTAGTAACCTGGCCCTAAATCGTAGTAACCTGGCCCTGAATCGTAGTAACCTGGCCCTAACTCGTAGTAACCTGGCCCTAAATCGTAGTAACCTGGCCCTAAATCGTAGTAACCTGGCCCTGAATCGTAGTAACCTGGCCCTGAATCGTAGTAACCTGGCCCTAACTCGTAGTAACCTGGCCCTAACTCGTAGTAACCTGGCCCTAAATCGTAGTAACCTGGCCCTAAATCGTAGTAACCTGGCCCTAACTCGTAGTAACCTGGCCCTAAATCGTAGCAACCTGGCCCTAAATCGTAGCAACCTGGCCCTAAATCGTAGTAACCTGGCCCTGAATCGTAGTAACCTGGCCCTGAATCGTAGTAACCTGGCCCTAACTCGTAGTAACCTGGCCCTAAATCGTAGTAACCTGGCCCTGAATCGTAGTAACCTGGCCCTAACTCGTAGTAACCTGGCCCTAAATCGTAGTAACCTGGCCCTAAATCGTAGTAACCTGGCCCTGAATCGTAGTAACCTGGCCCTGAATCGTAGTAACCTGGCCCTAACTCGTAGTAACCTGGCCCTAACTCGTAGTAACCTGGCCCTAAATCGTAGTAACCTGGCCCTAAATCGTAGTAACCTGGCCCTAACTCGTAGTAACCTGGCCCTAAATCGTAGTAACCTGGCCCTAAATCGTAGTAACCTGGCCCTAAATCGTAGTAACCTGGCCCTAAATCGTAGTAACCTGGCCCTAAATCGTAGTAACCTGGCCCTGAATCGTAGTAACCTGGCCCTAACTCGTAGTAACCTGGCCCTAAATCGTAGTAACCTGGCCCTAAATCGTAGTAACCTGGCCCTGAATCGTAGTAACCTGGCCCTAAATCGTAGCAACCTGGCCCTAAATCGTAGCAACCTGGCCCTAAATCGTAGCAACCTGGCCCTAAATCGTAGTAACCTGGCCCTAAATCGTAGTAACCTGGCCCTAAATCGTAGTAACCTGGCCCTAAATCGTAGTAACCTGGCCCTAAATCGTAGTAACCTGGCCCTAAATCGTAGTAACCTGGCCCTGAATCGTAGTAACCTGGCCCTAACTCGTAGTAACCTGGCCCTAAATCGTAGTAACCTGGCCCTAAATCGTAGTAACCTGGCCCTGAATCGTAGTAACCTGGCCCTAAATCGTAGCAACCTGGCCCTAAATCGTAGCAACCTGGCCCTAAATCGTAGCAACCTGGCCCTAAATCGTAGTAACCTGGCCCTAAATCGTAGTAACCTGGCCCTAAATCGTAGTAACCTGGCCCTAAATCGTAGCAACCTGGCCCTAAATCGTAGCAACCTGGCCCTAAATCGTAGTAACCTGGCCCTAAATCGTAGTAACCTGGCCCTGAATCGTAGTAACCTGGCCCTAACTCGTAGTAACCTGGCCCTAAATCGTAGTAACCTGGCCCTGAATCGTAGTAACCTGGCCCTAAATCGTAGTAACCTGGCCCTAAATCGTAGTAACCTGGCCCTAAATCGTAGTAACCTGGCCCTGAATCGTAGTAACCTGGCCCTGAATCGTAGTAACCTGGCCCTAACTCGTAGTAACCTGGCCCTAACTCGTAGTAACCTGGCCCTAAATCGTAGTAACCTGGCCCTAAATCGTAGTAACCTGGCCCTAACTCGTAGTAACCTGGCCCTAAATCGTAGTAACCTGGCCCTAAATCGTAGTAACCTGGCCCTAAATCGTAGTAACCTGGCCCTAAATCGTAGTAACCTGGTCCTGAATCGTAGTAACCTGGCCCTAACTCGTAGTAACCTGGCCCTAAATCGTAGTAACCTGGCCCTAAATCGTAGTAACCTGGCCCTAACTCGTAGTAACCTGGCCCTAAATCGTAGTAACCTGGCCCTAAATCGTAGTAACCTGGCCCTAAATCGTAGTAACCTGGCCCTAAATCGTAGTAACCTGGTCCTGAATCGTAGTAACCTGGCCCTAACTCGTAGTAACCTGGCCCTAAATCGTAGTAACCTGGCCCTAAATCGTAGTAACTGGGCCCTTATTGCGAGGGTGTGAGATTGCACGTATGTAGAATTATCTCAACCGTGAGAATGATTAGTTGCCCACACGGCGGGCGCCCAACATGCTATGGTTTCAGTGGTATGCGTATGCATGGAAACACTATTATAGTCATAAAAGCTGTCTTTAAAATCATATATGACATCAAATTCTGTTCTCCGTACCATCAACATCTCTCTCTCTCGCAGTGGGTAATGGCAGAGAACCAGTCATCTGGAACATAACCTATATATAGAGGAATCTTTTAGAGTTGTTGATTGGTTGGGATACCCGCCAACTGAGTGAGATCTTGTTCTTCCACATGGCAGTTTCTGTAGTTTCTGGAACAACCGGTGGCATGCTTTTGGAAATATACTGCTTTTGCTATCCGATTTGAGTATTGGTCGTTGTCTCGTTGGGGTATCGCATTATATCCGGTAAATTCGAGATAGTTCTCGTTTTAAAATGTTTGGCTAATGGAGATATCAGGACTGTCCGTAGTAAGGCCCTTAAATTTCTTCACCGCTCAGCTACATATTTTACAATTGTATAATGTCGCACATTTTGGCGCTTGTGCTGCTTTCGGCACGCAATCGACGAATGTGTCGGTTTCGTCGGTTCGGTTGCGGGCGAGATTTCTGTTCCGTTGCATGTCTCGGTTCTGTCGCCTGCTAGATTTTTCGACAAAAAAGTGGCATAAATAGGATTCCCTACTTTCGGCGCTTTTGGGGAGCAAAAACATGCGCACGCGCCGATTGAGACAAAACATTCGACATTATGTCTCACATTTTTTCGCTTCTGTCGCTTTCGGCGCGACTAATGGCTCACATTTTTTCACTTTCGGTGCGCGCCAGAAGCGCCATTAGGCAGTGGCTCTAATAGTATTCCTTACCCTCCCCCACCCAACACATAACGGAAACCCTTTAGCCATGTCCCTGCCCACAATCAATATCCTCTTGACATGCTTCGAGTCCTGCATACAGTTGAGAAAATATAATTTTGTTTGAGATTAGACTTGAAAGAAAACCGCTGCTCGTTCATTCATGTGTCGCTCAAAGGCGAACCCGATATTTACGTCTTATTCATAAACAATGACGAATGAAAGGATATGTCATGAGTTCACGGACCGAATTGTACCCCAATTAATCTCCCCCTGCATAATATATTATTCATAAACTGACCAAACCAGTGTTTAAATTTTCGGCAATAATAGCCATCCGTCACTTCTTCCACAGCTGTCACTCCTCTCGTATATGAGTGGCTGAGGTCAGCCAAGAATCCTCATTCGGTTCATTTAATTTTCTCAGAGATTTCAACTAGGAAAATGAGGTGGCTATTTTCAATACTTTCGGTAAGTAACATATGTTAAAGGGCTTCGATAATAAATTTAGTCCGTTTTCTTCGTCTTGGTTAGTTTCATCAGTTTAGTTGAAGACACACACATAATAAATTAATAATACCAAAAGGAGATGGCAAAAACGTAGCAACTGAAGAAAAAAGAAATAGAAAAAAAAATGTAACGGGCGCTATTTATTGTGGTTGTGTTGATAGTAAACATGATTCGGTTCATTTTAGTTTCTCAGAGATTTCATACACATGACGTGGCTATTATCAATTTCGGTAAGACACCCGCTTTAAGGGTACGTTCATACACTGGCAAGTTTACACGGTGTGTTTTTCCGGCATTTTCTGATAGAAAGCCCCATATAGTGCCAAAACTAACGACATGAGGAGTAATTATAACATGTCGGTATTACCACGTGTAACCGTGCTACTAACACATTGTCTAACTTAAAATACCCGTATGGTTGATTCTTGTGATATAATTGTACGCCACTTACAGGCAAATATCGAAAGAATCGCTATTAGTGGAACTACATAAATTTTACTTCCCATGTAATTAGTTGTGGTACTGATGCATTTTATATGCTTGTTTCAGATCATATTCTGGCACCATAAGGGCTGCTGTGAGAAAATGCCTGAAAATCATACCATGAAAAATTGCCAGTGTAAGAACGTACCCTAAATATCCAACGTTCATATAATAAGTTAAACACAAGACCTATGGTTATTATCTGAACATTTCCCACCTATGAATATGAATTCTTCGTCTCGTATTGTCAGTTTATATTACCTGCCGATCCCTCTAGATGAATAATATACCATTGGAAAGGGGTAACGTACCGTATACTCTTCGATACTAAATTTTACCTTGGATATATTAGATGTTACGCTATGCGAGCCAAGTATGCTGAGGAAAAGTATAACAATTACTATAATAATATAATTAATATAATAACGATATATAGAAAGGAATAACTGACAACACGTATTAAAATTTAACAAAATAAAAAACAATCCAACGAACGCTCTTTATTGTTAGATTCCGCATCCTCATTTAGATAACTGTTGTCACTCTTCTCGTAGTTGTCGTTGGTGTCAGTTTACTTCAGTTAAGAAACATGATTCGGTTCATTTGAGATTCTCAGGGGATGTGTGCGAGGAAAATTAGGTCGGTATTTTCAATATTTTCCGTAAGTTGCGTTCGTAAAAATATTCGATGTTAAATTTAGTCAATTTTCTTCGTCTTTTGTTTATCCGATTTTAAAGTATGCTGATACATATATAGACATACCCTAACATACCCAAGTCCCACCCAGCTAATAGAAGAATTTGACTTATATTTCACCAGAGTTGATCATTTGTGGTGTTGCAAATTATTTCATACAAATCTCCGTTATTTCGTCAAAGTACATTCTATATAGAGTTATCACCCTTCAGATTAAATATGATACTCAATCGAAAGCACGCGTGCCACCCGTTGTCGCGATTATACAATAATCGCTATGTAATCGTGAACCCGATTAGCTATATCTTCGTAGTCAAGCGTGTGCGTGTTAGGTGGCTGGATGTTACGTATTTTCAAACCGGCCTATTATGACAGAATAGTGAAATGTCAGCTTGACGTTTGAAGTACGCAGACACACAACGTCTCTAAATTGTCAGAAAATAATAACTATCCGTCACGTATGTGTCGTTGAGGTCAGCGAAGAATCATCAATCTATTCATTATAGTTTCTAAGGTATTTCAACTATGAAAATAAGGTGGATATTACCGATATTGTCGGTAAGTTACATGCCCATTCTCTAAGGGTCATATAATCTGCGACATTAAATTTAGTACACTGTCTTCATCTCTGTTAGGTTCATCATAGGGTTGAAGTGAGCTAAAAAATGTATAAAATACCAAAAGGAATTGACAGACACGTAGTTACTGAAAAATAACACAGAACAAAAAATGCAACGTATACTCTTTATTGCCGTTGGGTTCAGCTATAGTTCATTCGGTTTGCGTTATATAGTTTCTCGTGCATTTCAACCAGGAAAATGAAGTGGATATTTTCAATACTTTCAGTAACTTACATGCTTTAACCATTTCTGTACTAAATACTAATGGACGAGTAGTTACCTTTGGAAATGTTATAGTAAACTTATTGTCTGAACATTTCCCGCCAAAGCATGTGAATAATTAATTCAGAACTGGTATTATCTTTTAGTCATACTGCCGTCTGCTTATTGTACCTGAACATACCTCCAAAACAAGGGACATAATATATAATAGATAATAGACCATTCCAATATATACTATTATAACTGATTGGGATAATCCATTTAGTATAGAAATGGTTAAATGCCATATAATATTCGATATCCTGGCGAGAGAACGGTAATATAGAATAAAGCAGATATTTTCATAAAATGTATTTCCAGATGGGCAGCACGCTTATAAGATTAGTGAACCCGTGCCGTTTATTTATCGGCGATAATATAATTAGTTCCGAATTCGGGGGGTGGAGATGGGCGCTCAAACAATTATTTCCGAGCACGTATATGTGAGGGGGTGTGTTGGTGGTAAAGACGACCAAAAGCATTTTGTAAAAACAAAAAATTCATCCATAGAGATAACGTAATTTTAACATCAAAACTGCCTTTTTAGACAGTCAGTATATTGATTGTTTATTGTTGTAGAATTACTAAACCTGGTGTATGTCAGTCTCTATCACTCCGAACATAAATTGCATGGATATGTTGCATAAGTAATCACTGTCATGTAAAACTCAGCTAACCAAATACACCAACATGTAGTTGATTGAAAACAGACAGAAAGTGGTGAAAATAATAATATTCTTCCAAAAAAGTTTGAGTTTGTGTTTCTAGGCGGGTGGGTGTCGAACAATGGCTGGACAAAAACTTGCTGAAACGTGACAAAATTTGTAGACACATGGTTGACAAAACTAATTTCCGCAACCCATCCCCTACACTCTATGCAATTTTTGTTAATTTTTTTCCAGGCCAACTTTTTGGGACCCACCGCCAGAAATTAGTAAATAAATCAGAAACATAATTATATCAGCCTGGTTCTCTCTAGCAATTATTTTGTATTAATTCCAAAATATTAATACAACAACAATCAGTGGAATAGTAGTAGCATGACCTGAAGCAAAATCATAAAAATCAGCGCATGCTGGGGGAGGCGGATACAAATTCCAGACACCCATAGGCGGTGGTGGGTGGGCAGAACTAATTGATGTATAATTCAAATATCTTAATATTAGTTCCGACGTTGCGTTTTTTGAGATGAGACGATTTCTGTACATGGAATTTCGGCGGTAATAATAGTTTAATTCTGCATTGTTTCCAGTGGACAAGAGCCTGGGTACTTATATGCCAGTTTATTCACTGAAATAGGTTTTGTTTAACACGTGCGCACTTTGCGTCCGACGAGTAGCGCGGTCGCATACCATGCATATACGGACTATATGATAATACGTTGTGTATCACGGTCGCCCATAGCAACCGACTATAACTGTTGCACTGACTCCTTTTGAAAATTGAACATATCTGCATGCCTCATAATTGTAAATATTTTGACAACAAGCGCCAAGAGCTTTATAGTATGTCGATGCACGAATTACGTTGCAATGACGTCTCAAGAAGATATAAACAACGCAGCCAAACCACTGGACAGCGTAATAATATTTAACATTTTTAACTTTCTTTCAGGTTATTTCGATCATCGCATATCCAGGTAAGATACTTAACTTATAGACGTTCATAAATTCGACCGTTTAGGCAAGTAAACTTTTAACAAAAAGTCGAAAATATTAATATTTTTACGTGGAACTATTCATTAAATTTATATATATATAACTAATAAATTATAATTCATTTATATACTGCATATTCAACATCGGTCTATAGAACCGCGATGCTTGCAATGGGAGGGGGCGTCGACACGCAACATCATTCACATATAGCTACGTCACTACCAGTATTTTTGGAATTTCATCCAATGTACTATATTTCATAAGCATTTTTCGTTGCGATTTACGTTGTGCGCCACATGCTGTGTGGCATTGTGGTTTGTCCATGATCAAAAGTTACTGCTAGCACCGTATCAACAACAGGGACGAACACTACCAAGTACATGCGAGATAGGGGTACGGTACAGCACCAAGTCCATGCGAGTTAGGGGTACGGTACAGCACCAAGTCCATGCGAGTTAGGGGTACGGTACAACACCAAGTACATGCGAGATATGGGTACGGTACAGCACCAAGACCATGCGAGATATGGGTACGGTACAGCACCAAGTCCATGCGATATAGGGGTACGGTACAGCACCAAGTCCATGCGAGATAGGGGTACGATACAGCACCAAGTCCATGCGAGATAGGGGTACGGTACAGCTCATGCCATGAAACTCCACTCAGACTAACGCCCGTAGAGATCATATTTCACCAGTACAAAACCTTGGAACTTTTTGAAGTTTTGACAGGTAACCTTATAAAGTTGAAAAATAACGGGGGTAATATATTTCTTAGTTATTTTCTATCCTTAATAATGTACTTCACTGTAGGTGAAGGTCCAAGCTCGAAATTTCACAATTTAAGTGACTTTGTGAGAAATTTAGCTTTGCTACAATTATGGAATTTCTACTGGGTAATTAATTCAACATTTATTGCGATATCGACACTGAAGTCACAGAAAATCATTCAATTTCGAGTTGGGACCTTCACCTTCAGTGAAGTACATTATTAAGGAACAGATAGTAACTAAGAAATATATTCACCGCATTGTTTTTCGACTTTATAAGGTTCCCTGTCGAAACTACAAAAAGTTCCCAGGTTTTGTACTGGTGGAATATGATCTCTACGGGCGTTATCCATAGTGAAGATTCATGATCTAGGGTACGGTGCAGCTCTTGATCAGTCAAAATATTGTCATGCAAATATGTTAATATTGAACGTATATATATTTACATAAATTCATGTTAGATGTATTTGATTCTGAAATAAGTCCATACTGAACTTACACCCGTTATTCATTTGAATGGCGCGGGCCACAGTGAAAACACATTACCACGATAAATACGATTGTATAGAACCTATTGCTCAACTCGTGCCATAATATTAATTTAGTTTTGAAATACTTTGATATTTAACATATTCGACACCTAAATATGTTCATATTGAGATTTTGATCCAGACGTTGGAAATTTACTTGAAATACAACTTCATCTGTTGTTATACACTGTTAAAACCCCTGTTACCCTGAATTGCCTACATATTTATGAACTATACTGTTCCCATGTGAAGTACCAAAACGTTGGTACTCTGGAGTACCAAATATCCAGGTACTATGTGGAGTACATGTCCGGGTATTCTGGAGTACCAACTATCCAGGTACTATGTGGAGTACATGTCCGGGTACTCTGGAGTACCAAATATCCAGGTACTATGTGGAGTACCTGTCCGGGTACTCTGGAGTACCAGATATCCAGGTACTATGTGGAGTACATGTCCGGGTACTCTGGAGTACCAACTATCCAGGTACTATGTGGTGTACCTGTCCGGGTTCTCTGGAGTACCAGATATCCAGGTACTATGTGAAGTACCTGTCCGGGTACTCTGGAGTACCAGCTATCCAGGTACTATGTGGAGTACCTGTTTACATGTTTAGATAACAACATGATTTGTCGGTTCATGTATACAGTTGTGCTCTAATCAATCGTCCCTCTGAAACGAGTTTGACCGCATTTTTCATGAGATGATTATATGAATGTTATTTTGTTTTTTTAATTGCTGATGTTTTTCGTGAATGTCGGTCAGTGACCAACTTGTTGAATAAATCGTAACAATTTATTAATTGAACTAGTGTTTTGTGTATAGGTAGGTAACTGGGGCGAAAGGCGATGCCACAGAAAAATCCGTATAAGCCAATATAGGATGTATGAAATAATATTAGTGCCAATTCCTAATGGCGCTTCTTGTGCGCTTCGATAGTTTTGTCGCTTGTGTCGCTTTCGGCTAGCGCGTCAAAAGCGATCCAAGTGACAAAACACCCCACAAGTTGTCGCTTTCGGCGCGCAACTAATATCGCACCTTTTTTCGCTTTCCGCAAACGCCAGAAGCGCCATTAGTATGAGGCATGAGCATGTCATGTAATTCTAAAGCAATACCGTAGAAGATTTTTTTTAGTTTCGAGGGCTGGTTAACTTGAAAATAAAGATACCCCTGATGGATTAACTATGATACCCGGTACCTGTAATTATCAATTGAAAACATGGTGATTGTAAATGGCGCCAAACATCGAACACCCATGTGCTTTGATATATCTAGTTCAAACTCACTGTTTTTTCTCAAAGGTTGCAATAAGTTAATCTCATCGCTGTAAACAAAACCTATGAACTATACATAATAACTATTCGATATAATTAATTTATTAGTTTGTTTGACACAAAACAAATTATATTTGTGATTAAAGAATTAACGCGGTGCACGGCGCTCACTAACAAATGAACTGGGTGTATATCGGTCATGAATGAGAACAATTAATGCGGTGTACGGCAAAAAAAAATATAATAACACAGCGGTAATTTACTTGGTTACTGCGGTTAACAAATATCACTAGTATCGCAGTCAGGTTACCGAGGATATCGCATGTCAACTTGCAATTGCAGTGATACCACTTGGCCGATAAATTAGAGCATAGATGTAGTTGTATTGGACACAGTCAAAGCATTAATTGTCAAAGCACAGCTGAGTTACAATAAATATGTTTAAACCAAAGCACAGCTTGTGGCTGATTCTGGGATTCAGCGATATTGGGTTGAATTTTATCGTTGACCATACGTATATCACAACACTATCGTGACAAGTACAGGACCATAGAACGTTTAGTCGTAATTAGTTGGTGTGTCCATTTTCTCTTCTTCGGAATTGGTTATCGCGAACTGACGTGTGATGACAGATGGGTGACTCGTGATGGATAATATTCATCAATGTTCAATGAAACATGCGTCGCTATGAGTTGAGAATCATGGTGCCGAAGCATCGTCAAGTTACGGAGTCTGCTGTTATGAATGTTTTGAATTCTGCAATGGACGCACTGATATGCATACATTCTCATTTTTCACAATCAGTTTTCAAATATTAAATCTTAGATCACGTTCAGACACCTTTATGCATAATTCCCTTCATCACTCTCTACACTGGTTCGTTTTATTATTCTAACGCCAATTTGACATGCAGCATTCGAAGTGTAAACTTTTTATTTTATGTTTACGCCCACAGCGTATTTTAACAGAAATGCAATTGGCCACTGGGGCAATATATGAGCCATGTTGTGGATCAATAGCCCCTGTGGTTCACAAGCTATAACCAATTATATGTGATATTTTTTTCAAATTCCAAGTAATTTATCACAATTTCAAAATATTTATCGCAATTGTTTCTAACTAGCACATAAATTTGTCCAGTGTTGTATCTCGTGTCATTTTGTGATAATTTCTAATTAATAGGAACGACGTCTTGTTAATTTTTGAAACGCAGTAATTTGTGTATATGCTGAAACTTGTACTCGAGGAAATTTTCATTTTATTTTAGGGGTGAGAGTTGACTTCCCTGACAAAATCTATTTTAAGACATTTTCTGAAACAGACAACAAGCAACATTGGATTCGTTACTTGGTGACCTTTAATTTGTTATATATAAACCTTTGTTGGAGGGGTGCAGCCAACTCAAAAAATCTTGTTTGGCACACGGACTAATAGGAACAATCATGAGAATATTATATAAGTTGATTACGAACCTATTTGCGCGATGATATGTTGAATAGCATGGATAGTGAGCCGGTTCAGACACACGTACGTGTAACTTGTAACGTGTGCTACTATGGTATTGTATAAACTCCTTGGGTAATGTTGCAATGGTTAGAAGTGTCTTAGATTAAGTCATTGGTTAAGAGCAAAATAAAAACCGTCATTATTGCTATGGATATACACTTGGCGGGAAAGGTGATGTGATTTTACGGTGCAAAATCTACACGTTTTGAGATATGCGAAATGGTCAAATGAGTCACATGACTGTCGTTGGCAATGGCGACACGTTACAAGTTGCACGAACGTGTAGCTGAACCTGGCTATTGTTCTATGAAAACATATATGTTAATTCAAGCTATTTTACAACCCATAGTTGCTTACCATATATGTTTTATGTAGTGTAATATCCGGTCGTATCAGGTAAGTATTTCACTCTATCTCGAAATTTATAAAATAGTTTCAGTGTATCCGTCATCGACGAGCACAACGCCAACTACTACAACCAGTGCGGTATCCTCAGCCACAGCGACTCCAACATTACCACCACAATCAACTGCAACACCGGCAGGTTCAACGACAACAACAACTGTTACAGCAGGCCCAACAATAACCGCAACATCACCTCCTGTCACCACTTCAACAAGTGCTGCTGCCGGATCGACGACCGTTGCAGGTAACGAACCGAAACTTAACATGAAGTATGCTTAGTATGGCCGAATGGGTCATTGTCGCCTGTCCAGGTACTCTGGAGTACCTGTCAGCTTACTCTGGAGTAACTGTCCATGTACTCTGGAGTACCTGTCCGGACACTCTGGAGTAGCAAATTTCCATGTACTATGTGGAGTACATGGACAGGTAATGTGGAGCAACTGACCATGCACTCTGGAGTACATGGGCAGGAACTACAGAGTACCTGTCAAGCACTCCGGTCCTAGAACCTGTAATGGCACGATGGGGTATCTAATTCGGATAGTATGCTTTTCCATGAACGTGGAGTAAAATAATCGGCCAAATTTCTTAATTTGTGTGAAATTGAAGTAAACATTACAAATCAGACAGCTTAAGATTTTAAATTAGTCAGACAAGGCTGACAACCCGATGGTCCTCAGCCACTCCACCACATTGTCACATGACCAAATTCAATTCTGAAGATGATCCTATTCCGCCATGTTTTTTGTTTCGTTACTGTATAGACTGTAAATGTTACCGTAAAATACCGGCATCAGAGTTGCCACCAGTAATATGTGACCCGCCATATCAAATCCAGTCGTAAGTCGGGATTTTTTTACCCTGTGCCAATGCATTCTCTTATAATTATATGCGAGTCGACCATAGGTCGCATCGCATATATAAGAGAATGCATTGGCCTAACAAATTTTTATCATTTTTTTAAAATAAATGTTTCTTACAATTTTTAGGACATAAAATAAAAAACATCCATTACGCTGCAGGGAGCCCCACACATATATAGACGCATGTAGAAGAGTGTCGTCTGCTCATGTTTGTCTGGGGCTCTGTATGGGTGAAATTATAAAATTGTTAAATACAAGAAAAAATTATTAAAATTGTAAAAAATTGTTAGGCCAATGCATTCTCTTATATATTCGAGGCGACATATGGTCGACTCGCATATATAAGAGAATGCATTGGCACAGGGTAAAAAAATCCCGACTTACGACTGGATTTGATATGGCGGGTCACATATACAGAAATAATGAATTCCCCGTATATTTCTACACCGTAGCACAGAGGTGTGTTGTTAAAACGAGTAACATATAAATTAAAACAAATATAAACTGTGCCACTTTAAAAACCGCTTCGCTATACATTCAATACGGGTTTTAAAGTGGTGCTCTCGGTTTAAATTTATATATTTTTTAATTTATATTTTACTCGTTTTAACGACACGCCCATATATGCACCGTATATTTAAAGGTTATACTGCATAATTTACAGTCCACTGTATTTCCCTATACCACAGCAAACCATAGAGTTAACAGTTATACCACAAAAGTTATGTTCGACCGACACAAAATTGCACAAATAAATAGCTACGCTGAGTGCTATCGTATATTTTGAACCACATTTCCATAAATAAAATGGTGGGTGTATGCCATGTTGTTATAAGGACCCATGCTCGGTGTAGTAAAATCCCGATTCATAATTTTACGAACTACTGGTGCGGTTCTATTGTTGTGGGAAACAAAGATTGGTCGAATTCCAAATTGATGAATGATATATTGTTTGAAACTACACATGCAATTGTACATTGGTCAAATGAGGTTGCACATAATTAAAAAGCTCACTAAAATATGACGATTATTTAGGCTGGTAATATAGATATTTGTTGAATACTGATTCTAATACTTCAAATATGATATTTCATCTGAGTCAACCATCCAGTACAGCCATTGACATGTACATGTACAGTAGTCGGTAAGCCCACAAACATTCATGAATACAGCATACTGCTGACATATTGCGCATGCATGTGTGTATATCTATAGGAGGTAAATGAAAGCACACGTGAAATTTTTATGCACGATTGAATGGTTACAGACCAACTAAATGCATCTATATTTTAAAATAATTATTTCATTACGAGTATTACTAATTTCGACCAATCTAAATCATACGAATTAGTTATCTAATTTTAAGACATAATGGAAAACGCTATGACAGTCATCATTCAAATGTATGTAGAAGTAACACATTTGAATTGGCATACTTGTTGTGGTATGAAATTATTAAGTCACAGGCGTGAAATTGGCCTGCCACTCACATGTGCACTTCATGTTCTGATTCATACTTATATTAGGGCTGCACATCACATGGGTATACAGGTATCACAACACTATCAATAATATTCACAGATAGTTGGATTGAAAATTTCGAGACAGTTATAGACAGTTACTCCGTAATAACTGAGCGATGACTTGAGGACAATGTTCTCATAGTCACGCATGTTTTGATAACAACATGACGCATTGGTCCATGTATATAAGGATTAACTGTCATGTGGACTGTTGTTATGGAGATGTAACCGTGAGGTAAGTGGACATAACTTGTGTAAAACCCGAAGGGTTTTACATACAAGTTATGACCACTTACCTCACGGTTACATCTCCATAAAAATAGTTCACATGACAGTTAATCCTTATATTTATATATATTTAGCGAAAAAGCGACTTTTGTAAATGTATTTAAATCGAAACGTGTATCGTGACAAGAACAGCCCAAAATACCCAATAGCACCCTTGGCAAAAATTAATAGGAACAATTTCTCTTCATATTGAAACCCGATGATGTATTAAGTCAATCCTGCGCGAGTCCAAATGCGCCCAAAACATTACGCATTCGTCTTTCCAAACCCAATGACGTATCAATGGTGTTATGGGCTTGGTGTTATGAGGCGTTGCGCATTCACCGATAACTAACTGCAACTAGCCACGTGGGCGCCGACCAATCAGAATGCTGGATTTATTGATGACAACACTTAGTGTGTAAATATACAGCTATGACGAATTTGACCACCATTATTACCGTGTTACTCGACCGCGTCCATGCGATCAATCGCGGCAGAGTATACCGTGGTCGAGGGAAAGAATAATCTTTCGAAATTTCTAGATTCTAACTTTTTATCGAAGTTAGTACAAAATTGGGGAAAATATTGATGAAAAATGATACGAACAAACAACTTCGGGACAACGTAATTAGCGGTTCACACTAAAAGTGTAACTCTAGGCCGAAGTCAAATATAAGGTGTTAGCGGGGTGTTATGTTGTGTTTCTTCGTTGCTATACGGTATAGACTGTAAATCGTTTCGAGGCCATGTTTTTCACTTCGATATTTTTGTCACTATTCTTAACAAACGGACAGGCTTTATAGTCCGTCAGCCAGTCCTCCATTCCGACTTGTTTCTCTCATTCCGGAGTGCTACGTGTGATTTTCGGTAACCCTGTCTGATGTGTGTCACCTGATCAGGCACTCACTTACCTATAATATTGATCAGGCACTCACTTATCTATACTATTTATACCTATAAAACAAACTCACCACACCCTGTCACCACTGCAATGACGATAATGCTGCCGGATTCATGACCATCACAGGCTTGTTTTAACCCTTTATTTAATAAATGGATTGTGCCATCAGTATACATTGGATTATTCTATATATAACACAATACAGACAGACGGCAGACAATACAAGTATAGAAGGCTCACATTATTTGGTGGGGAATGTCCAGAAATCTTATATTGATTTAATGATATAATGTGCTGTGTGCCCCAGTCTCAAATTATCGGCAGATTTTTAGAATAAATTATCAAAATGAATGTTGATGGTTTGGGTTATTATAGACCGGCCCCCAGATGAGGGTAGTGTCACACGAAAGGGTAGAAATTTTGACGCTATCTCCTATTATCCTTGTCCCATGGGGGGTTCCAAAACACTGAGGTATCCAGGGCGGAACATGTGGAAAAAATAATTTTTTGACCTGTTTGGTATTTTGGACCTGCACATTTCAGTATAATCACTAAAACCAATAAAATAAGTCAAATGTTGAATAAAATATCCTTGAATATCAGATATTTATTCTATCTGGGTTGCTTAACATTTATGATGTGCAAAAAGTTATATTATCCAACAAATTTTGTGAAAAATTCACGAAAATGCCAAAAAAAATGCATAAATTGCAGTGCTTTTTCAAAAAAGTTTTCCAGAAGATTTCCTATAAAATTTTCATTTTTCGGTATAAAGCTCTCAGTGGTGCATCAAAATTTTCAGCATTATATACCTGATTTAATAATATCAACATTACAAGCATTGATATCCAAAAAGCCGAGATATTTCCAAAAACTTAACCCACCCCCCTAAAACTGATTTTCTATCTGAAAATACCTGTCAAGTCAAAATAGCTCGTTTTCGTTCCGTTTTGTTAACCAATTCAGAGTGGAATTAGCATGTATCTGAGGTGGTTTGGAATTGATTTTTTTGGGGTAAATTAGCTAAAATTTTGATTATTGTTAAGTGAAAAATTTCTGAAAAATTCCCATGACTTTGTCAGTTTTATGGATACAGCTGCACAACATGCACCACATTAAGCATAAATTCTTCCCCAATATCAGACATGAAATGCTATAATCATGTACCAGACCAGAATTAAGAAATAAAGTAAAACTTAACCCTACCACAAGATAGTGTTCTCAATGCTCTCAATTTTATGCTATACTAAACTCGTAAGGTTGTTCCTACTTAAATGGATAGAATTCATATAATAAATTGCAATAGTTCTGCCCACGGATTATGCAATCTAATCTTCATTGTCAATTTCATCAAATGTGATGGTATCAGTCAATAGAATTTCTGTGCAGCATCTTACGGGAAGAATGGTTCAAACAACTAAGGCTGCCTATCGGCCGTCCATCCATGAAGTGCTACACCGGGAGTGGTTGATTTGGCAATGGTTGCAAGTCTCCACTGTTTTGCTATCATGTTGGCTCGTTTTGAGTGTAGAATTAAAGATTCCTCACATGGTGGACGTGCAGAAAGATCAAGTAGCTTCTGCTGATTCTCGAACTTCTGTGGGAACATTATCCGCCTAGCTTGATTCACTTTTCTCGAACGTTGAACATATAAGGCACATGCGTGTCACTGTCCAAAACCCAATTCGTTCCTAAATATGCCATGACTTCCATATATTTGGTCGTCTTTCCAGCAACTTCCAGACAAGTTTGTTTTCCTTTTTGGAAGGTATCATTACCCGTGAAGGAATGGAACCCAATACGTGCATTCTTCTGTACACTTGACTTGAATCACCTGCCCATTAGCATCCAAATTTATTAACTATTATCAGGGGGAAATCATTTAACCTCTCTATCGATTAATATGTCGTTGAGTTATTGTGGAAAGCAATAGCAACCCAAGGTACACATGTATGACCAACCCAGTAGCATACAGTCACTTCATATATACACATAAACACAATACATATTCACCACTTTCATGACCATAAGTCAATCCTTGTATACCTATTCATCTCACCATTGGCCATACGGTCAATCCCTGTATACCTATTCGCCATATACACCCCATCCATGACCATAGAGTCACTCCATGTATACATATGCAATGCATATCACCATTGGCAATATAGCCACTCGCTTGATATACGTACCCCTCACCCATGACCATATATATCCACACTTGTGTATACATGTACACCCCACACATGTCCATACAGCCATGAGTCATCATGCAGGCACACTAGGTATACGCATACACTTGACCCATGACCATATAGTCACCCCTGTGTACCTATATTCAACACATTCATCATCATACAGTCAATCATTTTATACAAATTCACATCACCATTGGACATATGTCACTCACTGTATACATGTTCACCAAACCCATATCAAAATAGCCATGCAAGATATACACATACCCCCAACATGACTCCAGGTAAACATATGCACCTTACAGCCACGCTTATGTATACCCGTACACATGACAATACAGCCATACAGGCACACCAGGTATACTCCTACACCTTACCCATGACCACATAGTAACTCTCTGTATACATATTCACCACATTCATGATCATAAAGTCACTCCTTGTATACCTGTTCACCTCACCATTGGCCATACAGTCAGTCCCTGAAAACATATTCATCTCACTATTGGCCATAGAGTCACTCACTGAATATATATTTGCCACGTCAGTAGTCATATAGCCACTCGGTATATGCATATACATCCACATATGACCATCCACACACTCGTCAATGACCATTCAGCATACATCAGGTACACATATACACATTATGGCTACTGCCATTCCATACACCTAAACGCATTACACATAGCTGCACATCTATTTATTCATTCAACCCACCAATGATCATACAGACAAGTAGACAACACATGTATACATATACACCTATCTATGACAATACAGCCACACAATGTACATATGTACATCTCACCCATGAACATACAGTCACTCCATATATACATAAACACACATATGACCATGTAGGACGTAAATAACGAGAGTACCTCTCGTTATTTGCATACATGTAAACCACAGCAATGCCCATTGAGCCACATTGTGTACACCTGTACTGGGAAATCACAACCATACAACCATACAGTCACTCCCTGTATATATATTCACCCCACACATGACCATACTCTCACTCCTTGCATACATATACATATCACCATAGCCACCCCATTCATGACCATATAGCTAATCATGTACACCTATTCACATCATTCATGACCATAAAATAACCCCCTTTAAACATATTCAGCTCATCTATGACCACACGGTAACTCCCTGGTTGCCATATTGACCTCCAGCCTGTATCATGTTGATCAATATTTATCCCAATAGGCCATAATAGCCACAAATTATGATTCATTTCAGTTCCATTTCAAAATTCTGCCCATTTATTTAAAAATATATAGCCAGTATCCAAAAAGATGTTTTCGGGAAAAAAACCAAATAAGGCAACTTTAAAATTAATTTGTCATATCCCATAAGGAAATGGGACAACCAGAATAGAACATTTAGTTGTCAGTTGATTAGCTAACATGTAATATAACCTAGTGAGTCACAATTTGCTACATTTTCGGAAACGCAGAGAATAATGTTCGGGATATATGTAAAAAATGGTTGCCATTTTGAGTAATTTAGTTAATAAACACATTAGTGTGACACATTTAAGGTAGATCAAAACAATAAACATCTTTCATACCAAACATAGTTACATTTTACTTGAAATGTTTTGTGCCGTTATTTATGTCAAGTTTGTGAGAGAAAAATCCAATATTTCTGGTAATGTCAGTGGTGACAATAGTAAAAATTAACTAAGGTGCATCAGACATGTTAGTGTTCAATGTATAGAAGGCAGAATAGCCAACTTTAGACATCAACCACAACTTGTAAGCGATTGCGGGACACGCTGGGTCAATATCTACCATTTCCACATTTTGGCAGCCGAATATACAGAAGAATGCAGTTGTTGGGTTCCATTCCTTCACAGGTAATAATTACCTTTCATCGTTATTCCAAAAAGGAAAAAAAAACACTACTGGAAGTTGCCGGAAAGACCATCAAGATATATGGAAGTCATGGCTTATTTAGGAATGAATTGGGTTTTGGACAATGACACGCTTAATGCAATCAAGGAGTGAACATGTGCCTTATACATGTATGGTCCACATTCGAGAAAAGTTAATAAAGCTAGGTGGGTAAAGTTCCAGAAGAAGTTCGAGAATTAGCAAAAGGTAGTTGATCTTTCTGCACTTCCACCATGTGAGGAATCTTTAATTCTACACTCAAATCGAGCCAACATGATAGCAAAACAGTGGATACTTGCAACCGTTGCCAAATCAACCACTCCCGGTGTAGCACTTCATGGATGGACGGCCGATATGCAGCCTGAGTTGTTTGAACCATCCTTCTCATAAGATGTTGCACAGAAATTATATTGACTGATACAATCACATTTGATGAAATTGACAGTGACAGGTTTTGGAAATATCTCGGATTGTTGGATATCATTTCTTGTGATGTTGATATTAATAAATCAGGTATATAATGATGAAAAGTTTGATGCACCAATGAGAGCTTTATACCAAAAAATGAAAATTTTATAGGAAATCTTCTGGAAATTGTTTTTTGAAAAAGCACTGCATTTTTTTTGCTTTTTCGTGAATTTTTCACAAAATTTGTTGGATAATAAAACTTTTCGCACATCATAAATGTTAAGCAACCCAGATAGAATACATATCTGATATTCAAGTATATTTTATTCAACCTTTGTCTTATTTTATTGGTTTTAGTGATTATACTGAAATTTGCAGGTCAAAAACACCAAAAAGGTCAAAAATCTATATTTTCCACATGTTCCGCCCTGGATACCTTAGTGTTTTGGAACCCCCCCCATGGGACAAGGATAATAGGAGATAGCGTCAAAATTTCTACCCTTTCGTGTGACACTACGCTCATCTGGGGGCCGGTCTATTATGGGATACGGCACTGTGGTCGTGAGAACTGCTTCGCGGTTCATATAATGTGCCGCAAGGACCAGAGCGCGGTATCCACAATAATAGACACCCACTACATTCCTTTCTTAAATATAATGTGAAAAATATATTTTATCACAATTTGTACAACAATTACAAAACGTAACGGTTGGGGGCCTTCTCGTGAGCGTAAAAAGCACATATTAAACGTGGGTTATTCCTAATTACAGGGCATATTCTGTGTGTAATTTAACACAAATGCTATCATGATCGTAAGATATCACTCTAAAAAGTCTTTGTGTAAGTTGTTATATGTGATGATGCATTAACTTTTAAGACCCGGTCTCACTGTCGAGTCACATCGATACTCCAGGTTTCCTTCAACGTAAACCATGCACTAGTGAAATCGGTATGGGTTATACCGGTTTGCGTCGATTTTAATATACGTTATCATACAATTCAAAATGCTATAACTAATAATTAAAATCGACGCAAACCAGTATAACCCATACACACAACCGTACTCGGTAAATAAAAAAGTGCAGCTCTCTGTATGGAGTTCGATAACCCATTGGCCAATGTGTTCGACTTGTAATGGTGTCAGGGCACCGAAATGACTTCGCTGCTTGTCGATTGACTATAGAGTCTCCCGAAAATGTCGGATTAAACAAATGTCGCTGTATAGAATAGCACGCTGTTCACATCAAGTTGTGGCCCTTGAGCAGGTGTTGACTAGTACTGTTACGGCTGCGTCGTACACAGAGACGAAATAGGTATCTACCGTGTTAGGCAAACGTAAGTTCGTGTGATATGGTGTGAGAGGGTGTGTGTTTATGTCTTGTCGCTCTAGTGAAGCAAATGTAAAATAGCAGCATGCATTAGACTAGGCATTACTCAACTGGGGTAATAATGTCACTGGTCAAACGCTTAGGGACCCATGTGATTAAGTGTTATATATTTAAACACTATCTATTATGATTATTATTATTGCAATATGTTTTATTTACTTTACTGCTTCAGGTACTACCACAACAACACAGGCTGCAATAACGACCACCAAATACGTTCCCATAGCAACCACAATACCATACATCCCGACGCTGCCACCAATCTGGCCACCTTACGTGTGGCCAACTTTTCCAACCAGATATCCGTATCGACCTCGACCTCGGCCACAACCACGACCGAGAACTTTTTTCGGAATGCCGGACTTCTTCCCAAACATGCCCAGTGAGTACACCCGCGGCGATATTCTGGTGATGGCATAATGTGATACGTATAGGTTATGACCCGCTTGTGTATCTGTACAAGAAATATAGACATAGGCGCGTTAGCATCGTGGTCTATATTTCTTGTACAGATACCCAAGCAGGTTATGACATATTTATAAACCGATTCACAACCCAAGGCAAACATAATTGAGCCACTTTCAATATGATGATTACGTATCAATTACTATTCAATGAAAGAATAATTGAATGTTGTGTGGTGTTACATATATTCCTACATTACAAAGAATGGGTTTGATGAACGGACTAATGGTCGGTTCATGTAATAAAACTATTTATATATTAATTTTCCAGACTCACCGATGGCTAACTACATGCGGATGGGGATGATGTTTGGGTGAGTTCTTCTTTTCTCATTCTCATTGTATAAGGATATTGAATTTGAGAATCCTAGGCCTCAGTTGAACATGTGGATATAACTGCACACGTCGGCCTCGACCCAACGACGGTGTGACTATATATATAATAGCAACACGCTCGTTTTAACCATTCCATGAAAACCATGTGCCATTGCATACTCTCATACATCCGAGCCTCACAAATGTAAGAGAATGCATTGGCCTAACATTAATAGCTTGACATTTTAAGCCAATACATTTTACTGAATTATATCGAGATGTGTCATATGAGCCAGTGGAGGGAAATATATAAAAGACGAGTGATTCAGGCCAGTCCCTTGTTGTTACTCGAGATACATATTATGTCCAATTTAACCGGCATTCGGGATTGAACAAAAATGATGGTGCGCAGCTTTTATAGCACAAATATACACAAATTTTGATTATTGTCCATCCATATGTCATATCTTGAAGGAATTCAGTCTTGTAATGTTGCAGATATGGATTTTACTTAAGCAAATGTGTGAACACTATGATATTAGTGTACAATTACTAAGTACTTAATCCATACTTCCATATATTCGTTACGCAGGGTTCACCCTCTCTGGTAACTGGTATTGAGTATTCGGGGGTTGACACCCTCCCGACAACAATGCACATGTATCAGTAAAATAAGCAAAAACAATTATCAGGAGGTTCAGGTAAAACATGTACTCTTAGGCAACGAAGATTGAATAGCCTGGCTTACGAACCTACATGCATTCTACAACCTTTCACCCCATATTCTAAACTTGGGGCACATAGATCATGCCATGAATTTCTAATCTGGCTAACGCCCGTAGAGATCATATTCCATCGGTACAAAAAACCTTGGAACTTTTTGAAGTTTTGACAGGGAACCTTATAAAGTCGAAAAAATAACGCGGGGAATGTATTTCTTGGTTATTATGTGTTCCTTAATAACGCAATTCACTGTAGGTGAATGTCCTAACTCGAAATTTCACGATTTAAGTGAATTTGTTAGAGATTTTGCTTTGCGTCGCTTACAATTATGGAATTACTCCTGGGTAATTAATTCAAAGTTTATTGCGATATCGGCTCACCAAGTCAGAGAAAAGTTTTTGTTGGGATATTAACCTACAGCGAAGTACATTATTACGGAACAAATAATAACTAAGAAATATATTCCCCTCGCTATTTTTCGAATTTATAAGGTACCCTGTCAAAACTTCAAAAAAGTTCCAAGATTTTGTACTGCGGGAATATGAATGCTACGTGCGTTAGCCAGAGTAGATATTCATGGCACGATCTAGGGGGCACCCTCTTTCGGTATCGTCAATCAACATTACTTACATTAAATATGTGACATTCTGTCACATTAATTATATCTGAGTTTTCCATTGACATATCCATGCAAAATTGGTCGCCTGGCATCAAACTTGTTGTTTTGTTTACAGAGAAAATGGAATGCTTGGCGGAATGGGTCTCGGCATGGGAGATATGTTCCAGTTCTGATTCGAGAAGACGGTCGCCGTGGTGAAAAGAAGACAATAATGTTGCTATATTGTAACCAGGAAGTGGACGACATCTGCACTAATAATACTGATATGATGTCTCGTGAAACATGTCACATTGAGAACACATAGATTCGGAATACGTCGATGGATTATGCAAATTGTTCGAATAACTCACGTCCCATTGATACTATTTTCTGGCAAAGAAAACGACTGTTCTCGAAAAAGTAATGTGTTAATATTAATGTGTAAGCCACATTCATTCAACGGCTAATGCAATGATAATAGTGTCGAGATGGGGACACGGATAGTTTCTAATAATATAAGGGCGCGGACAGAATAGGCGCAGGTACTCAATGAAAGGAAACTGCATATTGATATGAATTTATTGTACCACCATGAATATAATTTATATGATTTAAACATATTTTATTATCCGTCAATAAACACAATACAAATACAGATAATATAATTGTTGATATTGGTGAGAGGCGATAAAGGGATCAGAGCACAAGTTACATAACTCATGGAAGCTCCTATCCCTTATGTGCAAGGAGAATATTGATTCATGTCGTTTAGGGCTCAAGATGAGGTGTGTAGACATATTGGTAAAAAAGCTGGAGAAATTTAATTATTATCATTATTATTTTGTTTTTACATTTTTTTTATATATGTAGAATCAGTAAAATCATTCCAAAGGTTGGGGGTGTAATTCTTAAAATGGAGCTCTGAGTCGGTTAAGTTTGGTTTAGTGTGGTTCACTGCCTACTATAGTCTTCACTAGAAATGAAAATTGGCTTTAGTTGAGTTATTAAGTTTATAATAGGAGAATTTGACTGGCTATCTAACAAAGGATAATTTATATTATATAGATGATCTCCAACGAGCCCTCAGTTTATAGCAACATTTACAAAACGAATCCAGTAAATTTAAAGAGTCAATAATAAAGACCTAACTTACTGGACGAGTTTTGTAAATTTCGCTATGAATTGGGGACGAGTTGAAGATTCTCTTTATTACTTGATCCAAAACCTTCATAAAATCCATACCGTACTTAAATGTGACGAGAAACTAAAAGCGGCTTCTATAAGGCAAGCCGAATGTCAAGCCGAAAGTCAAGAAAGAGTACCAGATAAATAACACTCTGTGATGTATTTAATCATGCACTCAAATTGACTTAAATTTGATGAAATATTTGTTCGAACTTAAACAACAATAGTCACAAACATCGATTTCCGAGGTTAAGTTTGCGCAACATTAATATACAGTTGGGTACACTATTTCATGTTTTAAAATGACCGTTGTATATAAGTATTATAGAATGGGTTTCTATCCTTCCGTGCGATGGCACAAGTGTCATACCAACAAACCCATTAACACACGATTCGTTCAGGGTTTATTACACGTCACCCGTCCTATAATCCGTGCATGAACAATTACAGGCGTACAATGTTTATTTAGGCACTTTCAAGGGTTGCGTTGTCATGTGTGGTGATTCTTTTATTCTATAGTTCCGGTTCCATGGTTGACGTGAACGTCACGTACGCCATTTGAAATCAACGAAATTTGTAAATATGAAACAGCAATAACACGATACACATATAGATAAATAATAAATGGAACATAACCGCATCTTCATCGATCATATTTTATCGAATGAATTGCGAACGGCGCAAATATATATTTCACGAGAGGAAATTGGTAAATTCAACACAATTCATTTTATAACTTATTATCTAAACATTTTCCTCACTAAATAGGGCGCTATCAGCACTTGTTATTATCTTGTTTTTATCTGTTACTAACTTGTTTAATCAAGTTAGCTAACTTGTTTAAACAAGTTAGTAACTTGTTTAAACAAGTTAGTAACAAAAGAGGAGGTGGCGGTTCTACGCTGCCGTACGCTACGCTGCCCTACGCTCCTCTTCTGTTACTAACTTGTTTTAAAAAGTTACTAACTTGTTTACTCAAGTTAGATAACTTGTTTAAACAAGTTATATAACTTGTTTAAACAAGTTACTAACTTGTTTAAATAAGTTAGTAACAAAAGAGAAGGTGGCGGTTCTACGCTGCGTAGTCGTCTGCTTTTGTCACATTAACATCCTTCCGAATGAATAATATACAATGTGTATCATGCCGATGTATACTTTTAAAACTGACCTGACGAATACATTTTGTATAGAAAGGGTTACATTCAAGTCGCATCTAGTTTTTATTTTTATCAAAATATGATTAATGATTATCATTCCACCATCATCAAAGTTATATTGTCGATTTACAATGAGAATTTATGTGACTATGAAGATCGATCATTGAACCGTCAAACTGGAATTTTAAGTCGACACAGGTTTTATGCTGAACTTTCGCCGATTTCTCGCTTATAGCGCAGGTTCTGGCTTGATAAAAAATGACAAGTTATTAGTATACCTCATCAGAGTCACATAGTCTATAAAAGGCATTTTAAACCGACAAGTAACACGATCTCGATGACCGATCACCTAATTGCCCAGCTTGGCTCTTATTAAAATTGTTAAGGGTGGATACACACATGCATGTAATCTCTGTAAATATCGTGTATTTGGAGTTTTACATGGATCATACACACCGTGTAATATGTGTCCGCTGACAACCCAATCATTGCGACTGTGTTTGACCACAGTGAGTTAAACTCTGAACCGCCGAAGAGCCGTAGACTGGGACAAAGCCGTCAGGCCGCTTAAAATAATTATTCGCGCGATAACTCAAATGGTCGACATTCTGTTTAAATCATTGTCAGTCTTCTATTGATGTTAATACCAGTGATGGCCTCTTCCCCAACGCAGGGGGCTATGACCCCCAACATGCACGGGGAGCTATATTATCCTAGAAGCTACCGAATTCACCATTGCATATTTCCTCGACGGGTGTGTGCATGCAACACCCTGAGTCCTGACACCCTGCTTTATAAATATCGTAGTCATGTCTGTCGTGTCTGTTTTCTACGAGTGATTAATCTATTATGCAGTAATTTATGATATTCATATAATTATGAACATATTATACAGCTTTAAATTTGAATGCATGGTGTTGCTGTTTGTCTTCATTCGGCGAAAGGGTTGCCTAGCTACGAGTTCCCAACTACGTCACCTTTCCTCTCTTGTGTTATACAGTTAGACATGCATGTATACGCAAAATTTACAACTATGGAATATTTAAGTAAAACATTATATTGTAAGTCTTGCCCAGATAATCCCGGCTGATACATTCAATTAACTCTCTTGGTTATTGGAAGCTTTCGAGAACCAGCCCCTCCCCCAATCATGGATTATGGTCGAAAATGTTATAATTCAAGCTTGTGACAGTTAGGAGCTTGTTCAACCTTTGGCTTGAGAAACATATATATAAATGGGGGGGGGGTGTCACTCTTTTTAATTTCAACGCTGTACCTGCATTATTTTTTGGCGCTATAATGAATATTTGCAATCCCAATTGAATTAATGTTATCACATGAGCTCGCTCTCAAATTATCAGAGAAATCTCAACAAGCCGGTATCATCCTATAAAAGAATTCTGCATATTTTATTTTTGTTTTGGATGACCCTGTTTCCAAGAAATGACAAAAACAAATCAAGTATAAAATCGACCGGCTCTAATCCACTTTTCGAAATGAATTATAACTCGTGAAAAACAGCAACATATATCAGACAAGAATTACTCATTTCGGCATCCATGAAAGAAGACATGTTTATGACTGGCCTGAAATTTCTTGATGGCAGTTTGTTTGATAATGGCTTATAACTACTCACTGGTGAAATTGACCTCTCGCCCGCAGGTGATTAATTTTGTCAATTATTGGTGTGGTCATGTAAAATACATGTATTTTACATACAGACATTACATGCATGTGTGTATCCACCCTAATACAATGAATACACATACAAGTGTTAATGTGTATCATTACGACTTCAGAGGGTGTTCCTAGTACAATATCATTGTTTTGCCAGTATATTAAATCCCCGTAATTTTTAAGAAATCAGCTGAATTTGGCGGGCGATGGGCGTTAATGAATTGTTTTTATTTAACACCCGCCGCCTCCTTCCGGTTGAGGAATTGTGGGAAAACTGCTAATTGTTTTATTTGAAACCAACAGAACTTGACAAACTTTCGTCAATTTAGTTGGACACCACGTACGAAAAGCAATATTAATATTGGCCATTCAGTTAATTGAAAGATCATTGAATTGAAAAAACATGGTATTAATATTTTCCTCAAAAAGCCAACATTAGATATTTGATGAGAGTAGAGCTCTGTAAGTAAGTGGTAATAATATCAATAACATTGATTTTGTCGGCGTCACGGTTTAGAAATGGCCCCCCAGGAATGATTAGCAGCCCAGGGGCCTATTATAGCGCCATTGACTGCGTTTCCGGCCGCTAATAGGCCCTCGGGCTGTTATTAATTCCCAGAGGGCCGTTAAGAAACCATAACGACCTCCAAAATCATGTTATTGTTATATTTGTCTACGTGTGTGGACCTACATATGCTACGGTTCACTGCTGCGTACTTATGCAACAACTTATTCATCTCATCAATTATGTCATGCCAACTGAAATATTCGCTCATCAATATAGTCGTCAATATAGTCATCAATATGACGTTCAGTCCACAATGATATAAAAACCCATCGCCGCTGTCACTCAGTCAATATAGTCACCGGTTATACCCAATCGGCTTGTTTATCTCGTTCTGACTTATAGAGGAGCGGCCAAATCTAAAAAGGGCCTTAGTTTTCGAGATACCCCTACCCTCGGTAGAACAAGTTGAAACCAACTTTTTCTGGAAGGCAAATATATCTCATTTATGAAAATGATTCTTGGCCTTACCGGAATTGGTGGCAGCTATGTATGGTAAGACTATTTGTGAAGGTACCCTACCGAAAAATTAGCCTGTTTTCAGCGGTTGACCAGCTATACACAATTGGTTAAAAGTTAAGCACATCACCAAAAACAGAACGTTCTATATGTTATTATGGGGTACATGGTGATACTAGATCGGAAAGTTCTTATTTGTCCTGGTTTGTTTGAGATTTCACGACGTCATGGTAGAGAATGTAATGTTATGCGTCAAAACATCATGACGATTCAGAGTAACTGTCGCCGTCAACTCTGTACAAAACTAGTACGCTGGATTGAACCTATCTTGTCATATATGTTTGGAAAGACTGGAGTATTTTCTACCAGGAGGTATTAACTTTATTTTCCTGATCCTACAAATATTGCAATAATAGGCAAAAACTTAACCCTCCCCCAATGTCATAAAATGCTAAGTATAGCCATCGCCGAGGATTGGATCCCAGAATGATAGAATAGTGCGTAGTATTTCCTTTTATTTTGTGTTGAACACACATAACAAGTGTAAAATGCAAATTTCCAACCGTATTCACTATTAGATGAGTATCAAACTCCAAGATGGCGTCCAATATGGCATTCAGTTGTTATTTTAGGACTTAGTGAAGCGACATACGAAAATTACAGAAAAGGAACGTACCCAGTGGTAAAATGTATATTATTTTAATGACCATATAGAATAGCATGCCATATGAAACATTAGTTTCACCAATAATACATCTTATCAATTGGTAAAATAATAGTCCAAAATTTATCCCGCCGTTCATTGTCATAAAATTCTATCTAAAGTTGTCGCCTGGGATTGGAACACGAATGATCGCATAATGCGCAGTATTTTGTTTTATTTAATGTAGAATACACATGCAAATTGGCCAGAGAAAAAATTGCCATCCAGATTTGTTATTTGAAGAGTATCATAATCCAAGATGGCGTTCAATATGGCGGCCAATTTAATTTCAAGACTTAGTGAACGGGCATACGACAAATTCAGAAAAGGAACGTCCCCAGTGGTATATTATATATCATTGTACTGACTATATAGAATATTTCATATCAAACATTAGATTCAGCATTGATCCATATTATCAATTGATGAAATAATTAGACAAAAAACTTAACCACCTCTACAGTCACAAACTTCTACACAAATGAGCCACTGGAGATTGTAGTACAGGTCAAAAAGAAATGAGCATACATTTTGGATTTCATTTGTGCTGAATACGATAGAGAAACAAAAAGTTTGAAGTAACATCCACTATTGCGCCATAATTGCGGCCAACGTGGCAGTTAAGTTTAATGTCAACACTTTGTGAACAACTAATACGATATGCGGACAAAGAACGTCTCATACGGTTTTACATATGCGATGTATTAGCTACAATTTGTGTTTCCACTATTAAATGGCAATTTATTGTTTGCGTGATGACGGAGACCAAAATATCGTGGTCAAGTATATAAACAAAAAATCAGGTGAGCTATGTCATGTCTCGAATTTATAACACTTCGTGAAAAGATATACCGAAAAACAGAACAAATGACGTCTCCAGTGGTATATATATATATATATATATATATATTGTGGCGATTCATTACATTCATTTTATTACATTAGTCATATGAAATAGTAGTTCTGTCATTAACATAATTATCTTTTAATTTGCGAAATAATAAACACAAAACTCAACATTCCTCATCTCTAAAGTTATAACATTGCGCACAAAGGTACCTCTGTGAATCGTAACCAAGAATAAAACAACAAATGCGCAGTTGTAGATGTCATTTTGTGCGGCATAATTATGTGAGAACCACACTCGCTATCAGATGGATCTCAAAATACAAGATGGCATCCCATAATGTGGATGTCACTTCAATTTGGAGAAGAAGTACAACAGCCAGAGAAGAGACGTCCTTTTGTAACGCTTTGCGTTGGATTTGTTGATGAAGTGCCAGACGTTTTCAACAACTGTTCAAATGGTTTGTTTGTTCGCTCTAGTGCAGGTAGTCGATAAGTTAACTTTTCAATAATAATATTTTGGAATGGAATAACATTAACATATATCTCCATAAAGAAGAGCAACATTTGCTTTTATCAATCATAAAAACTACATGGCTCTGATAGCCAACCATTCAATTAACGTTCAGTGACTAAATGTCAAACATTACTTCAGTTACGACATGTTTATAGAGACATAGAGACAGATGGGTGTGAGAAATACATTTATAATTCCCACATTTTCATTGAATATGAGTCATACAATGTGAATCTATTCATTTACAGCAATGGGCACTTGAGCATGGCATGTCCAGGTTTTCTTGAGAAACGCAAATGACTCTACTGGGTGAACAAGAAAACAACACTATATGCCAGTGATAGTTAGTTGATTACATCACTCTGACTTACACTCAGTTACTTGTATCCCACTAAAACACTATATATCAACGACGAAGGTGTTATGAATCCCGATCAGCAACACTGATATGAGGTCCATCATCATGTTAAGTGAAAATAACTTTAGAGCATCTGTGCCAGTTTGGGGGTAGGCGGCTTATGTATGGACTGAATATATTGATTCCGCGGTAAGATCGGCGCTGTCTTTCCGCCACCCATAAGAATACAATGTATGTCGTAATATGGCCTAAATCGCCATAGACCAAACCATACACACAACCTGAATCTATATATCAAGACTAATGACCACTGTTTATTGCGAATTGCCTTATGCATGTTGCCATTTCAATTGTGTTTATATTTGCTACTAGCCTCCAGTTTTTCATTACTTACCATTTTATCCATTTCAAATGACACCAAACTCAAAATAACCGTGGATAACACAACTTTTTAGTAACATTCTGGTTTGCTAGTGAGTTGCGTGATTATGATTATAATCTAACGGCAATCATAAATGCAACACAAACGTGCATGTTCAGTGGAGATTATCGCACTATCACCTATGTATCAATAAAATGTATTAGCATCAGAGATATTACTACACATGTAGTCCGGACCCACGTCCATAAGAACTAATACAGATATGATATCCGCCCGAGATATAGAAGATTCAATTTCAATTAGTCTAGCCCGGAAACTCAATATCTTCTGTTTGCCAACATATATGAATCCGATTGACATTCACAACAATTTAACTCACATATTAGTCGAGACTAAAATATCAATGTACAGAAGAACATGCACATCAAGCAACATATGGCGAGAACAACTTATATGCATATGTATGCGGTGTTGTTCTCTTATTTGACTATGAGCCGAAACGCGGACGATTATACAAAGCATTAAGTAACCTCTCGATCACTATAATGCCTTTTTATAACATATATTTACGCTGATTGCATTATATGGACATTGTGATCCCATGTTATGTCATTAAAGAGCATTTTCTGTGTGTGCGATGATGAATCTCGTGTTACGTTAATAGGCAATGACTATGATGTGTGAACTTTGATTGCTCGTGGACTCATATCCCACTTTGCCAAAACCAGAGATCGATAGATATCTTATTTGCTGGATTTCAAAATGTATGCCATTTTTGTTTTTTGCGTTACTGCATATAATATAACAGCAGATGGTGATTCTGTTATTTAATGTTTCATTTGGCCAAAACTGTTGCAAGGCTCTCTGAAAATGTTGGTGGACATTCAAAAGGACATGTTAAGGAGGGCTGCACATTCAAGAATGTCACAAATTATTAATGATAGTCATATGTTAGCATTGACCATTACAACATCACTTCGTACCGCATCGAGTGCGTGCTTATTTGTAACGGTTAATGATCATCCTCTAGTATTACCAGTTGTCTACATATTGTTAATGCTTTACTTACCTAACGTCTCAAAATTACATCAAATGTGTCAAACAATAGTCAAATGCGCATTGGAGATCGATACACGATACACGATTCGGCAAATTAAACTATTTAAGTCATTCTCTGAATTTCGCTAAGTGTTTTTTATTTTGGTTGGTTTGTCTTTCTCCAAATATTTGATATAAAGTTCCTGATAATTGCTAAACAAAACAACCTAAACATTCAACAAATGCAAATTTCCATCCAGTATTAATCCTGGCATAGCTAAGGATGTGACATTTGGAACCTGCCGCATGATACATTTTGACCGGCTTTCGTATTCATTGTTCGCAGCGTGTTGAAATTAGAATTAGCCATCATGTTGTGCGTCATCTTGGATTTTGGTTGTTTCCTAAGACCAGATGTGGATGCAAATTAAACAATTTATGTTTTCTTCGTTGTATTCAACACATTCAACACAAAGTAATTCCGAACCATTTGCTTTATTCTTTGCATTCTGGACTATAGTGACTGGGTGGTGTGGACGTTTGTGACTGGGTGGTGGTTAAGTTTTTGTTTACTAATTCTCCAACTGATAAGATGGACTAATGGTGAAACTACTGTACCATATGAACTATCGTCTATGTAGTCACTTCAATGATATACAATATGCCACAGGGGACGTCCTCTTTATAGTTCGTTTGTATGTTCGTTCGCTAAGTGGTACAATTAAAATTGGACGCCATATTGGACGCCATCTTGCTGTGTCATACTCTTCTAATAGTGAATATGGATGGAAATTCATACCTGTCACTTCGTATGTATGTTGTACATTAAACAAAACAAAATACTGCGCATAATGCTATCACTCGTGGTTCCAATCCCAGACGATAACTTTATTTCGAATGTTATGACATTGGATGGAGGGATACATTTTTACCTATTAGTTTACCAACTGAAAAGATGTACTAATGGTCAAATTAATGTTTGATATGAAATCTTATTCTATGTAATCATTACAATAATATAGATTTTACCATTGGGGACGTTCCTTTTCGGGATTTTTCGTATGTCGCTTCACAAAGTCTTAAAATAAAAACTGACCGCCATATTGGACGCCATCTTGAATTTGTATACTCTTCTAATGGTGAATATGGTTGGAAATCCACATGTTACACTTATTATGTGTGTTCTACACTAAATAAAAGCAAATACTACGCATTATTCTATCATTCTGGGATCCAATCCCCGGCGATGGCTATACTCAACTTTTTATGACATTGGGGGAGGGTTAAGTTTTTGCCTATCATTACAATATTTGTAGGGTTAGGATAATAAATTTGATACACCCGATAGCAAATACTTCAGTCATTCCAAACATATATGACATGTTAAGCTAGGTTGAGTGTGCTAGTTTTGTATAGAGTTAACGGGCGACAGTTTCTCTGAATCGTCATGATGTTTTGACGCATAACGTTACATTCTCTACCATGACGTCGTGAAATCTCAAACAAACCGGAACAAATAAGAACGTTCCAATCTAGTATCACCATATACCCCATATAACAAATAGAACGTTCTGTTTTTTGGTTATGTGCTTAACTTTTAACCAATTGTGTATAACTGGTCAACCGCTGAAAACAGGCTAATTTTTCGGTAGGGTACCTTTACAAATAGTCTTACCATACATAGCTGCCACCAATTCCGACAAGGCCAAGAATCATTTTCATAAATGATATAGATTTACCTTCCAGAAAAAGTTGGTTTCAACTTGTTCTACCGAGGGTAGGGGTATCCGACCAATTTTGGCATTTGGCCGCTCCTCTATTAGGCATAAAACGTTTCTCATTGAGGACATGAGCGGGAAAATGTTTAAAATCTAGTTTTCCGCTCATTCAACACACCACTCATCGAATATTTACTCCCCATCTCACATCGCTGTTTTAATTTAAGAAATGCACGACGGTTTCAAAGTGGTCATGGGATTTTGACACCGATAAAAACAATCAGCAAACCGCATGACCCGAAGGGTTCATGCGGAGTTTGCAAAACCCATGACCACGTTGAAACAGCCCTGTATTGCTCATTTTAAGGAATAATTTCCTGAGTGTAAATACACCGTATAGATAAATTTTGGCCGAACCACAGACATACACATCGCGAAGCACAAATGTATTTGTACAGTGTAATTATATCAATAATGGAAATTATTCCTTAAATTACGTAGCTTATACTAATATAAACATGCATTTGCGGTTGGAAATATCATTAAATAGTAGGCACTTTATAGTGACGTCGGGACGTCACAATAGTCATGTTGCCTTGAAAAAAATCCCACGCTCGACGTGTACTTCCGACGTAAATATTGCACATCTCGCCAGTTACATGTGAATTCATGTCTTAGAGATTAAAGCATAGCATAATGTAATTATTCTATTTAAATACATTAGCTTATTGTAAACTAATGGATAACAACTAGGGAAATTAAGTGGGTGTGTATGTAATTATATACTTATCTATACTTAAATCTATCACGAATTAGGATTGTTTTATATCATTCCAGATAATTACCGTTATATGTTCATCGCCAAATCGCATGTTGGTATTATTGTATAGTTATGGACAGCTGCAAACAATTGGTAACATCATTCTTCGAAAAGCAGCAGTGATCCACACGTATACATTAAAGATCCTGTGCCAGTGCATTTTATAAATTTTTATATTTATTTCTTACATTCTTTAACAATTATTATATTTTATCATTATTCCTTAACAATGTTTCATCATTTAAAAAAAAAAAAATTATTTCATTTTTTAACAATTATAAAAAATATTATTACATTTGTTAGGCCAATGCATTCTATTATATATGCGAGGCGAACTATGGTCGACTCGCATATGTATAAGAGAATGCATTGGCGCAGGATTTTCAGGAAGATCCAGTCATGGAAGGCTTAATCGTCTTACTAAACAACAGCCATAGCTTGATGCAGACGTGTACGTAGCTCCTCAACACGTCTTATTTGTGGTGATGTTTTTTACTTTACAGACTTATATATGTTTTTTCACATGTACCCGATTTTTTGTCTCCATTCAAAATTCTGAATTTATTTCGAAGTCTATATAGTATTACAATAATGACTTCCTTCCTTCTGCTACATCATTGCTTTTTGCTGCTGATTCAGTTTTTCGAACATTTTTATTTTATCCTCTGATGAGAACAGATTTTCTGCACCCGTCTGATAAGCAAGTTCTGACCCGTCCTGTTGAAAGTCTCACACTTTGGACGGTTTCCCCGACCGAAACATTACCACAAACATAAGACGTTTTTAGTTTGATGCGATCGTGTTTAACATTTAACTAAGATATGAGGTATATATGGGGTATATATGAGGTATATATGAGGGATATATGATGACATTTCAGAACCGAATAATTCAACATAAACAAATGTGAATATTATAGGTCGATTATGACCCTATTTGCGCTATACATGTAGTTGGGCGGATGTCTGCAAAATCCTGAATTTTCGTCAATAAAACACAAAATTTGGCATATACCCTTGTCGTGGTACGTTATAGCAATATTTCTGATAGGCAGCGATATCCGGCCATAAGTTTGGGTATTTTGGGGTTTGCCATAGCAACGGGTGAAAAATCAGCATACCTACCATGGTAAAATGAGTTTACTTCCGTATAGTATGTAAAAATCACAAGTGTTTCGCTGTAAATATAGCGCATGAATGCATTTTAACGGCTTACCACATTGAGACAGCTGGGTAGGATATTTGGTGTTGATATGGTAACCAGTCCTAACGATTATGTGACCAAGCTACAAATTTCATCTCAGTGTATTGAATGAAACAACGACGGTGTGACTAAACACCGCCCGGACCAGCCCGGACAAGCCCGGACCAGCCCGGACCAGCCCGGACCACCCCAGTCCAGCCCGGACCCCCCATATGGACTATATGAGTGATTGTAAGGCCAATATAAGTGCAGGGGTGTCATGGAAACCCACGCAGGGTCGCTATTAACCCTCAAAATGCCGGCATCGGCGAAAATGTTCGCCGTGAAATGAAGCTAACAGCCCGGACCGCCCCTGCTACGCCCAGGTATGATTTTAGTATCCATACATGTGCGAGGGTGTTAATGAAACCCAAATACGCACGGAGAGTGGTCAAGGTCAAACGGAAGTGCCGCTTATTAACCCCTAAACTTCCCAAATTCAGCCAGAATTAAAAAATTGCGCCCCCAATAAACAAATTCACAGCCCGGACCCCCTTAATGTCCTCGTACTTCTAATAACTCCTTACATATGTGTTGTGGAACTACCCTCGACTACACTCACGAAGATACAAGGGCGAGTCGCCCACGAATGCCTGGCAATTAACCCCCAAAATGCCGCCATCGCCGATTATGTTTACCGATAACGACGCTGACAGTCCGGACCAGCCCGGACCATCCCAGTCCAGCCCGAACCCCCCATATGGACTATATGAGTGATTGTAAGGCCAATATAAGTGCAGGGGTGTCATGTAAACCCACTCAGGGTCGCTATTAACCCTCAAAATGCCGGCATCGGCGAAAATGTTCGCCGTGAAATGAAGCTAACAGCCCGGACCGCCCCTGCTACGCCCAGGTATGATTTTAGTATCCATACATGTGCGAGGGTGTTAATGAAACCCAAATACGCACGGAGAGTGGTCAAGGTCAAACAGAAGTGCCGCTTATTAACCCCTAAACTTCCCAGATTCAGCCAGAATTAAAAAATTGCGCCCCCAATAAACAAATTCACAGCCCGGACCCCCTTAATGTCCTCGTACTTCTAATAACTCCTTACATATGTGTTGTGGAACTACCCTCGACTACACTCAAGAAGATTCAAGGGCGAGTCGCCCACGAATGCCTGGCAATTAACCCCCAAAATGCCGCCATCGCCGATTATGTTTACCGATAACGACGCTGACAGCCCGGACCAGCCCGGACCATCCCAGTCCAGCCCGGACCCCCATATGGACTATATGAGTGATTGTAAGGCCAATATAAGTGCAGGGGTGTCATGGAAACCCACTCAGGGTCGCTATTAACCCTCAAAATGCCGGCATCGGCGAAAATGTTCGCCGTGAAATGAAGCTAACAGCCCGGACCGCCCCTGCTGCGTCCAGGTGTGATTTTAGTATCCATACATGTGCGGGGGTGTGAATGAAACCCAAATACGCACGGAGAGTGGTCAAGGTCAAACGGAAGTGCCGCTTATTAACCCCTAAACTTCCCAGATTCAGCCAGAATTAAAAAATTGTGCCCCCAATAAACAAATTCACAGCCCGGACCCCCTTACTGTCCTCGTACTTCTAATAACTCCTTACATATGTGTTGTGGAACTACCCTCGACTACACTCAAGAAGATTCAAGGGCGAGTCGCCCACGAATGCCTGGCAATTAACCCCCAAAATGCCGCCATCGCCGATTATGTTTACCGATAACGACGCTGACAGCCCGGACCAGCCCGGACCATCCCAGTCCAGCCCGGACCTCCCATATGACAAATTGTGCTTCGACGGGGATGAACTTGGGTCACATGAGGGACAAATTGTTCCTCGGCTCCTATCACCCCAATGGAGAAGCAAGTTAGCCTTTTGGAGAGTAGGTGAAATAGTGCACCTCAAGAGATGCAAATATTGCCTCTCCGAGGAGCAATATTGCATCCCCATTATTTAGAGTGCATATTCGGCGATGGCGGCATTTTGGGGGTCAATTGCCAGGCATTCGTGGACGACTCGCCCTTGACTCTTCTTGAGTGTAGTCGAGGGTAGTTCCACACCACATATGTAAGGAGTTATTAGAAGTACGAGGACATTAAGGGGGTCCGGGCTGTGAATTTGTTTATTGGGGGCGCAATTTTTTAATTCTGGCTGAATCTGGGAAGTTTAGGGGTTAATAAGCGGCACTTCCGTTTGACCTTGACCACTCTCCGTGCGTATTTGGGTTTCATTCACACCCCCGCAGAGGTATGGATACTAAAATCCCACCTGGACGCAGCAGGGGCGGTCCGGGCTGTTAGCTTCATTTCACGGCGAACATTTTCGCCGATGCCGGCATTTTGAGGGTTAATAGCGACCCTGAGTGGGTTTCCATGACACCCCTGCACTTATATTGCCCTTAAAATCACTCATATAGTCCATATGGGGGGTCCGGGCTGGACTGGGCTGGTCCGGGCTGGTCCGGGCTGTCAGCGTCGTTATCGGTAAACATAATCGGCGATGTCGGCATTTTGGGGGTTAATTGCCAGGCATTTGTGTTCGACTCGCCCTTGAATCTTCTTGAGTGTAGTCGAGGGTAGTTCCACAACACATATGTAAGGAGTTATTAGAAGTACGAGGACATTAAGGGGGTCCGGGCTGTGAATTTGTTTATTGGAGGCGCAATTTTTTTATTCTGGCTGAATCTGGGAAGTTTAGGGGTTAATAAGCGGCACTTCCGTTTGACCTTGACCACTCTCCGTGCGTATTTGGGTTTCATTAACACCCTCGCACATGTATGGATACTAAAATCATACCTGGACGCAGCAGGGGCGGTCCGGGCTGTTAGCTTCATTTCACGGCGAACATTTTCGCCGATGCCGGCATTTTGAGGGTTAATAGCGACCCTGCGTGGGTTTCCATGACACCCCTGCACTTATATTGGCCTTACAAGCACACATATAGTCCATATGGGGGGGGTCCGGGCTGGTCTGGGATGGTCCGGGCTGGTCCGGGCTGTCAGCGTCGTTATCGGTAAACATAATCGGCGATGGCGGCACTTTGGGGGTTAATTGCCAGGCATTCGTGGGCGACTCGCCCTTGAATCTTCTTGAGTGTAGTCGAGGGTAGTTCCACAACACATATGTAAGGAGTTATTAGAAGTACGAGGACATTAAAGGCACGTGTGGCCTTAATTGTCGAAAATATTCATATTTGTTCCAAACACCGTAAACAGAAAAACAATTAAAACGCATACAGTTCCGTTCATATATACCATGACCATCGCGTAAACAGCATGTTATCATAAAGATTTACTATATTTTACCTAAGCAATAGCCTGATTGTGTTACAGAAGACAGCACAATGCTACTGGCTAATCACACACAAATGGCATAAACGCTCTTTATTAGTTCCATATCAGGTATTCACCAACAAAGAACGCTCTTTATGTTTACCATCATAATATAAACAAACACCAGAAAAGTAACTTTTTATGCTTTTGTTTACATAACGATGGTCAAACATATGACCATAACATACTGTTTATGCGATATTTATTATTTGTATACGGACAAAGTCTATCTATATTTTGATGTTCTTTCTGTTTGTGGCGGTTTTTGACGGGTGGAGATATTTTCACAGGATACCCACCGCCAAGGCCAACCGTGTCTTTAAGGGGGTCCGGGCTGTGAATTTGTTTATTGGGGGCGCAATTTTTTAGGCATGGTATTTTACATTGAGTATTCATCATATAAGAGTTTTTTTGGATGAGAATGAAAACGTGCAACACGGAGGGTTCATGCAGAATACGTATTACAAGGTATCGAGAAATTAGAATGCTTTTCGTACGTCCATTTAGTGATTTTAAACAGTCATGTGGGTTGAATATTACCCATCAGACGAGTCAAGCGATATATACAAATGGCTATACATATATGTATGGACAATTTTCTTAGGGATGGCTGCCACTATAGCCGCCATAGTATTTGAGCATTGTATAATAATTTTATGTCATAATCTGCAGTGCTTCCTTATATGTCGGGCAAATTGGAGAAATACAAATACGATATGCGCTTTTCCTGAATAACAGTTACAAAAGTACATTATTACCATGCACGTATGTCTTCTTTTCACTAAACTTAAATCGGTAAACAAGCTCGGCATATGCACATTGAACCACTGGTTTATCGGCACATTTGTTGAACTAGTGTGCATCTAGCAATAATTTATTTAGGAATATCAAGCACCCAGCACTGTGTTTGCAAGCCCTGATCGCGGACCACAGCCTTACACCACACAAGTAAGAGGGTCATCATTGAGCGACGAAAATACCACCGCTGATGTTCCACAATGCACGGTACATGATATAATGTCAAGCATGACAGTTGAGTCGGTCAATAATTTAAAATAAATTACATCACATTTCGCTATTCGAGAAAATTAACCCCAAAATGTTAAATGATGAAGCTCTCAGTAACCATTTGGAAACGTGCACAGCCAGGTGACCTAGTGCCAACTGATCTCTATATATCGATGAGTTCGTTCAAACCTATATGCTTTATTAAGACATCGATTGAGTGTATTGCACATCCATTGATCGAACTAAGGGGTTCCAACAGAGGATATTCTATAAAGAAGAAATGTGGTACTACCTCATCTAAGTTCACAAAGCCCACATCAAGACACTCTAAGTAGTAAGTATAGCATGACAATTGAGACCGCAACCGTTAGACTACATAGACACATTTAATATACTCATTCTGACCAGACAGTCCCCATACCATCAAGATGCAACAACAACATTTCTTCAAAATACGTTTTAGTTATCAGAATCGATTTATTGCAACAAAATAATGCTAACCACTGTATATGGTATAACATTTCCCAAAACGTGTTATTGATCAACATTTTGTTCATCAAAATATGGCCGTATTATCACTAAATTATCACGAAATTTGACCGTATTTACCACTTGATTTTAGAGTTATCCATCTTCATCCGCAATTTTATCCGAACCCTCTGTTTGACCGTGTTTCCGTGCCACATATTATAACATATCTCGAGAAATAACAAACTTCAGAAATCGATGTCTGATCACTCTGACCGTTGATAGGTGGGTTCCTCGACTCGAATCAAATATGTCTGATCGGATTGAGTACCTTTAAGATGAAGTAGCCACCAATCCGATGTCTCAAATTCAAAGTACCTAATGTATGGAATAAGAACAACGAGAAGCCGACTAAGATAGCTACAGTGGCTGCACCATGCAGATGATCTATCAGCTATAATCATCATTGTGTTGATACGTATGTGTGACTTTAGATAAATCAAGAGATTGGCTGTTGATTATATGGTAACAAATTAAGTATTTCAATAGAGGGGTGATTGCTGACTATAACACTGAAACGTTTGGCCACATAATATTATATGTTTTGCCATTTGCAATTTATTTCTTTGGCCATTTTAAAATAAAATTTGTCAATTGGGTCACCTACAGCATATACCATACGCACGTGATTCATTGAAGTGCTGGTGTGGTTTTTCGATGTATCTGTTTTTATCCCGGAAATGTCAGAATGTCCATAAATTGCTTTGTTTGATCTGAATGTCGATGATTACGAGTCGATACCACATACGGAAATAGAAGAGCCAACATGTCCTATGAACTTCTACACACTACACTATTTATAGATGCCATTTGTAAAGCCCACTCATTAAGCGCATGGCAAGTACATTTGACGACATCACTAGAAGACACAACCATATACAACCCGAGACAAGTATCTTAAAGAATGATCAAACAATGGTCAATTAAATTAGTATTGGACAATCGGGTAATTTTTTCAAAACGGGGGAAACTGTCAAAGAAACACTGCATTCAATGGAAAGCTGAGATGTTAACATTTGTATAGACATATAACGATAACACATTAACACAATCATGTAAGTGAGCTTGTTGTGGACTTCAAATTGAGCGATACACTATGATATACACTAATTATACACGACGTGTGGTCCATCTCTGTCAGAATATTCCAGTCTACGCAATTCATATCTCAGTGAAAATCATTGGGTAGATATGCCAAGCTATCTTTGTGTTTATTGCAAGTTACTGTTAGCACGTCTGTTATAGTGTCGAAATATCCACCCGGCACGGTGCTTATATAGTACTGTGTGTTCATTTTATATCGATATATAAGTAAGGACAAATGTAGTTGACAAGAAGATTCTCGGCACATGTGCAAAGTCACGGTACCGGTTATTATATAATTGGTCAACAGCCCCACTGCGAGGGTCAAAATCCCCTAATGTGGCACCCTATTTGCCAAATAAAACCCAGTTTTCCGGTGCTTGCAATTATTCACAAACACTGAAACTATTGTGCAACAGTCAAATAACACCGTTTTGGAAGGAGGGTGAATATATATGCATGCATGTTGCCGGAAGATATGTGGATAATCTGATATAGACACATTTTGGAGACCTGACCTAGCCTCGATATCTTGAAAATGCATGTAAGTGTGTTGAATATCTCACTGCTCAAGATAGGGAATGGCTAGGGACACCAGTATTTACAACGGAATTTGGTAACTTGTTTGGGCCAAATATAATTTACCCCCAAATTGTGTACTATTTCTTTGTGTTGTGAACGATTTATGTTGGCCAAGAATCCCGTTCTACAGTACGTAGCTGCAAAATATGATGAACCTTGCATGGATGAATTGCAAACAAAACAGTGGGGACCCCTGATCCTTAAATGGAGACTTTACGCCAATTTCTATAAATTCCATGAAAAAGAACTAATATCGACAATAAATAGAAAAATAACTTATTTGAGTCGAAAATTGTTTTCTGTAAATGTTCAGTGTAGCAGGTTATTATAATATAAATTTTATGATTTAATATAAATTTAGTTCATGACTTAAGCCATAAACTAAGCAACGAATTTCCGGATAACGACGTAATCAAATTAATTGCATGGATAGTGGATTGAACAACATTTGGAACACATCGGGTTAAACATTATGTCGTTACGTAATGTCCACTCAAGACACCCACCGACCATACAATACAATTATCAATTTCTGGGACAAGTATAACTATGATGCAACATTTAATTCGATACATTTGCCTGAAATGTGTACGAGAATCGCGATCACGAGCGTTTTGTTGCCATATATATGTGCTGCCATCATAAATTATGTTTATTCCGGTCGAGTCATACTCAGTAGACAGTGAAAGTTGGCAGATTTTGGTCGACTAACATGTTTTATTCCAGACCGATGCCCAGTTCCAATTTAATTGTACCCACACTGGGCTTATTGGTAACGTTCTTGTTATTATGTCAGGCTAAACAAGTCCCTCCTCAAAAACAGAAACTTTGAGTACAATCACCATATAAAATACAGTTTCTTTATTGGCTTAGTTCGAGATAGTCTCGTTTGAACCCCTTGACGGTTTGAATTCTGAAATTATAGTTGCTCATGTTACAAAACGAGTCGGTTCGGGGGTCAACATAGGTCGGAAATAGAAATTACGATAAATATTCTTATGCTGAAAGACTAATTCGAGCCACCGAGTTTCGAAAAATCGGGGGCCGACTTTTCTTCAGCATAGAACAATAAAGAGTGTTCTTTTGTTATTACACTCCTGATATGGCAAAAACAAAGAAGCGTTTGCATCACTTGCTATTCGAAATTATTGGACACTTGGTCTAAAACAACAAATTATAACACCAAATACTGGCTGGTAGATCAACATATCAGAACAATTTATACTAAATCTGGTCTGAAATTTCCAATTTGAAAAAAAACGGCAGTCAATTTTATATGACTGTATTATGTTAATTTTTTTTTAAATAATATAAATGCTACATATCAGAATTTTGTGTATTTATTGACCTGTCTTGTCCCTTCTAACAATACGAAATAATAACTCGGAGGTTTAGGTGTATACTTGACCCATGACCGGTTAAGGACATGGATGTTTTGAGCCAATAATTATACAGAATTATGATAAGCTAGTCTGAATGTCAATATTGCTCGACAATCTCCGCGGTTAATACCTTTAAATTAGTTGCCATAAATTACTGGAAAATGGTGATATAATTTTACTTGGGAAACTGATCCAATTTATTCGGAAATTAGAACTACTTGCTGGATTCGCCGCCTATCGATACTACATTTACCACAATTCCACGATAAGACATTTACACCAAATCTAATGTATACGTATTATGTATTATATATATACCCTCGTATAATTACTATTATTTAAACGAGTGAAATAACGAAATTTAAATGAATTGTTCAATGCGAAGTGCACATGGAGGCTCTGAGCATATACACCTATCATTACGGTGTTATGCGCTATACCAGCGTAAACCTGTTTAGAAATATTAGGCCTGGGAACGCCATCACATCTGAGCGTCATATATCTTGAGATCCGATCTCTCTCTGTTGGCACCGCTAACATTGTTAACATTTTTAATGAGTATTGTTTTTAAAGAGGTTTTTTTTCCGAATACTAGTAAGTGATTTTAAAGAGCTCACAAAGCAAGCTTAAATTTGCTCACTTGTGGTGCTGTAAAATGTATCAGACTAGTTCGTGATTAAGTAGAAAGCACGTTATATATAGAGTTGTAGTTTGTTTGTTAACAATGTTAGTGGTGCCGGCATGCAGATGGAGAGCGGATATCAAGCTAGAAATATTAGATCTTGTAAGCGCTACCAGGGCCTAAAGTTTTGATATATTTTCGTGGTAGCGTATACGATCATAAGGATCGAGTGAATAATAGTACACATATAGTAGTGCTCGCTTGTTATTGCCGCTCCGTTCCTGGAATAAAAAGCGGTGAGGAAAGAGACAACAAAGAACATTTTTGTTAATTTATTCCTGACATGATTCGAGTAAAGATCGCTTGTTTCATTTATATGCGAACATTGGAAACAGCTAGATAATTGATATTGATTCGGTAAGGGTTTTCATAATATGTATGTAAATATATAGCGGTGTTCATGTGTTTATCGACCTAAACATATATGTTATGTTCAAATGAGCAATGTCCTTTTAATCGTCCGTGTTAGTGTATTTGGAAATTAGCGACCCTATCATATTTATTCTCTGATCAAAACAAATATTGAGATTTGTAATATATACACGAACTTCCTGATGCAGATATAGTCAACACCGTCCTAGCCTAGCATCATCATCACCACAAACATCATTAGGATCATCATCATTATCATCATCAACGTCATTGTCATCATCTTCATCATCATCACCATCATCATCATCATCGTCGCCATCACAATCACCATTAGCATCATCATTATCATCATCATAATCACCATCGTCGTCATCATCACCATGATCATAACGATAAGCATCATGATCATCAACACCATCATCATCATCATCATCATCATCAGCATCATCAGCATCATCGTCATCATCATCAGCATCATTATCATCATCATCATCATCATCATCATTAGCATCATTATCATCATCATCATCATCATCATCACCAGCATTATCATCATTATCATCACCGTCATCATCATCATCATCATCATCATCATCATCATCAGCATCATCGTCATCATCATCATCAGCATCATTATCATCATCATCATCATCATCATCACCAGCATTATCATCATTATCATCACCGTCATCATCATCGTCCTCCTCCTCATGCTATGCTATAACTGCTAAAATATACAAATGAGTGGCTATCTAGAATTCAACCAGCTTCGCCATCGCTGAGAGGCTGGTGGCAGCTTAATGTGGTACACACCTCACCGACTGAGCCACAATAGCTAACCATGGAGCGTACAGAAAAAGCGAGCTGTTTGGAAAGGTAACATGACAATTATGTTTGTGAATTCTATTCCCCAGTAAATGTAACGATGTGCGACAGTATTATGATAAGATGCACCTACCCGTGGCGAGACATTCACGCATAACGGGTATAATATTAAGTATCTACCCGTGGCGAGACCTCCATGCATACCGGGTATAATATTAAGAAATGATGAAGTTGTATCCTGCCACGACATTTCATTCCTTCCACCTCCGTGAATTAATTGAAAACAACACTGTTGTACAATTTTGAACATATATTTTCTGTATATACACAACTAAGTGCCGGTAAGCTTAAGCCATACATAAGTAGGTTTCCGCTATTCAGGTGAACAAAGCTAACTTTCGACAGTTGAAAATAAATTGATCGAAGAAAGTTAAGTGTACCAACAGCAAAGATGGTTTTTAAATATTTCTTAAATATTTTAGGCGGCTTAATTCAAAATGTTTCTTGAGTGAGAAAGCCCCTATATTATGCAGTCAGACAAATTTGTAACTTATTGAAATACTGGGTAAAAATACTTCATGAAATGCACGCAGATACCTTCCACCAGTATTGATCTGACAAATTTGCTGAGATACACGAACAAGTGGTTATCAGACATCGAACATCGCTTCGCCATCGCTGACAAGTAATGTATGTGGCAGCTTAACCTTTCATGACGGGAGATGCGCTGGTGCAGCATTAAATATCATGCGCCAGTGCATTCTCTTATATATGTTAGGCTCCATGTAGGATATTCGCATATATAAGAGAATGCATTGGCATAGGGTTTTCACAAAATTTCAGGAAGCTCCAGTCGTGAAAGGGTTAACCCTCTATATACTAAATACTCATTGATGAGTAGTTCCATTAGGAAATGTTCAGATAACAAGTTCAACACATTTATCATTTGAACATTTTCCACCAATGAATATGAATCCTTCAGAACTCACCTGACTGACATCTGCGATATATCACTGCCACAAGGAGGGTACTTTGCGGACCGATACATCTATTTTTACTTATCGTCGGAACTATATTTAGTCACCTATTATCTTATTTTGACCACCACAAGTTTGCAATAATGGTAAATATTTCGGTATTGATAAGAACAATACGAACTGAGCCAGAAATAGACAAGTTTAATCCTAAAACATATCAACTGAGATCATGTCAGAAATCCTTACCAAATGTCATTGTGGCAGTGGTATCTCAGTGGAGCGTTGGAGTTTGCGTATATACTTTAGTGAATAGACAAAGTTTAAACCGGTGATGTGTGTGTGCATGTGTGTGTGTTTTTGTTTTTGTTTTTGTTTTTACAAATTGCTACATACGAACTATACGAGGGAAAGTGCAGATGGATGTGTATTAATTGTTCGTTCACACACCGCAAGTTTTCACGGTATGTTCTGTGGTCATTTCGTCGTAGAAAACCATACGGTGCCAGAATATGAATGGACACATTCATATATAATTGATATACCACAACTACATTAACTACTTGCATAAAAAGTAACATTTTAGTTCCACCTGTAGAGATGCTATAGATATGTGCCTGTAACTAGCATGCCTGAATCAATCATACAGGTATTTTAAGGTAATATGTTAGTAGCACCGTTAAAAGTGGAACTACCGAAATTTCACTTCTTATTTCGTCAGCTTGGGTAAATATGCATTTTATATGCATGTCTCCGTTCATGTTCTGGCACCGTATGGTTTCCAACGACAAAATGTCCGCAACATGTACAGTTCCAATTTGCGAGTTTGTATCCCATAGCGCAGAGACATAAAAATAAAAATATTAAATTTCTCACCTCTAACTAGTATTAGGCGCATTAGATCTAAGAAATATGTTCATCTGTTTCCCGGAGTATAGACGTCACGATAGTCTTTCCATAAGATGAATCTACCCGTGGCGAATTCACGCTCAACGGTAACATTAAGGAATTATGCAGTTCTACCCCGTCGATATACCTCATGCCTTCCACATCCGTGAACTAATTGAAGAGAAAGGGACCACGACATGTTGCGTAATGGATATATAGATGGCCTTCATGACTGCATATAAATATATGCGGGTGTCTGTCGTTATTCTGATTGTTGAATTGGGATATGGAGCGACATATTCAGGCAGTTTTTCTTGGATTAAGTCTCATTTATGGCGGTATGGCATAGTATTATATATGTGTAGTGAAATAACATAACCCGGCCGGTATATATAGTAGGCATATCACTCATATCTTTCTGTGAAACTGTTATTGAATAGACCTATTATGTTCGTGCCCAGTCTGTTATATATATGCGTTATAATCATGACGTCTGTTTTATAAGCGAAATAGTGATGTTTATTTCGTTTATAAAACGAACGCCATGCTTGTAACATATTTATAACACCCTATCAATCAGAAGAAAAAAATACAATCAGTGATTAGATGAGTTTCGGTTACCAATTAATTACTGTTACGGTGACAAGTAGTATTTTTGAGATTGCAACGCCGATAATAAATTGATTGCACCGAGTGAGTATCAAGTCAAATCGGTGCTATAATGTTCTATATCTATTATTTTTTGTGTGGGAAATTTGACCACATGTTTTCGTATAGATCTACTTTTATTTTCATCTTATTTTGTTTTCATTTTATCAATGGAAACGAAAAACTAATATGTTTAAATTGTCTTCCTTTAAATGTCAGAATTATATCATTCGTTGATATGTGTTTGGAGATAGAACACTTTGCTGAACAATTTGGCTTGTTTCGTGAGCGCTAAAGTGTCTTTAGGTTTTTAAATCATTCCAAAGTCCAACACTAGCACATTGTGTCATTGCTGTGCTATTTTAACCAAACCAAAGAATTCAACTAGAATTAAGATTCCCATACATTAGAGTGCGAAAGCACTATTTCAAGTCAGACATGTTGACGGCCATTAGTTCCCATTGCTTACCAGTGTCGGTTCCAGATAGAACATTATAGCACTGAAATTTATGCGATAACGTGTTTCAAAACCAATCAGTTCACTGGTCCACAGTGGATATAGAACAACACAGCACTGAAATTAAAACGAATTCGGGAGATGGAACATATTTCCATAGCCTCCATTCATATTTGGTATATGATTTGCTCAATATCTTGTGTTTATCGGACAGAAAATACCGCGCCGAATCGAACGGTAGCGTTATCTCATTTTCCCGCCAAAATGGATATGGAACAATTTAGCACCGAGGCGACGAATTTCTTAATTTGTTTGTATTCAGCGGTTAGGTATCGAGTACTTAACACTGATAAATCAGGATATCTGTTTCGGATTTAATCAACACGTTGATTAATAGTTTAAGAAACAATATCTCAATTTAAAACACTGCATCTATAATGATATACATTTCGAGATGTTTAATATACGTTAGCACATTATATTTGGATCAATAAGTGCAATATTGATATGGCAGGAAATGGCCGATAGGTGCACCAGAATTTCATAAGTTCATCACATCGTTAAAGGGTAAAAATTTAGAAGACGATGTTCTTATAATCATGGACACCACAGACAACCCAAACATGAACCACAAGAATCAAATTAGATCACAGAATAATTTAATAACTTCCAAGAGACCATTATCGCATACTATATTGGGAATTTAATTAATTTCTAATTCTGATTGTCGCCGATTCTGGATTCTACAATACTCCCAGCAGATATTCTTAACCAACTCCTTTTGTCCAGAGAACAAACAGCAGTCTTGTATTGCTTACATCGATAGCGTCTCTCATATGATCTCCAAATAACTTTACATCATAAGATTTCCATACAATCTCGATAAGACTTCCATACAATCTCGATAAACAACTGAGTCTCAATACCATCATGTTCGAATTACTTAAAAATGATTAATCTCACGAATCGACATGTTTCGTACTGAGATCGAAATGTTAAAAAATCACATGCTCTTTCTGTGGTATGAACATGGATACGACAGCATTCGACAGCCGACCCTGATAACTTCGTATAAATGATATGGGATTGTGTTGTTGGTAGATATGCCGAGATTTAGATTTGACAACTTCATATTGCGAGACAAAACCGGCTAAAGTGACCCAAAGCAATTACCTCAGTACGTCTGACCATGCCATTGCTTATGCGTCTAAGATTAATTACCTAGCTGCAGTATGGCCTGACGACGGGAGCTCGATAATGAACTGTTCAGTTGTACTAATGAGTTACGCTTCGTGAACAATGTTGTGTACCATACTACGAAACGTACTTGTAAAAGCAAGAGTAACACATATTATACAATAGTTGAATAATGGTTCTTATGATTGTGTTTGTTATTGTAAATTCCAGTGTCTGTATGCACCACCCAGTACCATATCTATTCAAAGATGTTTCCTCAAACCAGCGCAACCAGTACCAGTACCAGTACTGACATATTTTGAAATAAATATGTTACTGGGTGGTGCATACAGCCACAGGAATTTCCTTTAATCGGTCGGATTAGTCAAAGGCCACATAAATACAATTGTGAGAACAAAATAACTGTAACGTGTATTATCACCGACATTTTGCAACCGGCTTCATACCTAGATCAACAGAAACCCTAAACATCATAGCAAATTAACAGGACCACTCAAGCAGGTGTGGGCAAATAAAATAACATTCGACCACCAATCAGAAACAGAAAATACAAAAGGAAGAAAATAGCAATACAAAATCTTATTTTTCAGGAATCTTGATCGAGGGCGCCAGTAAACACTATGATCTGCAGGCACTGCGGGAAAACATCCTCGCTGGATACGAATCGAGGGTCCGACCGATGTGCGGTCACAATGTTCCTGTCAATATTACTGTTGATATGGGAATGAGGCAAATCATAGCACTGGTTAGTCAGAAACAATTCTGTTTATGACGTCACCGTATGGACGAACATGGCCGATTATGTTGCAACATACATGTAGCATGCATCATCTCGTGAAGGTTGCTCCCATACTGCACCACATTTTATCGGTAGACGGGGGTTGGAACAGTGGAACGTCAGTGCTATTAGATTTGTGAAATATAAACACGCAAAGGCACAATTTCGTCGCTAGTATAAAAGAGGGTCAGAATAAATAATCAACAGTGTGACGGCGAAATTATTAGAAGCGCACCATTCGATCAAGACACTTTCTTCAAACTACAATTCAAGCATAGAAAATGGTCAAACCTTTCTGTCAACGCATCATGGTCTAGCTATTTTGATAATCTATATTCACCGCTGACAAGAGAAATGTTGGATACTGATAACGTTGAAAGGGTCTCAACACTTGTACAAGAAAAGCTATGATCTGCACATAATGGCAGCATATTTAATAAAAAACGATCGCGATCAACCCGCCTGTTGAGCTGGCCCATATACACAAGGGTGCCGCTAAACCCCAAATATAAGTAAAATGCAGACCGGCTACTGGTGAGCACATTATTACTATGATCAGAGATCAATAAATGTGATTTTAGTTTTTTTTATTTCGGTTACTGCGTTTGTTAAAATTGTTAACGGTTCGATAAAATTAGTAGGTGTTTTCGGTGACAACTTTGTGTTACGAATTTTAGCACATTCACGGTGATCTGTATGCAGTGATTCCACTGCCCGGTCCATTTGGAATTCGTATGTCGACGATTAATTCGCTCCGAAATACGATGTATTATTATTATTATTATTATTATAAAATACATTTCGAACGCACTCCACAATCAGTTAGTTCCAATGCGGGTACAAAATAGAAACATCCTACACATGCAACAAAATATCATATTGTCCTTCCAGCCTGCAAGGCGCCAAGACGTAGCGATATTGCAATATGTACAAAATAGAGAAATCCTATACAAAACATGATTTAATACAACAATTAAAGTCTATGATTGTCACCACGCCACATCAAGCTAGTCGTATCTCAAAACATCACTTGAAGAGATGAGTCGTCTGCGACCTTACGGAGAGCGCATTATGTGTTCAGTGTTATCAACCTGCAGGGTCCGCGGCGAGATTTCGATTGTTTCGCGGGAGTCAACTATAATGTAATCAAATTGTTACCCAAACTCCAGGCCGAGTTATCTCCCATTGCTCCGCTGAGATACCATTACCATAAGGACATTTGGTAAGGATTTATTACGTGTTCTTAGTTCTTATGTTTCAGGATTAAAGTTCGTATTGTTCTTATCAATACCGAAAGAATTACCATTATTGCAAACGTTTGGTGGTCAAAATAAGAAAATAGGTGACTAAATATATATATGTAAAAATAGATGTATCGGTCCGCAAAGTACCATCATTATGGCATTATTTCACAAGAGTTTCTAGTATAGCAAAATCTGAAGTTTGCATATTTAGTCTGAACAAATTTCCTCACCTTTCGTCTAATGACGCGACACACACGTTTTGTTAGTTTTCGTACACACATGTTTAGATAATGTTATAGATGGCAAGGGAAGATGTGTATGTGTATACACGTACAATAATGCACTACATGTAATTAATCGACTCCTGTGTATATACGTACAATAATGCCCGGATTAATCGACTCCTTTAACCACAGCAGAATGATGGGTAACTTTTCAGGATTTAGTCAGAAATATGGCTTGTTGCCATTCATCGGAAAGATCTCGGGGAGAGCTTTCCGATTAATGGCAACAAGCCATATTTCCGACAAAATCTTGAAAGTTACCCATAATTATGCTGTGGTTAAAGGAGTCGATTAATTAGGGCATTACTGTATGTCTGGTTCGGGTCGTTTCATCGTGTGTTTTCGCAAATGGTGTCATCGATGTGGCTTGAATTTCGGCAATATTTGTTGAATGCTACAATATTCAAATTGACATAATGTCTGGGTTCTTATTAACAGTTCGATTCACTACAATATGACACAATATATAATTAACGGGTGTATCGATTTCAGGATGAACCGACGCAGCAACTTAAGGTTAATGTATGGATGCGATTGGTAAGTTTTAATTGGTATACATTCTTGAAGATTTGCGTTTCTGTTTCTTAAGCACCAAAAGCTCAGTAGAGGTATTCGACGAGTCTCGGAATCTACACGCGAAATACTAAAGACAGTTTTAGTGACACCTCGATGCGAGCTCTATTCCCGAACAACACAACAGCACTCACCTAGGGTTAATACATGACACATTTGCAGATGACCGCACACTGGCTTCATTTGGTTTCACCATAGATGCATGGGACATTCTTTTCTATAGACGAGGAGGCCAAGCAATAAACATATTTCGCCGACGTCACTGTGTAACATGTTTAAGAAGTTGTTCTCCCGAAACGACTGTATGGAGGGGAACTCCATTCTGCGAACAACTCAATTGGATGCTCTGGAGATAGCACAACATGTGTGAACTATACTAAGTCTCTACCTAAATGAGCTAACACACAATTATCTCTCGGCCTTCTTAGTGTGACCGATTAAGTATGAGCTATATATGCAGACGCTGTGTTCCCGTGGCAACCATATTCATTTGCCTATCAACCATAGGATTATACTGAAAATCTTATCGATCAAATTCACATATACATGCTATTCAATTAGATAATGTTCCGGCTTCATTCTTGACACACTCGATATTCTTCAGCAAATATTATCTCACACACTTCTTGTGACACAATTATGACAATATAAACCATATCAACGTTTCATGGCAGCAGGTTGTTAAGACGACGATCGCATCAAAATATACACATTATTTGGATCTCAGCAGTTTACTCAAACACGCAACATATCATTGCACAACAAATACGCACATAATCGACCCATGATATGAAATAGGTACATACTGTGAGTATTTGATTGTGAAATAAGTAGTTAATTGATCATATCCGTTGTTTCGATTTATGGCACGGGCCACAGTGAGAACACATGTTAAAGAACGTACATATGAGAAGTCGTGAGTTGGTTTATTTGTGTCATTATCCGCACATAATCAAAGCAGATTATCTACCTAAAATTATTTATATTATAAGCAGATAATGTGCGGATTTTTTTAGAGAACAGGCCAGATTCTAGAGAAATGTATTACCTATTGCACAGAAACTGAAATCCCAATAATAATATGAGATTGAACATTTGTGATATAAACAGTACTGGGTGTTAATGGTTGTTCAACTTACTTTCACGGTGGAGAATCATGTGGTTTTGAGGTTGGTGAGTACCACGCATTGAAAGTGGCCGAGGGGAGCGCAAACGTACACAAACATACTATATGAGGAACTGGCACAACACGTAGCATTTTGACTGTTATGAGCATATATTAGATTAGTTTTAAAAAACGTTGAAACCTCATTTGTTTCGAAATACTCAGTAGTTTTCTATAACATTCTGACCAATGTTGCCAGTCGAAGATTCGTGTAATACACCAGTCCTTACATCTAGAAAAATCCTTCGACTGACATCTTTGGTCAGAATGTTAGAGCAAACAACTGTGAGTTTGGACACAAATGAGGTATCAGCTTGTTTGAAAAATAGAATAGCATATGCTCGTAGCTGCCAAAATACTATTTCATATGTCGTATCCTAGTTTATTACATTTTCCCTAGTTTCTGGTCGAGTTTGCGATAGCATCGGCCATTGTGAATGCATGATACTCATCAACTCGAAACCACGTGATTCCCCACCGTGACTCTGATATATCGAATCCTTACTGTATTTCGAGCACACTGGGCTTGCTAATCTTAATTTAATTTGGCTTGTTGTTACATGTAAATATTGTGCGCATTGACGGATTATCTGTATAAATGTCTGGCATTTCGGAGGCACGCTACTTAGCGACACGACACTGATACTGAAAAGTATTATACTATCTCAATGAGGCTAATATAAATAACATTAAAGTTGAATGATAAATGGAATGCTATAAAATCTGAAAATGTAGCCAATTTAACTGTCTATATACATGTATGAATAATAACGGTGAAGTGATAAAAGGTCAGCAAATTCAGCATGGTGATTGTTTTTTCCGCGGTCAAAATCCCATAACCACATTGATACTGTAATTACTGTCCTTTATATTTCAGTTCTGGAGAGATTGCCAGATATCATGGAACGTTAGCGATTACGGAGTGGACAGTATTAGACTCCCGTTCAAAGATATTTGGGTGCCGGACATAACACTCTATGACAGGTAGCACGATAAACTATTTATTAACTGTAGCATGTTCAAGCCTATCTTGAGTCCCGTTACTTTGTTCCTGATTATCTGAAACAACACAATTTTTAATGAAATAAAAAATAATGTTAACAAAATATAAGCATTGCGTCAGTGGGCTTATAAACGGTCGTACCTGCCATTTTGGTGCGAAACTTGTGATTGCATTTGCGGAATCTACTGGTTCGATTACATAGGTTCATCAGATAAAATTGTCAATATTTCAAGTATAAAAGACATTTATCACGGTTTTGTTCATATAAATTCGTGTTCTAAAATGTCGTATCCTTAATTCTAAAATGTCGTAAATTTTATTTTTCGAAACCGTTTCTGGTAGGATAATTCTGATAGGATTATTTTGAAGAAGACTATTGTGAGGGTGTATCCTCCTTATATCCTGAGTGACAGAGACCAACGAAACGGCGGAAATAGTCGAAAAGAAAATGTCCTATCTCAGTACAATCTCGCAGATTTCTAGTTTTTCCATCTGAAGTGTCGTAAAAATAACTAGAATATAATATGAAAGTGTATCTATTATAACAACTGTGATATAAAACGTTTTTATGTAAAGTTTTGTGTCTCACGAACAATTTGATTTGCATGAGATACACCACCTTTAGATCCCCAACGATGATTGCTATATTATAATTACCGCTTGATATCATACTCAGTGCCTCATCGATGATTGCTATAGTCTAAGTACCGCTTGATATCATAATCAGGGCCCCATCGATGATTGCTATAGTCTAATGACCGCTTGATACCATACTTAGGGCCCCAACGATGATTGCTATAGTATAATTACCGCTTGATATCATACTCAGGGCCCCATCGATGATTGCTATAGTCTAAGTACCGCTTGATATCATAATCAGGGCCCCATCGATGATTGCTATAGTCTAATTACCGCTTGATACCATACGTAGGGCCCCAACGATGATTGCTATAGTATAATTACCGCTTGATATCATACTCGGGGGCCCCATCGATGATTGCTATAGTCTAGTTGATCGCTTGATATCATACGCAGGGCCCGAGGGACCTGCGTCATAATTTGCTTGAAACTGGTGACGAAATGTCTTACATCGAAGTGAGTATACATCGTTTTCAGATTTCAATCGACCACATTATTTTGTGCAGCACCATATCAGAATACACCGACATACGAACACTTTTTATTGTTGTGTAGTACTAAATCAGGGTACATCGGCATACGAACGCTCTTTATTGTTGTGCAGCACCATATCAGGGTACATCGACATACGAACGCAATTTATTGTAATGCAGTACCATATCAGGTACGTCGACATACGGGCGCTCTTTATTGTTGTGGAGCACCATATCAGATACACTGACATACGAACGCTGTACGTCGACATACGAACGCACTTTATTGTTATATATTATACCTCACGTGACTTTCTTGCATTCTGATAGGCTGCACACTGCTATGCTATTTTACGATATTACCCCAGTAGGATTCCTACATGACTACTATTCTTTTTCTATTTATATTAACAAACTCATTTCGTGAAATCGGGTTGCCGCCTGAAGATACGGCCAATCTTAAACTAATACCCTGTACGATACTTGTTGCAATATCGGTATGTCATTAGATTTATTGGTGAAATGTAATTCTCTTACAAATGTCCGGTCATACTGCCAGTGGAAGTTATTTATAACTTCCTTTCCGTTTTAATCGAAATTAAACAAGTTAACATCTAAAATTTCGCCAAAAATGTTTGCTAATGACGTGTTTATAGAAATAAATGCATAAATCAAGAAGAGATTCTGTTAGATGTAACTAATAACATAGTTATGCTCCCCTGCCATCGTCAAGATATTGCCGTAAGTTATAATATCTGAGACCGATTCCCAAAATTCACGGTAAATAAAATGTGACAAAATCAGACACAGAAATAGTGTGAGAATTGGCACCAATGTTCGATATAATATAATAAATAATGAATGTCTTGTCGTTGACTATGCCAAAATAGTGGTCCGAGAGGAAGAATAGTACACGAGCCGCAGGCGAGTGGACTATTCCTCCTCTCGGACCACTATTTTGGCATAGTCAACTCCAAGCCATTTATCTCCTATATATTTTGAGAACTACTTAAATATATGTGTATATATGTGTATATGTGTATATTTGTTCTCTATAGAATCGAAAACGGCTGGCTCGATTGAGCTCAAACTTCCCAACTAAAGGTAAAAACAACACGGGAATCGTCGTCGCGGCATTTTGGAGAAGCTCTGAGCAATCATTCTCCACTCTCAATCACAAAAAAAACGGCACTGCGGGGGGTTAATCGCGTGATAATTTAATGAGCGTTTGTATATGACGCGTCGCTATAAAAGAGCGTTTGTTTACAAATCAACGCAACGTTATCGCTCGAAATTTAGCATCGAAAATTTAATTTCTTTCATCAAGAACATAATTACGTGTTGGACTCTGTCATTTTAAGAATATGTAAGTATTACACACAGACACACCAAGTCTCAGCTTAAAATTTTGAAAAATAAGAGTTTTATCGACATAAATCGATTTTAATGGGAAATCCTGTGTTAAAATTTAGCATCGAAAAAGTTTAATTTCTTCCATCTAAAACATAATTACGTGTTGGACTCGTGTTGTCATTTTAAGAATATATCAGTATTACACGCAGACACACGAAGTCTCAGCTTAAAATATTGAAAAATAAGAGTTTTATCGACATAAATCGATTTGAATGGGAAATCCTTCACCCGCTCGAGAACGAAATGTCTCTCGAGGAGCGCAGCTCCGAGGCATTCGTCCCATGAAAATTATATGGAAGCAAAATGGTCAACTCGGGACGAGTCAACCGATTGAGCCCAAACTTGCTACCTATGGGTACCTTTGTCCGGAAAGTGTCACGGACGGGTCAAATCGTGACCCCGACGTGACATTGACCTTCAAACTGGTCAATTCAAGGTCAAATGGGGTAAAACTGGCGGATTTCTGTACTTTTGTCCGGGGAGTGTTTTGGACGGGTCAAATCATGACCACGACCTGACCTTGACCTACACAATTGTCAATTCAAGGTCAAATCGGGTAGAACTTGCTGATTTCGACGAACGTGAAATTTGTTATGTATGGTCAACTCGGGACGGGGAATATTTTTGTCGGGTTATATGATATGCCTGTACGGGGTTACCTTGAAAAACAAAAAATAATGGATCGACCAAAGCCATGGGACCAATGCCGCCAGTGGCGGGCTAATCTGCTAGTTATCTATATAGTAGTACCATAGTCATGTAGGACCATATATACGAACGCTCTTTATTGTGTATAGCACCGTATTAGGATACACCGACATACAAACGCTCTTTATTGTTATGTAGCACCATATCAGGATTGATCGACATACATTGTTGTGTAGCACCATATCATAATACACCGACATACAGACGCTCTATTTCGTTGTGTAGCACCATATAGACGCTCTTAGTGTTTAATATAATATCAGTAGTTCGTGTGTTTATCTACACATCGTATACCTCCTTCCAAACTTCAAATCTGTTCTTATTACTGACCTCGTCGTGAGCCCCGTCACATGGAATTTGCTTACACAAGACGAAGTCAAATTTTCCATTGTCGACTACGACTAGGGTGTAGCAATCTGAATTACGACTTATATCGCAATCATTTACAAGACAATCAATATTGTATATGTGGCAAAGTTGAAACAGTATCACACTTCTTGCACTATTGCCCAGTCAGTCTTTGAATCCGAGAGATACATATGTCTCAGCAACCTTGATAATTTGGAAACAAAAACACTATTAGAAGGCTCAAAATCACTGAATTTATCCAAAAACATTGAGATATTCGCTAACATTCAGAAATATATAGAACCTAGAAGGTGACCCGACTTCGTCCGGGCTATTCAAAAACCAAATTTCAAGTCGATTGCTCCACCCGTTTCCTAGATCTGGTCTGCGCATGCGCGAAGCTGGTGTCGCACGTGCTCAGCGACCCGATAAAATTCGTATCCGGGGCAAGATACATTCACATACCAAATTTAAAGTCAATATCTCAACCCGTTTCAGAGATCTCGTCTGCGCATGCGCGAAGCTGGCGTCGCGCGTGCTCGGCGACCCGATAAAATTCGTATCCGGGGCAAGATACATTCACATACCAAATTTCAAGTCGATAGCTACACCCGTTTCCGAGATATATAGCCCAATGTCATTTGCGGATACCTCGGCCGGTGATGAGTTAACGCGACACAGTCAAATGCATCGGCAGGGTGAGAGTTAACGTAATCTAACTTTATGACCTCTGACGACGTCATAGAAATTACGCATTGATTTTATCCTGATAAAAGCATCGTACCACTTGTACCTAATAATTGAGGCAGATAACTAAAACGGATACATACATATTATATATCGTTGGAAAGATGAAGCCACACAGATTCTAACCGTGCAAATTATATGACTGGCAATTTATTATTCGCGCTATATCGAATCGATTTGTGAGCACCGAACTGAAATATATTAGCGCAAAAACGGCGTAAAAATAGATTTGACCTCCGCACGTGAAAAGTTGACCTCGCACGGACAAATAAATATGCCTATGTTCGTCTCCGGCCGAAAACACATCCAAATACCAAATTTCATCGAAATTGGCTTAGTCGTTTTCGAGTCCATCGATTTCAAACACACACACACACACACACACACACACACACACAAACAAACAAACACATACACACACAGATCTTTCAAAATATATAATAGATAACTGGCAGATCCAAGCCATATTATACACAAACCTGATGTATACGATCTTAGATTATGCATGGAACAAAATTAAAAACTCATTAAAATCAAAATTAAATTATGAGTTATATCGATCGCAAAGTACCCTGTCGACCTTCTCCGATTGGAAGGGGGGCCTGTCAGGCACATTATAATTAACAATAACAACAGTAATTTTATTGATCTACATGTATAAACATGCATATACATCGAAATTTACATTCTATTTTTGTCTGTATGAAACGGTTACCATTCAATATGTCATATGTGTAGGAGATGGCATAAGATAAGCACTATGCTTACTGTCAAATCCCACCAATATCCATCATCACACCGTGAACTTTGTACATAATATTGGTTAAAATAAAATATGTTTAAACTAAACTAATAGAGAGGACTTACAAAAAAGCCACAATATGCTTGTTGTATCATCCCATTCCAATCATGCATAATCATCCATCGGCATTTTATTAATATATTAATCTTTTTTATTTATTTTGGGAATAACTATTGTTTACACCAAATATGGAAGGTCGAATGAGCCATGTCCGTTTAAGTGTCGATGATATTCGCGTTTTCACTTTTCTTTATTTGGGTTCTATTTTACCTATGTTTCAATTTGCCACCGTGGGGCATGCCAGCATCCGAGGAGCGTACTCTTGTTAGAACTCGAAATGCACGATTGATTCTCGCCATGAATTTTAGGCCAACTTCGAGCAAACATGGGATGTACAGTGACGTGGCGACAGGGTCCCCAAATTTGGTCAACATTTTCAACAGTTGGAAAGTTCATGCCTAGAATGAGACTGGGGTGCAGCCATCTGAACAAAGATATTGTTGTAAATTACGTAAGAGATTCCCCATTTTGCTCCTGTGGAGAATTTGTAGTTGAATCCGCGTACCATTTTCTTTTCGACGTTTCGCTTTATGTGAACTTCGTGTGCACGGGGTCGTGTATGTGAACACGAGGTGCATAACTTGTTTGTATAAGTATGGTTTTAAATCATGGTGTTATGTCCAATATAGAAACGGAATTAGACACCAAGGCATATCCGACTGTCTGCCCATTGAGCAACCGTACAGACCTTGGCATATTAATGGACTTAATACTGATTGTACTTACTAATATTGTATTTAGAAACGGTTGCCATTCAATATTTTATATGTGTAGGAGATGGATTGAGATAAGCACTATGCTTACTGCCAAATCCCATTATAACCATCAATATCTTTCATCATCATACCGTGAACGTTGTACATTATATTGGTTAAAATAAAATACGTTTAAACTAAACGGATACCATCTAGCCACGTCCCTGCAGGTGTTTAGTGTACAATAAAAATGAGGCGACTATAAAATCCTTTTTGTTCATTCCTACTTGTTGTGGTGTGAGAAGAGTGAAATGCACTCTTATAAATGATTCGTTTGAGCTTAAGATGTGTTTATCACTCCCAAACAACACGCACGCCAGCCGTCTTAATTATGAAGACACGAGTGAGATGATCTATCCAATTTAGACGATGTGTTAAAAAACCCAGTGATAACGGGACGATTTATTAAATGTGTTGCACGGGGTTAATATGAACTCGCCAGTGTACAAGTCATTCTGTCGAATGTAAACTCCTGGACGGTCAACAGTAAAACGCACAATTCTGCGATGCGGCTGGAACAAAATATATGAAGATAAGAGAGCTAACCCATCTATATCAGAATTGCGGTGAGCAAAGTTATATTTAAAACATATTTACAGAGACGTGTCTAGAATGTCTCCGTTGAGGTGTAATACTTGGAATTTATAACTTCGCCTCCTTTGAATAATTTCCTTAAGTTGGGAAATTATATTTGCACACTCTTTCCACCGGTTGGAAATTTCTAATCGCTAACCAGGCACAACTATAAATAGTGGTTGAAATATTAAACTATGAACTAATTTGCAAACTATTTTCGATGCGAAATATCCAACTGATGGTGTGTTAGGCTTGAAACTTCCAACCAAATGTTGAATATTTTTACCAAAGTTTGATCCATAATTTTAATGAGTTCATTCCGTGTAGGAAGATATGTAGGACAGTCAATTAAGAAATGCCTCTCATCTTCGTTGGCTTCATCATTACACAGAACACACAGTCTTCTGACTAAAGGAATCGATGGTTGGGCGTGATGACCCTTTTCAATGGCAAGATAATGATTACTTATTCTTAGGCGCGTAAACGTTGAGCTGTCGGCTGGTGTAAACAATATTTATTTGAACAAAAGAACAGAACATCACATTGACAATTATACATATAGAAAAAAACAAAAGGTTCAAATGAGGATTGGATAACAAACCATGAGCCTATGGCTTTTATAAAAATCCTTTCCTCTAGAAATGTTACCCCGAGTGTCAATACAGACAGCTGCAGGATAAAGAGGACGGGAATTTGAATATTGTTCTGTGTTTTCAAATAAATGTTGGGAAGTTAGTTAGTTTGTTAAGCGAGTGCAGGGATGAGAAAGATGGAGGTGTGATAAAAGGAAGAAGATAATGAAATAGGTAGGAAAGATAATGAAGTAGGTAGGAAAGAAATGCGATAAATGGTGTAAACAATAATGCCTCAGTCATAATATTCGAAATTTTACATTATGGTTTTGAATCATGGTGTAATGTCCAATATAGAAACGGAATTAGACGCCATATACGTCTCGGCACACCGGAGAGATGCTACATGAAGCTAAGTAAATATTAGGATCACTATTATACTGGTACTGCGTATCAATAATCTAAATACAATTAGCAAGTACAATCAGTATTAAGTCCATTAATATACCAAGGTCATCACGGTTTCTCAATGGGCAGACATTCGGATATGCGACGCGGTATTTAAAAGATAGGATTCTGTTCTTAATTAATATTATCAGTTTTTGAAACAGCATTGCGCATACTTGTTCTGAAGTATGCAGTGTGGTTTCCTCGAAGCTAGCGTTTAAATGTCTTTAGAAGCTTGTTATTTAGAGGCTTGTTATTAATATAATGTCGCAGAAGTCAAGCCAAATGACTCCATACTTTTGAATATCGAATTTCCAGCTAACCCGCTGCACTGTTCCCACATTGCATAACTATATATGGCTTGTTTCAGCACGACAGGCGACGGGTTTCCGGGTTTACATGACTACGTCGCAGAAGTGCAACATACTGGGGACATTCGTTACGGCTTTCCTACTGTGCTCGAAAGTTTTTGCAAGTTGGACGTCACGTACTTCCCTTACGACACCCAAATGTGCCAATTTGTGTTCAGCTCGTGGGCATACAATGGAGGTGATCTCGATTTATATGCGAACCCCGAAACAGACATGGACAACTACCAGGAGAATGTCGGTTGGAAAGTAATAAAGTTCGAGGTGAGTCTGCAGACCCAACTGAATTTGATATTACCTTTAGGGGTACACAATCCTTTTCGATTATCACCGTATCATCAGATCCAACAACAACATTTCTTCAAAAAACGCTTTAGTTGTCAGAATCGATTAATTACTAAATAATAATAATAACAATAATGACATTAATAATAATGACATTAATAATAATAATAATAATATAATAATTCTAACCACTGTAAAATATAGTGTAAAATTTTCTAAAATTTGTTATATATATAAAAAAAAATTCAACGTAATTTGGTATCGAGAGTATGTTGGTCGGCTCGTGGAATATTTGCTAGGCCGCTAAATAATATTCCAGGAGGCGAAAAATAACAGATTTCAAAAAAATATATCTTATAACTCTGAGCTTTGATGGGTTCAATGCCAAGAAAACATATGTTGTTGTGTTCAATGAGACATTACATGCAGCTCGCAAAAAGACCAGAACTTGGAAACTGGGTAACGATTCGATTTCCGAAGCAGATATAGTTACCCATCTTGTATACCATTGAGTTCCCAAAATTTCAGTAGTCACTTTGTTGACATCATAATAGAAAAAAGCCGATCGACGTACTTTATGCTGGCCTCTACGCAGGAGGGTATCGCCTATTATGAATGCATTGCCCCCCCCCGTGGTTTGTACGGTGCAGAATTACTGTTCAATATTAGTTCACACAATGTTGTTCGCCTTGAGCGTGTTCATAGAATGTGCATCCCAAATATTCAAGGACTTCCAACCAGGACCAAAACTGATATGGCACTTTCTTTAGTTGGAATCCCACCTCTTATGGCGTACATCGAGAAGAGAACACTTTCAATGTGTCGGTCGTTATGCAGTCTCACCTTGCAAAAAACAGTCCGGTAAATTATCGTGATGCGTTTATTAGATGCTACTTTATGTGGCTCGAACGCAACTTCATTTTATTCCGAATTAATTCAAATTCTTAGCGATCGACAGCTCTCTCATTGCATCGGAACCTTTATTCACACTAGCATGGAAGCAAGCCTGCCAAGAAGTCTCCATCTTTCATTACAAAAATGAGTGGACTTCTCGTGTTACTTCAAATTCCGAGTTAAGCAGATTCATGCGGGTTCACGATAGATATTCCATGTCCGACCTATGGAAATCTTGTGCGAAATATGCTGCTGAGAAAAGATCATTTATCTTAGTAGCTCAGATTATCTGTACTCTGCCCAGTTTGTCTAAAGGTGTGTGCACTCTATGTAGAACAAGATCCCATGAATTGATAGTCCACATTATTATCGAGTGCCCTGAGCTGGCCACGGTACGAAATAGAATATGGTACACATTTATTGAATGTTTCGGTATCGATTGCTTTGTACACATTGATAACCTTCAACCTGACCAACAGCTACTATCTAGGGAAAAAGCCAGATTTCCTTCCACTTGGCATACATTCTCATAAATGGATTAGATTCTTTGCAAAATCAACAAATTCCTTGTGGAATATGTATCTTTCACCGTCGTTCCAAGATATTATCACCTATACCTAATTAATTTCAACTGTACAATATCTATGAAAATGCCTAATTTGAATTCTCAATAAATTATAACCAGGCAGCCATGTTTGTTGTATATAGGGTTCAAACCACAGGTCCCAGAACAAAAATTGACCCCACCCCCAATAATACTTAATCCTATAGAATTAAGTATTATTGGGGGTGGGGTCAATTTTTGTTCTGGGGACCTGTGGTTCAAACTTGCGCCACAGTCTGCGGTTTCGCGCTGTGGATCTACGGACGGACTCTCGGTGTGTGTGGGCGTCTGTCATAGAGGACAGCTAATCGCTTTGTCGCCTGGGTCGCTGCTCGCACAGCCAGATTCAATGAGTGGGTTCACGGCTTGGACCCGCAAACTCTGATCTGTATTATATGGTATACTTGGAAACCAACGCATGACAATGTATAAGTGACCTTTTATCTATGGTACATGTTTTGTATGTCTAGGCTGGGGAAGTGGGCCATCTCGGTGGTCGTAAGACCAATGTGTAAATATGTTCTTCTCTACTGAACTGTTCTTATTAACATTATGCATAATATGCGGAACACTCTGCTGAAGTGTTCAGAATGGAATGTCAAATAATCATGCCAAAATTAGTTTATATTCAACAAGGCATAGCACACAATAATTACTACAGTATAAACGAAAGGCGCTCAGTGACAATCACTGTTATCGGTGGAATCTTTGCTGTATGTGCATCACCATCAGTTCGTCCTGAATAAAGTAGTATATATTTACATTTGTACATTCTGTTCTATAAAATCGTACAGTTTTAGTGGTTTGTTTTTCGATAATCTAATAATTATAGTTTATTGATAAATTCTTTATTGTCTGTTTTATTCACTGACATTAGTCCATAATATGCATCAATGTCGGTCATTGTGGGTGTGAAGTTGTTGCCGTGGTCTCCATGGCATTGCCAGGGTTAATATGGACTGGTATATATCGCCTAAGCGGTAAATCTACGATTTTCAAGAACTCACATACTGATCCATATGCAAAATGGTGTTAGAAAACGGGGGTGCCGATGCGATAATGGACGAGAGAGAAGTTGGTAGGAATTCAGTATATGAATTTAAAGGTGAAACAGCAATAGCAAGCATTCAATAGTGGTTTATATAGCTGGGCATAAGTAAGTATACGTAAAGTTAAGAACTGAAATTAGATGGAACTCGCATGGTAAAAACCCACGTAAACCCCGAAGAGCGATCCGCACAGCTTTTAATCTCTCGTTCCTACTGGAACTTTCCACAGCTGTCAATCAAATAATTATTAGCGGATATTTTCAACCAATCAGCGACAAATGGCTGCATTGAAAATTCTGCTGCCACCTTTCTTCACCCTAATTTTGATAGCCATGCATACATTGAGTGTTAAATTGGCTATATTCAAATAACTTTTTTGTTGTCAAATCACAATATAATGAGATTTATATTTGCGGTATGAAATTATAAATTTATCCGTGATTATAACATGATGTGTTCACTTCAGAAGTCGATCTCGGGTAACAGACAATATTTATGTGGATAAAGTCTTTATAACAGTGTGGAAAGCTCCATTCTCTCAAAGTCCAATATATGATTATTTGAGCTTTCTGACTTTTAGTACAACATTTCAATGTGCCTTTCCGATCGATACAAGGCCATTTCGATAAAAGATGGGAATTTGTTCACGTTCACTGAAACAAGCACATTTGAAGCAATGCACACTTATGGTCAAGCTAAGTATGTGCCTCAAATAAATATGATTTATATTTTATAGAGCGAGCGCCATGAGATTGTATATTCGTGCTGTCCTGATCCCTACCCAGACGTCACCTTCTATCTACATCTGCAGCGCAGACCGATGAATTTCCTCGTCAGTTTGGTCTTCCCGTGCGTCCTCATATGCTGTCTGACTCTGTTAGGGTTCCTACTACCGGTCGAGAGCGGCGAGAAAGTGTCCCTACAAATCACCGTGATGCTGTCATTGGCAGTGTTCTTGTTGGTGATATCTGATAGCCTACCCCCATCCTCGGATTCAGTGCCGTTGTTAGGTGAGTTCACGCAGATGAAGGACACCGAATCTGATCAACTGACATTGTTGTAACGCTATGTATGGCACTGTAAGCTGGATCCTGATGACTTAAGCACTGATCACACATACACGGTGTGTATTCGAATCGGTATTATTCTATGTTCGTGTATAACAGGTTACCAAGATATATCAAAAGAGTAGGATATGTCTGTATGTCTGTTCGCGATTTATTTCCCTGACCCCTGGACCGACATCAATCAAATTTGCTGTAGTGACTCGATGTACCTCGGCGGATGTTATAAGGTCGTTTGTTTTTCGAAATTTTGACTTCAATTTTGTTTTTTTAATTAAAAATAAAGAAGAAAAAAGTATTTAAACTTTTTACATCATTTTTAAAATTAAAGTGTCTAAACGACAAAAATGTGCGCGAAGAAGTTATGAATTTAGGAATTGATTGCTAGCGTGATCTTTGTATTGATACCTCACAAGAGATGATGATACGACATGCGTCAACGCTTTATCATAATCCTATTGTGTATTATCTGACACAAGTTACACAGGATTTCAAACTTCAACATAACTTCGCGAAATTCAATCTAACGTCACGAACCTTCCCATCTGAGTGAACCCAGATATTGAAGAGCTATACGCGTTCTATAGTTTAAAACACCGATAGCAGGGAATATCATTCAAGAAGTAACATGTCACTCTCAGCCAACCATAAACCGGTGCACACAGCCGAAACCAATCAGAAGATATACGTGGGTGCTGACGTCATACTTCTGCGAACGCCATGTATATAAGGCTGTTGGAATATTGCAGACAATCAAAAGACTAGCTATTCAATAGTCTGCCTTCAATCAGAAGACCAACACGCATGTGACTTCATGTGGCTTGGGCCCTATCGTCTCAACACGAAATAATTGGAACACAGAATAGCTTTCACCAGATTCAGAATCAGTAACCATGTACTTGCTATAGAGAAAGGGCGTCATTTACAGCCCACTGTAACATTAGAAGATAGAAAGTGTGTTTTTTGCTGTGATGATGTCGTAGAAGATGAAACACATTTCCTTATGGAATGCATTGCATATTCACAACTACGAAGCGAAAATTTCGACTCAATGATTAACAATAATCCGAATTTTTGACGCATTAACGCCAACGATAAATTTATTATTATATTTAAAACTGACAGTCCCAGTCTAGCCGAACAATAGGTAAACTGATCCGTGGCTTCTTCCGTGCTCGTGCTGGGCAAACAACAGTTAGGTAACCATTAATACGATACATGATCCCGAGCCTCCATGTACATCTTATTATATTACGCAATTTTGTTCTTGTATATTTAATTATCACACATTTTGTATATACTCCTATACATTGCACTAGCAAACTATCCTCGTGTGTATGTTTTTTGCTAATAAATCATTACCTTATCTTACATGTACCATAATGTTTTCAGGTGTATACTTCGCATTAACGATGGCGTTGGTGGCAATATCGTGCGTCATTACGGTCGGCGTGATTCACATTCACTTCAAGGATTCCAATCCAGTTTCCAGATGGATGAAGTCAGTCATCATAAACGGCATCGGAAAACTGCTGCTTGTGGAGGGAGTTGAAATGAACCCTAAGGTTATTATTATATACGTAAGCGACAGTCTGGCGTGACAGGGTGTGGACTGTTGAACCCACATCAATGCTTATATATTCTTGATTGATCTGACACATTAAAGCATATAATAATCCGAATTAACGCTCATTGAAATCTATTATTTTTCACCACCGGTACTTTTTAGTGGCCTGGCAAAAGATCGGACCAAATTGCGGATGAAGATGGATAAATCTAAAATCAAGTGGCGTTTTTGTGTCTGATATTTGACAAACCGGCCAAATTTCGGTGAAAAAAATGTTGATAAATAACATATTTTGGGGAATGTTATACTATGGTTGACTGTGGTTAGTATTGTTTTGGGGCCATTAATCGACTCTGATAACTGAAGCGGCATTTCAGAAAATGGTGGTGTTGTTGGAATCTGATGATATGGGGACCATCGAATCGGATTGAGTACATTTAATATGTTAAAAATATTCGGACACTAGATATGTGTAGATTAAACTGATTGATCAATGCATATATGCTGTCATTGGTTCTTAAATTATACATTGCGAATTGTTGTGGGGAAGTTTACCATTTCATGACTGTAACTTCCTGAAATTTAGCGAAAACCCTGTGCCAATGCTTTATCTTATATGCGAGTCGCCCATAGGGCGCCTCGCATATAGAAGCGAATGCATTGACTTAACAATATATACCTTGATCTTGTAAGCTAGTCCATTCTCTTATGTATTCGAGGCCCCCGTGGGAGAATCGCATATGTAAGAGAATGCACTGGCAAAGGGTCTAATGCTGCTCCAGCGCAGCTCCCGACATGAAAGGGTTAATATAGGCAGGTGCCAATCAGAAAAACAAATTGAACATCTACATTTGTAAGAATGTTTTGGCAATAATTGAAGCTCCGTTGTTTGTTTGAAAAAAATTACATAATTTAACTAAACTGATTGATCAATGCATATATGCTTTCATTGGTTTTTAAATTATACTTTGTCGAATGTGTATTCTTTAGTTGTGTGGAATCTTAGATAACCCTTTCATGACTGTATCTTCCTGAAATTTAGCGAAAACGCTGTGCCAGTGCTTTATCTTATATATGCGAGTCGCCCATAGGGCACCTCGTATATATAAGTGAGTGCATTGACTTAACAATGTTTACCTTGATCTTGTAAGCTAGTGTATTTTATTATGTATTCGAGGCTCCCATGTGAGACTCGCATATGTAAGAGAGTGCATTGGCACAGGGTCTAATGCTGCTCCAGCACAGATCCCGCCATGAAAGGTTTAATATAGGCAGATGCCAGACAGAACAACATATTGAACATTTATTTGTAAGAATGTTTAGGCAATAATTGAAGCTATGTTGTTTGTTTGAAAAATATTACATAATTTAAATAAACATCTTCGCGATTTAATCAGTGGAATTCGAGTCAAGTAACTAATCGTCAGCTATATTATTCCGTGATCTACTTCAGGTGTTAATATACTCACCACCTTATATGTTTTCAGGTTTACCATGAGGATAATAAACTATCTCAAGAAAATGGAGTCCCCGTCTGTATCAAAAACAAACCTAACGTTGACGATACTCAGAACGACGCATGTGCCTTCCAATGCGCAGCAAAGATGGATGAACTTCTGACTATTCAGCGGAAAATTGCCGAGCACTACCATCAACAGGAACGAGGAGACACGATCTGTTCCGAATGGAGAGCCATGGCAACCGTAATCGACCGAATCTTCTTCGTCATCTGCTCGGCCTTTCTCCTAGTAGCGACGATTTACATCTTTGTTCAGATGGTAATTGGAGGACATTAGAACATTGATCGGACAAGTTTCTATTACAGATGCCCAGTTCGATTTGAAACCAATTATTAACCCTTTCATGATGGGAGCTGCGCTGGTGCAGCATTACCGATCATGTGCCAGTGCATTGTCGTATATGCGCGAGTCTCCCATGGGGAGCAAGGCATATATAAGATAATGCACTGACTCGCAAGGCCAATGTAATTATTGTTAGGCCAATGAATGCTCTCATATAAGAGAATGCATTGGAACAGGTTTTTCACAAAATTCCAGGAAGCTCCATTCATGAGGTTTAAAGGGTTAAAGTGTTAAATTAGTCAAACTTTCTTGATGTAATTGTCAGCTAAAAGATAATAAAAAGATAAATAAAAGATACAATACATGCAATAACCAACATTTGTTTATGTTCTTGAGTAATACGACGAGAACAATCAGAAAATCTTATAATTTAGAACCGTTGCATGGGCGTTCTTTGTGAGAGGCAATCAATGGATTTCAAAACTTGTTTAAACTTCCTCTTTTGGAAGACGATATCTGGTCATCAAAACCTCATACTAAGGGTCAATCCACACCGGGCGCGAGCGCGCGATTTTTACGGCCGTTTTCTGTCAAACTAACTGCTATCTACAAATTTCAGGACAGTCATAAACATGTCTCCTTTCATGGATGCCAAAATGAATAAATCCTATCTGATATCTGTTTTTGTTTTTCACGAGTTTTATTTCATTTCGAAAAGTGGATTTGAATCCGTCGATTTTATAATTGATTTGTTTCTCGTCATTTCTTGGAAACAGGGTGATCCAATACAAAAATAAAATATGCAGATTTTGAAGCTCTGTTATGACGATACCGGTTAGTTGAGATTGCTCGCTATAATTTGAGAGCGAGCTCATGTGATAACATTGAATTGGAATTTCCATGCAAAAGTCCATTACAGCGCAAAAAAATTATACAGGTATAGCGTTGAAATTAAAAAGAGTGACACCCCCACCCATTTTCACCCATCATTTACAGAACAATATATGTTTCTCAAGGTTGAACAAGTTCCTAACTGTCACAAGTTTAGCCTGTACAGACTTGAATTGTAACATTTTCGACCATAATCCGTTATTGGGGATGGGGCTGGTTCTCGAAAGCTTCAAACAACTAAGGGAGTTAGTTGAATGCATCAGCCGGGATTATCTGGGCAAGAATGTACAATATAATGTTTCACTTAAGTATTCCATTGTTGTACATTTTGCATATACATACATAACCCAGAGGAAAGGTGACGTAGTTGAGAACTCGTAGATAGACAACCCTTTTCTCGAACGAAGACACACAGCAACACCACCTTCTGTACCATCAAATTTAAAGCTGTTGACGGTTGTGTTTAACTTTTTGATGCACCCGTCAAATATGATAGAGCATCTTTAAATGTAAATAACTTGTAAAAAAGAATGATTTGGCAATCTTCAATTTGAAATGGAAGTGAAGTAGATGCTAACAGTCTAACATGATGTTTGAACTTCATTGTAATGTACAGCATCTAGAGGTGGTACATGTGCATCCTCTTATGGAGTCAAACTGTCAAAATCATTGAACCGTTCCTCATGCTGTATGAATATATATGTACATGTACTAGTAGTCTTGATGTTGAGTCTAGCATTCATCTTTCCCATTATTTTTACTGTTGAATATCCGTCGAAGGTTGAGGTGTTCCAACTTAATGAAATTGCATACTGCTAACTTTCGGCTTTCGAGTAAATGTGATGTCTCTGAATCTTACCAGCTGCGTGCAGTAATAAATACTTATATTCATCGACAGTGCTTTAATTTGCAATTTTGTTGACGCTCACTTCAAGGCTTGATGATAATTTTCTTTATCTTGTTGATAACTGTTGTCCAATGACTGCAAATGTTGGGACCTACCAATACGTTAGTGACATATCACTGTCATATGTGTTCAGTTAATGTACACTGCCAGTGGAACTGAATTTACACGTGCAACATAATATTCGCACAATATTATTCTTCTTATGTGCCAACCGCAATTTGTGTAATGTCGCACCGCGATGCTGGGAGCCAAAAGTCTCTGGCATGAAGACGATATAATGTTAAGACTATATACTCTTCCACCGACTCTTATTTCTTCGTTGCGCTGATGCAAAGGATCATCACTTCGAATGTGTCTAACTTCCAAGTCGATTGGGTAATTAATACTAATTAATATGGTAGTCCTACATTACAGATACTAGTACTGATCTGAAGTATGTAGATCAAACTTCTCAATTGTATATCAGTAATCAGTAACAGTTTTACTGAGTCAATATGCTGATGTCACTATCAGTGGTTTCCATTCGAAACGTACAGTACTGTAGTTAGTTCGTTTACTTTGCTAGACCGCAAATTGAAAATTGGAATAATTTTGACAGCCTGTCTTTTTCGATATCTGTGAACATCCATACGAATAAAATCGCTGAATATTGTATTTAAATTCACAATATATCCGATTTGTAGTTAGTCGACCATTTTCTGTTTTTCAATCCATGTTAATTTGCGACTAAATTACCATAAAAGACACTCTGTCGTTAACGCGCGTTTTCTTTGGAATCTATTTAATTAAAAGACAGAGTTGTAGTTGGCTGGTGAAACGAAACAAACTGTTAAAGATCAAAGGGACAAGCTATAATTCTATGCGCTAATATGTTTCTGTTCATTTAGGGTCTAATATAGCTCCCGCCTCATTTTATGTCCCTCAACTTGTAAGCGAGTCGAGTCACTGAGTCAATTTGATGCATATTATAGTGAATATATCTTGTCTTGTGTATACACATTGATACACTTGTGTGAAGCTAAGATGTATTGCCACATTTGTAATGCTAAATTGGAACTCCCCTCCAAGATGGCCGGCAAAATGGCAGCCAGAAGTGGAAAATTTGACGTTTTTACACTACTATCTTGTAGATCAGTTTCTGCTCTATGGAATTGGTTCAGAATTGGGACTTTATTTTGTATTGTTCAAGTTAAATGATCATTGGAGCAATGAAATGTGCCACTCGTTGGGTCCCCAGTCTCTTCCTATCCCTCAAACATTAGATTTTACAGAACGCGGAAACAGAATGGCTGCCAAAATGGCGGCCAAAATGGTAAACATTGCCCTAGCAGGTAATCGCTTACAAAGTGTGGTTGATAAATAAAATTAGCTATTCTGTGTTATGAGCATTGAATACAAACAATTATGATGCACCTTGTTACCAGTGTAACTACTGAAATTACAAGAACAAATTTGATTTTTCTATCACAAGCTTGACATCGAAATCGTCAAAATAACATCCAGGGAGTGAATATGTGGTCATAAGTGAGGTGAATAGGTATACAGGGAGTTACTTTATGATCACATCTTGACCTTATAAAGCCACTCCTTGTTTTTCATGATCACACAGTAACTCCATGTATACCTATTCACCTCACATTTGCCCGCACACAAATGTTAGTATTCAATTTATATAAGATAGAATAGTCAATTTTATTCATCAACCACAACTTGTAAGCGATTAGATGGCAAGATGGGCAATATTTGCCTTATTCCATCTTGTTATCGCCATTTTTGGCAGCCAGTTTGAGACGCAGTGACTATTTTGGTTCAATTGAGTTGGAATATGCATTCAGGTAATGGCATGCCTCACTTGTGTTGCACAGTTCTGTTCATTTCTTGTCGAACAATGACTAGAATCACAATGGTGCTGTTTTAGTGAAATGTTAAACCACGTTCTGTAAAAATCGAATGTTTGAGGGATCAGAAGGGGTTGGATCCACAAGAATGTCATATTTCATTGCTTTAATGATTAGTTAACATGAACAATAATAAAAATACAGTCCCAATTGTGAACTAGTCCCATACTGCATAAACTAATCTAGAAGATATTAGTGAAAAAAGCGTCAAATTTTCCACTTCCAGCTGCCATTTTTGCGGCCACTTTGGAAGGATAGTACCAATTTTGTCCTAAAATGTGGAATTTTAACTCCACAAAAAATATATACATTTGTATACATATGACAAGATGTTCTCACTTTAATTTGCATCAAACTGACTTAGTGACTCGTCTGAAAAAACGGCCGCTATATGGGACGCCATCATGCATCATTGTGGTGGGTGGGTGCAGGGGTGCCATAACAGATTAAATATGGGTTTGCTTCACATGTAATGGTAGTGTATTGTCATTCTGCGATAAGAACATCAAGTTATGCAGACTATACAGTTTAACAAATATACCCGGGTCTAAATGTCAATATTGCCCCCAACTCGATAATCCCCGCGGTATATGCCCTTTGTTGCCAGAATCTAATGCAAAATGATGATATAATTTTACTTCGGAAACTGATCCAACAAATGCGTGATTTAGTAGCAATCACGTTATATATAGAGTTGTAGTTTTTTTGTTAACACTGTTAGCGGTGCCAGCAGGCGGATAGCTAATATCAAGATAGAAAGATTAGATCCTGTAAGCGCGACCAGGGCCTCACATTTTCACTTATTTCCTTGGTAGAGTTTAAGATCTTAAGGATCGGGTGAATTATAAATACAAATAAATTAATGCTCGCTTGTAACTGCCGCTCGGTTCCGGGAATAAAAAGCGGTAAGGAAAGTCGGGTCACGTATTAGACGATAAATAAATGTTTTTTAAATGTATTCATTTATATGCGAACATTGACAACAGCTGGATAATTGATATTGATTTTTTAAGGTTTGTGCAGAATATGTATGTTAATATATAGCGGGTTTTCCGTGCATTTATCGACTTATATTGCCCCCACTACCAAACTATGTACGTCAAAACATAACCCGCAAGTGTTCAATGTCCGTTTACAAGTTTTAATCCATGTTAATTTATATGGAAATTAGCCGC